>CAJNDT010003190.1:0-482034 GCA_905221615.1 Symbiodinium sp. CCMP2592
AAATCCCTCCCTTCGCAACACAATTCCGCAAAATTGTCATTGCCAACCCCTTTACCCCCTCTGGAAGCAGGGCGGCGCGCAGACCCACATGATGCATGTGCTTGAGCGTGGAGGCTAAATCTAAGTTCTTGGTAAAGATATCCGCAGGATTCTCAGTGCCACGCACAGAAACCACGCGGAGGGATCCGGACTGAACTTCTTGTTGGAGAAAACAAGACCTGATATCAATGTGGCGTAGCTTGCGAAGACCCTCAGCTTGGCTGATTGCAACGGCGGCCTCACTATCACAGTAAAGCAGAGGCACAACTGGGTCACACCCCAGAATATGCTCAACAGCACACCGTGCCCCTAGGGCTTCCTTAGCCCCTTCAACCAATGCATAGAGCTCGCTCTCGGCCGAAGACAAAGCAACGGACTGCTGCAGTCTCGCCCACGTCTTAATGCAGGCCTTGCCAAGCATGAGGCACCCTCCCGAGATCGACCGACGATCGACGGAGCGCTCGCTGCCCCACGAGGCGTCCACATAGGCATGGAGACGGAGTTTCTCAACACTTTGGCGCGGAAAAAGCTGAAAGTAGTTGACGACAGTCTTGAGGTACCGCAAGACAGCGCGCATAGCGCGCTCATGCACCTCCAGCGGCGAGCTCTGGCCCCGAGCCAAAACAGAGACATAGTAGACTAAGTCCCCGCGAGTGGTGCTCAGCCAGCTTAGCTTGCCGAGTGCACGGCGGTAGCGGGCAGCAGCTTCGGCAGAAAGAGGAACCCTCAACCCTGGCTCGTCCAGAGACCTGTCAAGCAAATCCCTCAAGCAAGGTGGCGTTGGGACACCCTTGGCGTTCTCAAGCTTGTACTCCTCCAGAATATCGTTCATGTACCCTGGGTCCATTCCAAACTTAAGGTCCCCACCCTGCTCAGACCGAAAAACTTCCCTTCCTAGGAAATGTATCTTACCATCTTTGGCGAGGTCCGCGGTGACCTTGAGCTTCAGCTCCTTGCGTAGTTCCTCCACCATCTGGTAAAGATCAGCTGTGTCTGGCCCAGCCAAAAGCAAATCGTCAACATAACTCAAGATGTAAATTGCTTGACCCTTGTAGGACCCTACGAAGAGACAGGGCTCAGTGGGACAGGCCTTCATGTTGAAGAGCTTGTGCAGGAGCTGAGAGAGATGGCGCGTCCAGTGTAGCGCTGCCGAGCGCAGGCCATACAATGCTTTATTTGAGAAACAATCTCTCTCCGGCGGGACCCCGACAACCCTCAGGCATGCTCACCACAACCTGCTCCCCCCTAAGGTAAGCGAAGAGGAAAGCCGTGGACACGTCGAGCCCCAGAATGTTAAAACCCTGGGCCCCAACAACCGCAAGAAACAGCTTCAGCGCCTCGGCGGATGCCGTGGGAGAGCTAATGCCTAACTGCGCGGCTGACGGTCCGGTGGAATAGTCACGGGCGACGATTCTGCAGCGGACCAGGGGCGTCTCGCGACCCTCGATCCTTTCGGTTTTAGCAGCAACCACCCAACGTGTGCTGATTACCCGCTGCTTTGCATCAACGTGCCACAACATATCCCCAACTGCCAAACTCTCCAAAGCCCTCAGCTCCTTGATCATCCCATCATAGGTCAACCCTAGGTCAAGCTCAACTTCGGTGACATCGTCCCGGGAGGCACAGGGCCTCTGGACCTTCACAAGCCCACCCCCAAGCTCGACAATGATTTCCCCGTCCTTGGTTTCTTCACCAACTGTGGAAACTGCTGAAGCAACATTGCCCAGAGCCTCCTGATGCAATGCGACCAGCAAACGCATCAGCGACCCCCTCTGGGACCCTGTCCAGAGGCTCTGCCTCAACTTCCATGAGGTCCTGCATCTCTTCGTTGGTGATCTCACCTGCTGGCTGCTCTGGCAGCTCCCGGCTATCATCATCAGCAATGGAGGGCTCATACAAAGAGTCCTCGTAGTCTTCCGGAACTCCCGCAACGTCACCGGGCAACTCTACATACTCCCCAAGCCCTCCCTCAAACCCTAAATCCCCTAGGTCAGGAACCGGAGCATCAAACCCCATCTCGGCATCGATCTCCTTATCCCTTTCCAGCGATCCCTTGGGGTCAAAGGTATCCCTGAGGTACTTGGCGTAACGAGCCCTACAGGCTGGAGTGTGCATTGCCTTGTCCATGTCAAAACCTTTGATCTTGCATGCGCGGCAGCGCGGCGTCTTCCCATGTTCCTCGACCCACGTCTTCGGAGGTCCCCGGGTATTCGTATTCGGTAGAGGCAAGGCAGCCAGGCTGTCCGGGTCAACGGGTGGTCCCTCGGCGGGCGGATCCCTCCCTGGAAGAAGGCGACAAACCCCACGAAGCAGGCCAACCTCGTACCTCAACGGCATCAGCATCCTGACCTTAGGTGATCTCACCACCCTCTTCTCACCATTGTTCAACTGAACCCTGACCCAGTGGCTCCCCGACGCGACTTCAGGACCCATGTAAGACCCTTTGCAAAGACGACCGTTCACCAAATGTGCAATGGAAGGCGGAGGCAGGCACAACACAGAGGCACCAAAGATATACGTGGGATGTGCCGGGATGCGTTTCATGCGGCACCTTTGTTCCGGTGTCAAAGAAGAACCCTCATCAAGGTGATACCTGTTGTGTGCACCGCTAAGGTGCGAAAACAAGTACGGTATACCCCCGGACGCAATAGTCAACCCTACTTTCTCCAGAGAACACAGCTGAACCTGGGCAAGCTCTTTCAAGGTCCTGATCGCCCTCTCCGCGTTGGGAGCGTGGCGGTCCACCGGAACCTGTTCGAGCAAAGCGTGAGGAAGCTCCCGGGCACACCGCTCAAGGAACGACACCAGAGCGGGTTCACCGTCTGATCTCATGGAGATGATCACTTCTTGCGACCCTGCCAACCCTGCACTTCTGGTCCAACGCACAAAAGAGGTCACCATCGACTCACGATCTGGCTGCCACTGGATGGTCCCTAAGACCCCGCACCCAACGGCAACAAGCACTAGCATGGCGATCCCTTTGAACCAAAACTTGTCTGCCTGCACTTCCCTCCGATCCTTGCGCTCCTCGGGCAACCTCCGTTGTGGGCACACACCCCGGCCACGCTGACACTCCTCACAGCTGGAATTGTAGGGGATGTGGGACCGCAACACATGCTCATTCTGCAAGAGAGAGAAGTCACTCGACGAAAGGTAACCCTGATCACCTGCAACGATCCAAGGAGCAACGCCACCCTCGATGCTACCATGATCTTCTGGACCCTGAGAACCCTCTGCAACTGGACCCTGAGAACCCTCTGCAACTGGACCCTGAGAACCCTCTGCAACTGGACCCTGAGAACCCTCTGCAACTGGACCCTGAGAACCCTGTGCAACTGGACCCTCGGAACCCTGCGCAAAGGAACTTGGACCCACTGCATTGACGCTCTCTTTTGAACTCCGGCCAAAGATCATTGGAAGATCACCCCTCAAAACGGCCATCAGCGGACGCTTCTGGCTTTCGGAGGGGACTGCTGCCATTACAGACTCATCTACAGATCGTTCCACACCACCCCCGGTGGCAATGGGAACCCCGCCGGCGTGGTTGCCACAGGTGCTCGGACTGGCGGCGGGCCTCGAGGAAGAGGCGGCGGCGTCTGCTGCATCATGGCCGGGATCTCCATTGAACCGCTCGCTGGCTCCGGAGGCGCTTGGTGCATAGCCGTCCACTCTGGAAGTGGAGGAGGAGGCGGCACCGGCAGCTCCATAGGCGGCTCCGTGCCCTGCATCCCTTCCGACCTGTAGGTGATCTCGTCCGACAGGGGAACCAAAGAGCGTGTCCGCACCTCGAAGAAGCCGGCTGCCACCGATATGCTGAGCAGAGGAAACTCTGCACTGAACTCGGCCGTGCTCTGGCGACTCTCGAGATGCCCCGCAAATGCCCTGGCGTACCTGGTCATCCCCGCATGAGCTTCCCCGTGCTGCGCCACGGTCCTTAGCTCCGGCGTCTGCGTCTCCTGGTCCACCATCTCCGGCTTGCCCTTGTCCTTGGACCCTGACCCTGAGCCGTGCTTCTTTCCCCGATTCCTCGGGTATGGCCTCCAATGTTTCCCCACGGGCTTGTTCTTCACCATCGCGCCCTTCCTGGGTCGGAGAGCCACTTTCGGCATGGCCTTGGTCGCCGGATACTTCGGCATTCTCTTCACCTTTGGCTTCACCCTTCCGACGCTGCCCTTGGCTGCTTTGGCTGCTCCCTGGTCCTCGGTCTTCTCGGCGCTGTCCATCTCCTGAGACCGAACAGTTTCCCCCGACGTTGAAGCATAATCCGTTGCCAGCTGCGCAAGCAGAGGCGGCACCGGATGAAAGGCTTGAGGACCCGGCTTCAGGCGAACCCCCTCTGTCCCCATCACACTTGGCAACCCTGGCTCCAACAGACCCTCGACCCTGGGACGCGGCACCTGACCCTGCAACCCCTGACCCTCGCTCGACTGAGATCCCTGACCCTCGCGGTCCTGGCCCTCTCCCAGCATCTCTGGGCGGCGCCACGTTGGAACCTCCTCTTCCGAGCTGCTGCTCATCTTGCACCGCAGCAGACAGGAGCTGAAAACGCAGGCGGGTGCTCTCGGGCACAAAACGGCTTGCAGACAACCAGAAACAGTTCTGAAAACTCTCTACGTACAGCTTGCATCCGGGCTTCCCTCGCGAGATGGGACCCAAAACCCGAACCTTGCTGAAATCTACATCCCAACCTTTCTTCAAAAGGAGGCCCAGAGACAGAAGGCTATACCGCACAGGTGCGATTAAAGCTTCAAAAGTCACCGGCACTGAACCTGAAGGAGGAGATCCGTTGCTCGAGGCCAAGGCCAACCTAACCCTAACCCTAGCACGCCTTCTAATCTGAATGTCCTCCCCGGTTGCCGTGACACAGCCAACACCGCTATCACCCAATGCTTCCAAAAACTCTGCAGACCCACTGGAAAACATGCTCTCAGCAATCAGATGCACAGAGGCTCCTGAGTCGAGCAAGACATGGTCCACCTCCTCTCCATGGGCGGCGGCGCGGGCAACTGCAGAAACATGATGCACATGAGGAAGCATGCTGTTGTTGTGTTGGGTGTTCTCGGTGCTGCTGGCTACTGCTGCTACGTGCTGTACAGGACCCTCGCTGGCACGCGGAAACCCTGGACCCTCATCACGCAAACCCTGGTCGCCGGAACCCTGGTCTTCCACCACAGGCTCTTCCAAAACACTGTTCTGAAAATTCTCCCAATCACAATCGGAAAAATCAAGCGACGTCTCGGAGAAACTGTCTTCCTCCCTATCATGAATCACGTGATGCACAGCGGCACACAACTCCGGCTCCATCAAAACCGTGGCTGCCCTGTTGTTCTGATCCTTCCCTTGGTTTCCCTTACCCTGCTTCCCTGCAGCACCCTGAGCCTGAGCAACCAAAGGACAATCCCTTGCAAAGTGGCCGACCTCTTGGCAAACATAACACTTCTTCTGCGTGCCGTTCCCTGGGGGCGGTGTCACCGCCGCTCCTTGGTCCTTTCCTTTGCCACCCTTCGGGGTTTCCTTCCCATTGCTCTTTTTGTCCTTGCCTTCTTTCTGGTCCTTTCCTTTTCCTTTCTTTCCTTCCTTTCCTTTGTCCTTTCCTTTTCCTTTGTCCTTTCCTTTGTCCTTTCCTTTTCCTTTCTCCTTCTCAAACTGAAGCTGATTTGCATGATCCCCCTTCCCGCCAGGCTTCTCCTGGAACATCAAGATCTTCAAATTCGCATCATAAAACTTGAGTGCGGTCTCCAACTGATCAATAGAATCAATCTTGGCATGAAGCAAGACATACTTCTTCACTTCGGTATCCAGATTCCTAAGCATTACCATGCACCTGTCTGCCTCGGTCAACCCTAAGTCCCCAAACGCTGCCGTGAGTCGCTGGTACTTAGCCAGCTCAACCTGCACACAGCGAAAGACCTCGAGGGGCCTCACAGAACCCTTGGGCACAGTGAACTTCAGGATCTCTTCCCTCAGCGAACTAGCTTCTATCCTGCTACACACACTGAGCTCAGAATGGAGTCGCCTCATAGCTTCATATCCCGCAGGTGCGCCAAGCTGCTCCTTCTCAACCTGCTTCAAAACATCGAGACCCCTTGGGTAGGCCCCAAAACTCTGACGCAGATAAAGGAAAACCCTCGTGCTTCTCACGCTCTCACCCCTCGACAAACTGCTGTTCTGGATGGTGCTGTCCTTGGTCATATAGGCTTGAATCTCCCCTGGGATACGGTCATCAAACAACGCTAGCCATGGAAGGAAAACTTCCAGGTACTCAACCCAGGTCTCAATCTCAGCCCTTCTGCCCTTTGCCATCCTAGTCCCATCCAAAGAAGGCAGCTTCGGGATGTAAGCTTCAGCCTTGGGGTTCCTTATAGGAGCACCCTCGTCAACATCCATGGAAGAACCAGAGATGTCGGACAGGCTTCCATTCCCTTTTCCCTTGGTCTCCCTCTGGCTTTCCCTCGACACCAAACCCTCAACTAGCGTGACCATTTGGCTGATCTGCTTCTGCTGCTCCTGCACCGTATGCATCAACAGCGTTTCCATGTGTGAAGGCGCCGCGCCCTGAGCGCTCGGCACTGGTGACGGTACTAACCCCGGTGGAACCGTAAAGGAGCCAGTAGGAGGAACCGGAGTTCCAGGCAGTGACCCCGCAGGAGACCCTGTTGGGTGGAACCCTGGTGGCGACCCTGCAGCGGAAAGGTGGGATATTGGGCTGTAAGCAGGTCCAAACCCCGCTCCTCTAGGAACCGAAGAAGGTCTCGCTCGTCTCTCCGGGTATGGCATATCAGAGCCACGACTCGAACGCCTGACAACTCCAGGGGCATCATCATCCCTAGTCATGTCATAAAACGACGGTCTTCCTCGCCCTTCCATGCTTCACCGACGCAACGAAAACCCTCAACTCAGTTGTAAAACTTGCGTATTGGGCTCACTTCTCTCAAAGCGGTCAAGCGTGCGTCCCTGAGGATCAAACACGCTCCGCTACCACGAAAAAGAACGAAACTGCAACAAGCCCCAGCAAAACCCCTTACCAAGCACAATACTCGGACAGAGACCTTCGTTTTGCTGCACTCCACACGCAGTTCCGGTCTTGAGCCAAGTCGGCACAAAGTCTTCCAGCGAACCGAGGTGCAAACTACCTAAAGGTGGCTCGGAGCTCTCTAAACAACTTCCCATGGGCCAAAAGCACCCTGGTACTACCAAAGCTCCTCAGAACGTCCGAAAACAGGGAAAACCTACAGGACCTGCGGCTTTAAAGCGAAAAGAGTCCCTCACACTCCAAGTGCCAGGAAACTAGCCGAGAACTGTTCAGGTTTCTACAGATGAGCCGGACGCCCACCATATCCTCCCAAACAGAGGATATACGTTTACAGGAAGCCTACTCGTGGTGAGTTTTCTTTGAAACTGTTCAGCCTGGGGGCCCGAACGGTTGCTTTGTGGAAGAGGCTCGGGACTCCAATTCCAGCTTGTCGTATGAGCACGGCAAGCAACGCCGCGTGCTGCTGGGATGTCCAACCACCGGGGAGTCCAAGACCGCATTAATACGTAGCACCAGCAAGAAGGAGCGAGAATGTTTTGGATGCACCCGGACAGCCAAGTTTGTTGAGAGAGGTGCGGTGGCGCGAATGGCCTGGATGTGTGCCAACAGAAGTCCGCGTCCGGGTCATCCAGCAGGCGGCTGATAAACTTGCAGAACAGAGGAGGCCCTTCCAAGCATCCTAGAGTGGGTGGGTTCCCTGTAGGTTCCCCTGTTTTTTGCAGCACTTCAGGTCGGCTACATATGGGTTCCCTTGTTTTTTGCAGCATTTCGGGTGGTTCTGTGTATGTTCTTCATTTAGCTTTCTTGTAGTTTCCCATGGTTTTTGCAGCATGGACGGTGGGTTCCCTATGGGTTCCCTAGTTTTTGCAGCATTTTTAAGTGGGCTCCCATGGTTTTTTAACGGTGGATTCTCTGTGGGTTCCCTTGTTTTTTGCAACACTTCAGGTGGGCAACATATGGGTTCCCTTGTTTTTTACAGCATTTCCGGCGGTCTGTGTATGTTCTTCACTTAGCTGTCTTGCAGCTTCCCATGGTTTTTGCAGCATGGACGGTGGGTTCCCTGTGGGTTCCCTAGTTTTTGCAGCATTTTTAAAGTGGGCTCCCATGGTTTTTCACCGTCGATACGGTGGGTTCTGTGTTTGGTTCCCGGGTTTCTGCAGCATTTGAAGTGGGTTCCCATGGTTTTCCAATAGGCTCTTTTGGCTTTTGCAGCATGTCAGCTGGGTTCCCTGTGGGTTTCCTAGTTTTTTGGCAGCATTGTTAATGGGTTCCCATGGTTTAACAGCATCGACGGTGGGTTCCCTGTGGGTTCCTTGCTTTTTGCAGCATTGCAAGTGGGTTCCCATGGTTTTCACAGCATATATTGCGCAAAGGTTTGGGCGGGCTCCCTTGGCTCTTGCAGTGTGTCAGCTCGGTTCCCTGTGGGGTACATGTGGGTTCCCATGGTTTCTCCAGCTCGCGCATTATGTTTCAGAGAAGAGTGGAACTGAAGAAGATGTTCAGGACAGTGGCTGCAGGTGTGGCCTAGTTCCATCGCACAGCTTGCGCTGCATTTGGATTTGCTGCTTTGAAGTAAGGCTGCAAAAAGCACGTCTGCTATCTGCAGTTCGGGTCGACCAAATACGTTAAACAGGCTCACCTCTGATGCACATGAGGCTCGCCGCCCTCCTGTGGTAATGCTCTTGATAAGTTTGCTGCGGCTAAATGCTGGCACGCTGATGCGAGGATCTTGCGGCATCTACTGGCAGATGTTAATCTCAGCTTGTAGCTTCAACTGTTTCGATTGCTTGCTGTACGTGGGCTGTTTTTGCGCTGGGAAGCTCCACTTGCAGGAGCTCTTTTTTCCTATAGAATCGTAGGAAGCCTCGAAGGGCCTCCCCTGTGCGGGAAAGATCTTGTACGAACAAGAACAGAAGCACTTGTCTTGAAACGGCAGCCGATGGCAAGTCTGGCAAATTTTCCAAAAGTATCTCACATTTCACAGCATGTTGGCTTTCTTGGACGTTGATCCAAACAGCATGCGGAAAGACTTTTGTTTTTCCGTGCAGTTTTTCAGCTGAAACGGGTTCCAAAAAGCAGCTCTAGTCCGGGCACCGAAACGGGGCTCCCGATTTTGGCTTTCTTCGTTGGACATACAAGCTCACGCAATTCGGGGCCCCAGATTCGAGCTCAGATGTGGGAGCCATTTCTGGGGCCCAGTTATGCCGTTTTTTCGTCGAGCAGATGCCACATCTGCGTTCACAGCTGGCCGTTGCGTGCAACAGTATATAAACCTCGCCAGCTCTGTTTTGCATTTTGCCGGTGTTCCTTCAAAACTCAAAATAACAAGTGGAACGCTCGCAAACATGTGAACCTTGCAAACAGAACTTTCTCACACAGAGGAGGCCCTTCCAAGCATCCTAGAGAACAGCTTCCGGAATTGGCTCCGTAATTCGAGCGGTCTTTTGGCCCATGTGTTGCTATGATGTCCGACGTGGAAGCACCTCCTGTTCCTCCCCCTCAAAGAGTGGAATTGCCGCAGGAGTGTAGAATGTCCTTCGTAAATAAATGGTCCTTCCTCGTCTGCCTGTTGCTAGGAGACTTTGTCCGCCCGTCTGGCCCGCCTGCGACACGAGCGTCAGGATGCAAAGGTGTGGTATTGTCTGCGTGTCTACAAGATGTCTTGATTGTCTTTCGTCCAAAGCAGGTAGAAGCCCCTTGTCGTTTCTCACACGATGGCGCGAATGTTTTAACGTGCATTGAGCCCGGCACTGAGAGTGATCAGCGGTCAGTGAGCTTCGCTGTCGGTTGAACTGTTGCCCCAGCAGCGAGTATCTGTTGAGCAGTGACTAAGCTTTGCCAGCCTTTAGTACGTGAGTCAGTGAGTGTGAATGAGGGCTGCCTGCAGCGCGTAAATTCTTCTTCGGTGTGGGGTGAGCAGTGACCAAGCTTCGCTCTTTCTTTTCCAAGGGAATGAATGTTTACGGCTTTGAGCCCGGCGCTGAGAGTGCAGCGGTGCGAGCCCTGCCGAAGCAGTGGGTGAGAGAGCTTGGCTGTGACCCGAACTGTTGCGTGGCAGCTAGTAACTTCTTCGTCTTCGGTTGAGCGTGAGCGGTTCAGCAGTGTGCAAGCCTTGTCTGAGGCAGGGCACAAATGTTTTACGGGCTTTGAGCCCGGCACTAAAAGCGATGACTCTGCGGAGTGGGGTTTGCCATCTGGCAATGAGGTCGGCCATCTGAGCCAGTGAATGTATGAGCATTGCCCAAACTGTTGCCTGAGCAGCTGGTAAACTTTCCGGCTAGTCAGTGACGAAGCCTTGCTTTGACGTAATCCCAGCCTTCTTTTTCTGAAGGCCACAAAACGTGGTTGCGCTGCGGTGTAGGGTTTAGGATGAGTAAGTGAGCCTTGCTGTAGTCCATGTGGGCAGCCAAAACTCTTTGTTGACATCTAGCAGGTTTTTCCGAATGCACGAATGTGAGCCCGTCATATCATGCTCATTCGCAAATGCTTCTGAAATGTTGAGCCTGTTGCAAGGTCGAAGCTGAGCGTTTTACATAGAGCAACGCGCAGCATGGGACATCCCTGGATCGAATTTGTCCGCACTTGCAAAGCTAGAACAGGCATACCATTGAATTCCCCGCAGTTTTGCATTCGAGATTTGTTCTGCTGCGGGTGTGAGGAAATCCGACGAGGGAACCTGAACGGCCCAGAGTGCGGGCAAATGATTTCCTACCCTTAGGCACACAGCCGGTGTATAATACTCCAGCTGCCAACTGATTTTGATTGACTCCGGCATGTCTGGGACCTTCCACCGTTTCGAATATGTTTATCTACCCAAAAGGTTGTGTACGTTGGTTCCCTTGGTTTTTGGCAGCAGATGGTGGGTTCCCTGTGGGTTCCCTTGTTTTTTGCAACACTTCAGGTGGGCTACATGTGGGTTCCCTTGTTTTTTGCAGCATTTCGGGTGGGTCTGTGTATGTTCTTCATTTAGCTTTCTTGTAGACTCCCATGGTTTTTGCAGCATGGACGATGGGTTCCCTGTGGGTTCCCAAGGTTTTTAACAATATCGACGGTGGATTCTTTGTGGGTTCCCTTGTTTTTTGCAACACTTCAGGTGGGCAACATATGGGTTCCCTTGTTTTTTGCAGCATTTCGGGTGGTCTGTGTATGTTCTTCACTTAGCGGTCTTGTAGATTCCCATGGTTTTTGCAGCATGGACGGTGGGTTCCCTGTGGGTTCCCTAGTTTTTGCAGCATTTTTAAATGGGCTCCCATGGTTTTTCACCGTCGATACGGTGGGTTCTCTGTTCGGTTCCCGGGTTTTTGCGGCATTTGAAGGGGGTTCCCATGGTTTTCCAATAGGCTCTTTTGGCTTTTGCAGCATGTCAGCTGGGTTCCCTGTGGGTTTCCTAGTTTTTTGGCAGCATTGTTAATGGGTTCCCATGGTTTAACAGCATCGACCGTGGGTTCCCTGTGGGTTCCTTGCTTGTTGCAGCATTGCAAGTGGGTTCCCATGGTTTTCACAGCATATATTGCGCAAAGGTTTGGGCGGGCTCCCTTGGCTCTTGCAGTGTGTCAGCTCGGTTCCCTGTGGGGTACATGTGGGTTCCCATGGTTTCTCCAGCTCGCGCATTATGTTTCAGAGAAGAGTGGAACTGAAGAAGATGTTCAGGACAGTGGCTGCAGGTGTGGCCCAGTTCCATCGCACCTCTTGCGCTGCATTTGGATTTGCTGCTTTGAAGTAAGGCTGCAAAAAGCACGTCTGCTATCTGCAGTTTGGGTCGAGACCAAAGACGTTAAACAGGCTCACCTCTGATGCACATGAGGCTCGCCGCCCTCCTGTGGTAATGCTCTTGATAAGTTTGCTGCGGCTAAATGCTGGCACGCTGATGCGAGGATTTTGCAGCATCTACTGGTAGATGTTAATCTCAGCTTGTATCTTCAACTGTTTCGATTGCTTTCTGTACGTGGGCTGTTTTTGCGCTGGAAGCTCCACTTGCAGGAGCTCTTTTTTCCTACAGAACTCGTAAGGAAAGTCCTCGAGGGCCTCCCCTGTAAGAAAAATCGCTCAGAGTCGCTAAGATCCTGAAAGCAGAGCAAAAATGAGAGTGATCAGCGGTCAGTGAGCTTCGCTGTCGCCTCTCTGGTGTTGAACTGTTGCCCCAGCAGCGAGTATCTGTTGAGCAGTGACTAAGCTCTGCCAGCTTTTTAGTACGTGAGTCAGTGAGTGTGAATGAGTGAGCTTTGCTGCGACGAACGGCTGCCTGCAGCGCGTAAATTCTTCTTCGGTGTCGGGTGAGCAGTGACCAAGCTTCGCTCTTTCTTTTCCAAGGGAATGAATGTTTACGGCCTTGAGCCCGGCGCTGAGAGTGGTCAGCGGTGCGAGCCCTGCCGAAGCAGTGGGTGAGAGAGCTTGGCTGTGACCCGAACTGTTGCGTGGCAGCTAGTAACTTCTTCGTCTTCGGTTGAGCGTGAGCGGTTCAGCAGTGTGCAAGCTTTGTCTGAGGCAGGGCACGAATGTTTTACGGGCTTTGAGCCCGGCACTAAAAGCGATGATTCTGCGGAGTGGGGTTTGCCATCTGGCAATGAGGCCTGCCATCTGAGCCAGTGAATGTATGAGCATTGCCCAAACTGTTGCCTGAGCAGCTGGTAAACTTTCCGGCTAGTCAGTGACGAAGCCTTGCTTTGACGTAATCCCAGCCTTCTGTTTCTGAAGGCCACAAAACGTGGTTGCGTTGCGGTGTAGGGTGTAGGGTTTAGGATGAGTAAGTGAGCCTTGCTGTAGTCCATGTGGGCAGCCAAAACTCTTTGTTGACAGCTAGCAGGTTTTTCCGAATGCACGAATGTGAGCCCGTCATATCATGCTCATTCGCTTCTGAAATGTTGAGCCTGTTGCAAGGTCGAAGCTGAGCGCCGTAGTCTTTTACGTAGAGCAACGCGAAGCATGGGAAATCTGGATCCGAAATTGTCCGCTTGCAGAAAGCTAGGACAGGCAGACTCTATTGATCCGCCGCAGTTTGATTCGAGATTGTATGCTGCAGGGTGTGAGGATACAGACGAGGGAACCTGAACGAGCTCAGAGGTGGCGGGCAAATGATTTCACCCTTAGGACAAAGCCAGTGGTATAATACTCAGCTGCCAACTGAGTTTGATTGACTCCGGCATGTCTGGGACCTTCCACCGTTCTAATAGTGTTATACTACCCAAAGGGTGTGTAAGTGGGTTCCCTTGGTTTTTGCAGCAGATGGGGTGGGTTCCCTGTGGGTTCCCTTGTTTTTTGCAGCACTTCAGGTGGGCTACATATGGGTTCCCTTGTTTTTTGCAGCATTTCGGGTGTGTCTGTGTATGTTCTTCATTGAGCTTTCTTGTAGATTCCCATGGTTTTTTGCAGCATGGACGGTGGGTTCCCTGTGGGTTCCCTAGTTTTTGCAGCATTTTTAAATGGGTTCCCATGGTTTTTAACAATATCGACGGTGGATTCTCTGTGGGTTCCCTTGTTTTTTGCAACACTTCAGGTGGGCAACATATGGGTTCCCTTGTTTTTTGCGGCATTTCGGGTGGTGTGTGTATGTTCTTCACTTAGCTGTCTTGTAGATTCCCATGGTTTTTGCAGCATGGACGGTGGGTTCCCTGTGGGTTCCCTAGTTGTTGCAGCATTTTTAAGTGGGCTCCCGTGGTTTTTCACCGTCGATACGGTGGGTTCTCTGTTTGGTTCCCGGTTTTTGCAGCATTTGAAGTGGGTTCCCATGGTTTTCCAATAGGCTCTTTTGGCTTTTGCAGCATGTCAGCTGGGTTCCCTGTGGGTTTCCTAGTTTTTTGCAGCAGTTTGAATGGGTTCCCATGGTTTAACAGCATCGACGGTGGATTCCCTGTGGGTTCCTTGCTTTTTGCAGCATTGCAAGTGGGTTCCCATGGTTTTCCCAGCATATATTGCGCAAAGGTCTGGGTGGGCTCCCTTGGCTCTTGCAGTGTGTCAGCTCGGTTCCATGTGGGGTACATGTGGGTTCCCATGGTTTCTCCAGCTCGCGCATTATGTTTCAGAGAAGAGTGGAACTGAAGAAGATGTTCAGGACAGTGGCTGCAGGTGGGGCCCAGTTCCATCGCACATCTTGCGCTGCATTTGGATTTGCTGCTTTGAAGTAAGGCTGCAAAAAGCACGTCTGCTATCTGCAGTTTGGGTCGAGACCAAAGACGTTAAACAGGCTCACCTCTAATGCACATGAGGCTCGCCGCCCTCCTGTGGTAATGCTCTTGATAAGTTTGCTGCAGCTACATGCTGGCACGCTGATGCGAGGATTTTGCGGCATCTACTGGTAGATGTTAATCTCAGCTTGTAGCTTCAACTGTTTCGATTGCTTGCTGTACGTGGGCTGTTTTTTTTGCGCTGGGAAGCTCCACTTGCAGGAGCTCTTTTTTCCTACAGAATCGTAGGAAGCCTCGAAGGGCCTCCCCTGTGCGGGAAAGATCTTGTACGAACAAGAACAGAAGCACTTGTCTTGAAACGGCAGCCGATGGCAAGTTTGGCAAATTTTCCAAAAGTATCTCACATTTCACAGCATTTTGGCTTTCTTGGACGTTGATCCAAACAGCATGCGGAAGGAATTTTGTTTTTCGTTTTCCAGCTGAGACGGGTTCCAAAAAGCAGCTCTAGTCCGGGCACCGAAACGGGGCTCCCGATTTTGGCTTTCTTCGTTGGACATACAAGCTCATGCAATTCGGGGCCCCAGCTTAGAGCTCAGATTTGGGAGCCATTTCTGGGGCCCAGTTAATGCCGTTTTTTTTTTTTTTTCGTCGAGCAGATGCCCACATCTGCTGCACAGCCCTGGCCGTTGCGTGCAACAGTATATAAGACTCGCACACTCCTGTTTTGCATTTTGCCCGGGTTCCTTCAAACTCAAAATAACAAGTGGAACGCTCGCAAACTGTGACCCTTGCAAACGAACTTTCTCACAAAGTGACGGGAAATATCTTTGTACGAACAAGAACAGAAGCACTTGTCTTGAAACGGCAGCCGATGGCAAGTTTGGCAAATTTTCCAAAAGTATCTCACATTTCACAGCATGTTGGCTTTCTTGGACGTTGATCCAAACAGCATGCGGAAGGAATTTTGTTTTTTCCGTGCAGTTTTCCAGCTGAAACGGGTTCCAAAAAGCAGCTCTAGTCCGGGCACCGAAACGGGGCTCCCGATTTTGGCTTTCTTCGTTGGACATACAAGCTCACGCAATTCGGGGCCACAGATTAGAGCTCAGATTTGGGAGCCATTTCTGGGGCCCAGTTATGCCGTTTCAGATGCCACATCTGCGTGCACAGCTGGCCGTTGCGTGCAACAGTATATAAACCTCGCCAGCTCTGTTTTGCATTTTGCCGGTGTTCCTTCAAAACTCAAAATAACAAGTGGAACGCTCGCAAACATGTGAACCTTGCAAACAGAACTTTCTCACACTGTGCGGGAAAGATCTTGTACGAACAAGAACAGAAGCACTTGTCTTGAAACGGCAGCCGATTGCAAGTTTGGCAAATTTTCCAAAAGTACCTCACATTTCACAGCATGTTGGCTTTCTTGGACGTTGATCCAAACAGCATGCGGAAGGATTTTTGTTTTTCCGTGCAGTTTTCCAGCTGAAACGGGTTCCAAAAAGCCGCTCTAGTCCGGGCACCGAAACGGGGCTCCCGATTTTGGCTTTCTTCGTTGGACATACAAGCTCACGCAATTCGGGGCCCCAGATTAGAGCTCAGATTTGGGAGTCATTTCTGGGGCCCAGTTATGCCTTTTTTTCGTCGAGCAGATGCCACATCTGCATGCACAGCTGGCCGTTGTGTGCAACAGTATATAAACCTCGCCAGCTCTGTTTTGCTTTGCCGGTGTTTCCTTCAAAACGCAAAAAATAAAACAATGGAACGCCCTCGCAAAAATGTGAAAAACCTTGCAGAAACAGAACTTTCTCCACACAGATGCGGGAGATCTTGTACGAACAAAGAAACAGAAGCAAACTTGTCCCTTGAAACAAACGGCAGCCAGATGGCAGTTTGGCACATGTTCCAACAGAATCTCACATTTCACAGCATGTTGGCTTTCTTGGACGTTGATCCAAACAGCATGCGGAAGGAATTTTGTTTTTCCGTGCAGTTTTCCAGCTGAAACGGGTTCCAAAAAGCAGCTCTAGTCCGGGCACCGAAACGGGGCTCCCGATTTTGGCTTCCTTCGTTGGACATACAAGCTCACGCAATTCGAGGCCCCAGATTCGAGCTCAGATGTGGGAGCCATTTCTGGGGCCCAGTTATGCCGTTTTTTCGTCGACAGATTATGCCACAATCTTGCGTGCAACAGCTGGCCGTTGCGTGCGACGTAAATAAAACCGCAACTC
Organism: Symbiodinium sp. CCMP2592; assembly: GCA_905221615.1. Lineage (NCBI taxonomy): Eukaryota > Dinophyceae > Suessiales > Symbiodiniaceae > Symbiodinium > Symbiodinium sp. CCMP2592. Next base: position 16,416 of record CAJNDT010003190.1, read on the forward strand.
GCCCAGCTCTGTTTTGCATTTTCCGGGTTCCTTCAAAACTCAAAATAACAGTGGAACGCTCGCACACATGTGAACCTTGCAAAACAGAACGTTCTCACACAGTGCGGGAAAGATCTTGTACGAACAAGAACAGAAGCACTTGTCTTGAAACGGCAGCCGATGGCAAGTTTGGCAACTTTTCCAAAAGTATCTCACATTTCACAGCATGTTGGCTTTCTTGGACGTTGATCCAAACAGCATGCGGAAGGATTTTTGTTTTTCCGTGCAGTTTTCCAGCTGAAACGGGTTCCAAAAAGCAGCTCTAGTCCGGGCACCGAAACGGGCCCCAGATTTTGGCTTTCTTCGTTGGACATACAAGCTCACGCAATTCGGGGCCCCAAATTAGAGCTCAGATTTGGTAGCCATTTCTGGGGCCCAGTCATACCGTTTTTCGTCGAGCAGATGCCACCTCTGCGTACACAGCTGGCCGTTGCGTGCAACCGTATATAAACCTCGCCAGCTCTGTTTTGCATTTTGCCGGTGTTTCTTCAAAATTCGAAATAACATGACGCTCGCAACAAGGAACTTTGCAAAAACGAAACTTTCTCCACAGGGGAGGCCCTTCGAGGCTTCCTACGATTCTTTAGGAAAAAAGAGCTCCTGCAAGTGGAGCTTCCCAGCGCAAAAACAGCCCACGTACAGCAAGCAATCGAAACAGTTGAAGCTACAAGCTGAGATTAACATCTACCAGTAGATGCCGCAAAATCCTCGCATCAGCGTGCCAGCATTTAGCTGCAGCAAACTTATCAAGAGCATTACCACAGGAGGGCGGCGAGCCTCATGTGCATTAGAGGTGAGCCTGTTTAACTTCTTTGGTCTCGACCCAAACTGCAGATAGCAGACGTGCTTTTTGCAGCCTTACTTCAAAGCAGCAAATCCAAATGCAGCGCAAGATGTGCGATGGAACTGGGCCACACCTGCAGCCACTGTCCTGAACATCTTCTTCATTTCCACTCTTCTCTGAAACATAATGCGCGAGCTGGAGAAACCATGGGAACCCACATGTACCCCACAGGGAACCGAGCTGACACACTGCAAGAGCCAAGGGAGCCCGCCCAGGCCCAGACCTTTGCGCAATATATGCTGGGAAAACCATGGGAACCCACTTGCAATGCTGCAAAAAGCAAGGAACCCACAGGGAACCCACCGTCGATGCTAAACCATGGGAACCCATTAAAAATGCTGCAAAAAACAGGAAACCCACAGGGAACCCAGCTGACATGCTGCAGAAGCCAAAAGAGCCTATTGGAAAACCATGGGAACCCACTTCAAATGCTGCAAAAACCCGGGAACCAAACAAAGAACCCACCGTATCAACGGTGAAAAACCATGGGAGCCCACTTAAAAATGCTGCAAAAACTAAGGAACCCACAGGGAACCCACCGTCCATGCTGCAAAAACCATGGGAATCTACAAGACAGCTAAATGATGAACATACACAGACCACCCGAAATGCTGCAAAAAACCAGGGAACCCATATGTTGCCCACCTGAAGTGTTGCAAAAAACAAGGGAACCCACAGAGAATCCACCGTCGATATTGTTAGAAACCATGGGAACCCATTTAAAAATGCTGCAAAAACTAGGGAACCCACAGGGAACCCACCGTCCATGCTGCAAAAACCATGGGAATCTACAAGAAAGCTCAATGAAGAACATACACAGACCCACCCGAAATGCTGCAAAAAAACAAGGGAACCCATATGTAGCCCACCTGAAGTGCTGCAAAAAACAAGGGAACCCACAGGGAACCCACCCCATCTGCTGCAAAAACCAAGGGAACCTTACCACACCCTTTGGGTGATTAACCTATAGAACGGTGGAAGGTCCCAGACATGCCGGAGTCAATCAAACTCAGTTGGCAGCTGAGTATTATACCACCGGCTTTGTCTAAGGGAACATCTTGCCCGCCACCTCTGGGCTCGTTCAGGTTCCCTCGTCTGTATCCTCACACCCTGCAGCATACAATCTCGAATCAAACTGCGGCGGATCAATAGAGTCTGCCTGTCCTAGCTTTCTGCAAGCGACAATTTCGGATCCAGATTTCCCATGCTGCGCGTTGCTCTACGTAAAAGACTACGGCGCTCAGCTTCGACCTTGCAACAGGCTCAACATTTCAGAAGCGAATGAGCATGATATGACGGGCTCACATTCGTGCATTCGGAAAAACCTGCTAGATGTCAACAAAGAGTTTTGGCTGCCCACATGGACTACAGCAAGGCTCACTTACTCATCCTAAACCCTACACCCTACACCGCAACGCAACCACGTTTTGTGGCCTTCAGAAAAAGAAGGCTGGGATTACGTCAAAGCAAGGCTTCGTCACTGACTAGCCGGAAAGTTTACCAGCTGCTCAGGCAACAGTTTGGGCAATGCTCATACATTCACTGGCTCAGATGGCAGACCTCATTGCCAGATGGCAAACCCCACTCCGCAGAGTCATCGCTTTTAGTGCCAGGCTCAAAGCCCGTAAAACATTCGTGCTCTGCCTTAGACAAGGCTTGCACACTGCTGAACCGCTCACGCTCAACCGAAGACGAAGAAGTTACTAGCTGCCACGCAACAGTTCGGGCCACAGCCAAGCTCTCTCACCCACTGCTTCGGCAGGGCTCGCACCGCTGACCACTCTCAGCGCCGGGCTCAAAGCCGTAAACATTCATTCCCTTGGAAAAGAGAGAGCGAAGCTTGGTCACTGCTCACCCGACACCGAAGAAGAATTTACGCGCTGCAGGCAGCCGTTCGTCGCAGCTAAGCTCACTCATTCACACTCACTGACTCACGTACTAAAAGCTGGCAGAGCTTAGTCACTGCTCAACAGATACTCGCTGCTGGGGCAACAGTTCAACACCAGAGAGGCGACAGCGAAGCTCACTGACCGCTGATCACTCTCAGTGCCGGGCTCAATGCGCGTTAAAACATTCGCGCCATCGTGCGAGAAACGACAAGGGTTAATTACTGCGATTCAGAAAGCTGCCGTGCTACTGTTTTGGCCTGGGCAAGTTCAAACATCTGCATTCGACGGGGCAGCAGACAGAACCATGCCTTGCAAAGTCGTTTTTGCTCTGCTTTCAGGATCTTAGCGACTCTGCGCGCTTCTACCTGCTTTGGACGAAAGACAATCAAGACATCTTGTAGACACGCAGACAATACCACACCTTTGCATCCTGACGCTCCTGTCGCAGGCGGGCCAGACGGGCGGACAAAGTCTCCTAGCAACAGGCAGACGAGGAAGGACGTTCTACAGTGTGAGAAAGTTCTGTTTGCAAGGTTCACATGTTTGCGAGCGTTCCACTTGTTATTTTGAGTTTTGAAGGAACACCGGCAAAATGCAAAACAGAGCTGGCGAGGTTTATATACTGTTGCACGCAACGGCCAGCTGTGCACGCAGATGTGGCATCTGCTCGACGAAAAAAAGGCATAACTGGGCCCCAGAAATGGCTCCCAAATCTGAGCTCTAATCTGGGGCCCCGAATTGCGTGAGCTTGTATGTCCAACGAAGAAAGCCAAATCGGGAGCCCCGTTTCGGTGCCCGGACTAGAGCTGCTTTTTGGAACCCGTTTCAGCTGGAAAACTGCACGGAAAAACAAAATTCCTTCCGCATGCTGTTTGGATCAACGTCCAAGAAAGCCAACATGCTGTGAAATGTGAGATACTTTTGGAAAATTTGCCAAACTTGCCATCGGCTGCCGTTTCAAGACAAGTGCTTCTGTTCTTGTTCGTACAAGATCTTTCCCGCACAGGGGAGGCCCTTCGAGGCTTCCTACGATTCTGTAGGAAAAAAGAGCTCCTGCAAGTGGAGCTTCCCAGCGCAAAAACAGCCCACGTACAGCAAGCAATCGAAACAGTTGAAGCTACAAGCTGAGATTAACATCTGCCAGTAGATGCCGCAAAATCCTCGCATCAGCGTGCCAGCATTTAGCCGCAGCAAACTTATCAAGAGCATTACCACAGGAGGGCGGCGAGCCTCATGTGCATCAGAGGTGAGCCTGTTTAACGTCTTTGGTCTCGACCCAAACTGCAGATAGCAGACGTGCTTTTTGCAGCCTTACTTCAAAGCAGCAAATCCAAATGCAGCGCAAGATGTGCGATGGAACTGGGCCACACCTGCAGCCACTGTCCTGAACATCTTCTTCAGTTCCACTCTTCTCTGAAACATAATGCGCGAGCTGGAGAAACCATGGGAACCCACATGTACCCCACAGGGAACCGAGCTGACACACTGCAAGAGCCAAGGGAGCCCGCCCAGACCTTTGCGCAATATATGCTGGGAAAACCATGGGAACCCACTTGTAATGCTGCAAAAAGCAAGGAACCCACAGGGAACCCACCGTCGATGCTGTTAAACCATGGGAACCCATTAAACATGCTGCAAAAAACTAGGAAACCCACAGGGAACCCAGCTGACATGCTGCAAAAGCCAAAAGAGCCTGTTGGAAAACCATGGGAACTCACTTCAAATGCTGCAAAAACCCGGGAACCAAACAGAGAACCCACCGTATCGACGGTGAAAAACCATGGGAGCCCACTTAAAAATGCTGCAAAAACTAGGGAACCCACAGGGAACCCACCGTCCATGCTGCAAAAACCATGGGAATCTACAAGAAAGCTATCTGAAGAGCATACACAGACCCACCCGAAATGCTGCAAAAAACAAGGGAACCCATATGTTGCCCACCTGAAGTGCTGCAAAAAACAAGGGAACCCAAAGAGAATCCACCATCGATATTGTTAAAAACCATGGGAACCCACTTAAAAATGCTGCAAAAACTAGGGAACCCACAGGGAACCCACCGTCCATGCTGCAAAAACCATGGGACTTGACAAGAAAGCTATCTGAAGAACATACACAGACCCACCCGAAATGCTGCAAAAAAACAAAGGAACCCATATGTTGCCCACCTGAAGTGCTGCAAAAAACAAGGGAACCCACAGAGAATCCACCGTCGATATTGTTAAAAACCATGGGAACCCACTTAAAAATGCTGCAAAAACTAGGGAACCCACAAGGAACCCACCGTCCATGCTGCAAAAACCATGGGACTCGACAAGAAAGCTATCTGAAGAACATACACAGACCCACCCGAAATGCTGCAAAAAACAAGGGAACCCATATGTAGCCCACCTGAAGTGCTGCAAAAAACAAGGGAACCCACAGCGAACCCACCCCATCTGCTGCAAAAACCAAGGGAACCCACTTACACACCCTTTGGGTAGTATAACACTATTAGAACGGTGGAAGGTCCCAGACATGCCGGAGTCGATCAAACTCAGTTGGCAGCTGAGTATTATACCACAGGCTTTGTCCTAAGGGTGAAATGATTTGCCCGCCACCTCTGGGCTCGTTTAAGTTCCCTCGTCTGTATCCTCACACCCTGCAGCATACAATCTCGAATCAAACTGCGGCGGATCAGTAGCGTCTGCCTGTCCTAGCTTTCTGCAAGCGGACAATTTCGGATCCAGATTTCCCATGCTGCGCGTTGCTCTACGTAAAAGACTACGGCGCTCAGCTTCGACCTTGCAACAGGCTCAACATTTCAGAAGCGAATGAGCATGATATGACTGGCTCACATTCGTGCATTCGGAAAAACCTGCTAGATGTCAACAAAGAGTTTTGGCTGCCCACATGGACTACAGCAAGGCTCACTTACTCATCCTAAACCCTACCCCGCAACGCAACCACGTTTTGTGGCCTTCAGAAAAAGAAGGCTGGGATTACGTCAAAGCAAGGCTTCGTCACTGACTAGCCGGAAAGTTTACCGGCTGCTCAGGCAACAGTTTGGGCAATGCTCATACATTCACTGGCTCAGATGGCAGACCTCTTTGCCAGATGGCAAACCCCACTCCGCAGAGTCATCGCTTTTAGTGCCGGGCTCAAAGCCCGTGAAACATTCGTGCCTTGGCTCAGACAAGGCTTGCACACTGCTGAACCGCTCACGCTCAACCGAAGACGAAAAAGTTACTAGCTGCCACGCAACAGTTCGGGTCACAGCCAAGCTCTCTCACCCACTGCTTCGGCAGGGCTCGCACCGCTGACCACTCTCAGCGCCGGGCTCAAAGCCGTAAACATTCATTCCCTTGGAAAAGAAAGAGCGAAACTTGGTCACTGCTTTACGCGCTGCAGGCAGCCGTTCGTCGCAGCAAAGCTCACTCATTCACACTCACTGACTCACGTACTAAAAGCTGGCAGAGCTTAGTCACTGCTCAACAGATACTCGCTGCTGGGGCAACAGTTCAACACCAGAGAGGCGACAGCGAAGCTCACTGACCGCTGATCACTCTCAGTGGCGGGCTCAATGCGCGTTAAAACATTCGCGCCGTCGTGTGAGAAACGACAAGGGTTAATTTACTGCGATTCAGAAAGCTGCCGTGCTACTGTTTTTTTGGCCTGGGCAAGTTCACAAACATCTACATTCGACGGGGCAGCAGACAGAACCATGCCTTGCGAAGTCGTTTTTGCTCTGCTTTCAGGATCTTAGCGACTCTGCGCGCTTCTACCTGCTTTGGACGAAAGACAATCAAGACATCTTGTAGACACGCAGACAATACCACACCTTTGCATCCTGACGCTCCTGTCGCAGGCGGGCCAGACGGGCGGACAAAGTCTCCTAGCAACAGGCAGACGAGGAAGGACCATTTATTTACGAAGGACGTTCTACACTCCTGCGGCAACTCCACTCTTTGAGGGGGAGGAACAGGAGGTGCTTCCACGTCGGACATCGTTGCAACACATGGGCCAAAAGAACGCTCGAATCACGGAGCCAATTCCGGAAGCTGTTCTCTAGGATGCTTGGAAGGGCCTCCTCTGTACACTCCTGCGGCAACTCCACTCTTTGAGGGGGAGGAACGGAGGTGCTTCCACGTCGGACATCGTTGCAACACATGGGCCAAAAGAACGCTCGAATTACGGAGCCAATTCCGGAAGCTTGTTCTAGGATGCTTGGAAGGGCCTCCTCTGTGACAACCAGATGAAACTTCTTGTGTGGGAAACATGGGACCCGGTAACACCCGGACAAGAAGGTGGGACTTGGATGGGCCCGGTGGGACCCGGTTGGGACTCCTCGCAAAAAGCGGGACCTTGTGACCGCTCAGATGATGTGGCCTCAAAACCACACGTTGATGTGGCTTGAGAACCACACGTTAAGTGGCCTTGATGTGGCTCAAACCACACGTTTGTGGCTTATGTGGCTTCAAAGCCACACGTTTGTGGCCCGGATGTATTAAAGGGGTCACCAGAAGCCTCGGACCTGAACGAACACGTGGGCTGCCTTTCTTCTTTCTTTACTACAGAGAATTCTAAGCCGGAGCTGGCTCCAAGTCCACTTGCTGGAGCTACTCATCCTCCACTTTATTGATGAGACTCTTCCATTTCTTTGACGTGTACTTGCCCGGCCACGAGAACGGGTTCAACAACCATTCAGCTGTGTCAAATTCTGCAACTGCTCTTTTTTCGACGCCACTTCACTGGACCGTGCGGAACACCACAGTGGGGTGTGGAGCAAGAGCACGGTGTCGGTTGGCAGAAGAGCTTCTGGAATGATGGCCATTGAGGTGCTCCATCACAGCCAAGAATTGCATTCTCATAACTACCAGTTCGTGGAAGGATGGCAGAAACATGCCACTGATTCTACGCCTTGCAACAAGGTTTTCCTTGACATCACGTCCTCAAATTGGACCTGTCTTTTTGTCATATGATGATAACAATCCCAACCTGCTGACTTACCAAGCAGCAAAAGTCAAAGGCATCGAAGCAAAAGCCCAGCCAGCAAAGACTTCCTCTTTCTTCTTCTTCTTCTTCTTTTGCTGTCTTTTGGAGGCGGAACGGAAACCGCTGTGCCCCTTCTAGTTCCTGTGCCACGGCTGGAAAGAATCCTCTTCGCTTTGCGCTGTTCTCTTTTCCAGCCACTTTTTTGCTTCGTGCACAGGGATTCGCCGCTCTTGCCTCCCGCTTTGTGAAACGGCCAACCTCATGTTTAAAATCCAAAAAAATCCAAGGCCACTGTATGCAAGGGCGGCTTCCAGATAAGAAATGCAAAGCCAGTGCTGCGGCAAGCATTCCGCTTATGCAACCGCCGTCATTGGACACACACCCAAAATCGAATCGATTCTCGGCGTGCCATTAGACGCTGATCTGATAACCCTCTCAAAGCGGTGCGTGCCTGCAAGCCAATGCGGTGGCAATCTCTTCGTTGATTTCCTTCTTACCAACATGTCCTGTGTGTAGTTCCACAGTGTTCCTGTTGCTTCTGCTAGCACTTCAACATCGTAGAGTGGCGTACACTGTCTTATTGTTCTGCTCTTAATGATTCCTTGTCTTGTGCTTATCAGATTCAAGTTGTTCACCAAGTCTTTTCCAACGAAGATTCCTTTTCTCCATGCTTCACCCTTTTCCTTGACTTTTGGTACTGGCTTTGCCAATACAGTAGGAATGCTGCATGTCTTTGCTGCCCATGGATACAGCGTGCTTTCTGAAGTAATCTTCACTTTCGCTTGCGATTCAACTCTATACACCAATGTCTTGGATAAGTTCCGAACCGTTTGAATCCATCTTTCAACTTGCAATCCTTGGTGTTCATCTGGTGCTACATCTTGTATCTCTGTATCAAGATTCTTCATCTTCCTTATTCCTTGCACCTTCTTCCTCAGCGAAATCATTGCTGGTACCGTGTCAGTTCTCAAAATGACTTTAGAATTCAACAGCATACGCACTCTGCAGACTTCTTCAACAACGTATGCTGTCGCTTCTTTTGTCGCTACTGGAATGACATGTACGAACTTTGTTGCTTCATCAACCATCACCAGTCCGATTGTCAATGCATCTTTGTTGTCTTTCGTGTTCTCTTCATCTCGGGTTCCAGTGAACTTGAAATCCATTGAAACTAGCGATGCTTCATTCTTCTTCTCTGACACATCGAAATTATCTTCTCTTGACCTTGTTGCTTGACAACTTTCACACCAATCAGCTTTTGGTGGGTGCGTCAATTCGTGCTTCTTTCTCTCTTCTTCAGTTGGCATCTCTGGTCTCTTTTCTCCTTTTGGTTCTCTTGTGAACTCTAGTTCCAGTCCTTTGGAGATTTCAACCAACTCCTTCATCTTGTTTGCTGATACGGCTTGTTTCAACCGTTGCCATATTTGAGCCTTACTTCCAGTCTTTCCTATCTTCAGGAATTCACATGCTGTTCTCAGTTGCTTGAGCGTACTCTCTGGGTTGAGTTCGACTCCTGCCACAATCATCGCTTCTTCCATCTTCTCTCCTAAACTTGGCAGTTGCTCTTCAATTTTCTTCCACTCTTTCATGTCTTCTTCTGCAGGCGGGTTGCTAGGAAACAAGTTCTCCATGGCTTCTGCTGCTTCCTTCTCGACTTGTTCCACTGTCTTCTTTGGTTCACCTTTTCCTTCGTGAACCGCCATCTCCACGTCTGCTGCTTCCACTTCCTTTTCTTGCTCCTTCTTTTTCTTCTTCGGGACTGTTCTTTCATACTCACCATACTCTTCAAGTCCTAGAGACTTTCTCTCCAAGATCGTGATGATCACCGAGTTCTCTTCAACTGCATCTATCACAATCTCTTCTCGGTCTTCCCAGTTTTCAGCGCACTCCAGAAACTCCAGTTCGCTCCATACGATGTTCTCAATACCAAAGTAGTTCTGAACTTGAACGCTTTCACGTCGTCATTTGTGGGATCATATGTTGTGTACTTGTCATAATCGATCCTTGCTGGCTTCCCATCTGACATGAAAAACCATTTTTCATGATACTTCATCTTCTCGAAATCATCTTCCATCTGCTTGATCAATGTGAGCTTTCTCACTTGTGGTTCATCACTTTCAACCTTCACTTGAGCTCTGTAAATCTTGAGGTCCGTCACTGTTGAGTTTCTTGCAAACGTCACTGGCACTCTTGCTGATCCTTTCTTCAAGTAAGCATTGAACTGGTCTAGAGGATCAAGTCCCCATCCGACTTTCCACAACTTGCCTACTGCAAATAGTGGTTGTGTTACATCTCCGAACACAGCTGAATCTCTCACCTTTATCACTCTTCCATCTGTCCTTTGAAATTCGAATGTGATATTCGCTCTTGTCTCAGTGGTTCTTATCCTGTTGCCTTGGGCATCTTGAATAACCATTCTCAAAGCTGGGAACTCAACTGTTCCTAAGTCTTCACTGTAGTAGCATAGCGGAAGTACATGGCAATCCGCGCCACTATCTAGCACGACTTCAACGAGCTCTGAGTAGCTTGAGCTAACGGCTCTTACTCGATGCACTTCTGGCTCTTCATCTTGAACACTTCCGAAAAGCCTTTCTCGCTCTCTTGCACTCTTGGCATTCTTCTTGTCCACTTGCAGATCTTCATACCACTTGTGAAGTTCATCTCTTTCATAATCTTCTTCATCACTTTCGTCAGCCATGCTTGACCATAGCACAACTGTGTTGACTCTTACTGCTCGTGCAGTATAATCCATCACCATCTCTTCGAACATTCCTACAAGATCAATGTAGTCATCATCTTCTTCGAACACTTCTTCAATCACTGGCATAGGCGTTGTCACCAACCTACGCACTTGCTCGTTTCCTCTGGCTCCTTGTGGTGGCCTTGCTTGTGCCTGTGTAGAAGAACTAGGTTGCTCTTCATACCATTCTTCCTCACCTGTCTCTTGGACATTCCGAACTTTTCCTTTTCCCCCTTTTCCTTTTCCCTTTGGTGCCGACCAACACTCCGAAGAGTAATGTCCGGTCTTACCACAATTGAAACATACAGGTCCATTCTGTCCACCTTTGCCTTTTCCTTTGTCACTCTCGTAGCCTTTTCCTTCGGCCTGCCTTATACTCTTTCCACCTTTCTTTCCAAATCCTTTTCCTTTTCCAAAACCTCTTCCTTTTCCTTTCCTCGAAGCGGCGAAGAGTCCGCGGCCCGTAGGCCTTGTCCAGCATGCAATTAATTATCGTGGGTTTCCCACGATCTTCCGCCCCGTTTGGAGCAGGCATCGCCCGCAGGCGGAAAAAGGGAGCTAAGTCTTACGGGAGAGTAACCTCGTCCCAGATGTGCTAAGGAGTGCGAACAGTCCTAAGGGAGCGCAAAGCGTCCCTGCTCTGCACTACGGAGCCTACGGGAGGGAGCGTCCCGTCCCGCAGAGCTGCACATCAGAGGAGTGAGACACGTCCTCATCGGGAGTGCTACACGTCCCAAGGAGAGAGGCCGTCCCCTGCAGAGCAGAACAGGAGGCTCCCGTGTTCGCGCTCTTACGGAGCAGGGAAGTACCTGAGCCGAACTCGTGCTGAGCTGAGAAGAACCGGGTGAAAGACAACCAACCAGAAGCTCTCCGAGCAAAGCTGGAGGATGAAGTGGTCGAGACCCGCCGGAGCGAATCTCTTAACCACCGCTACGCACCGGTGTCCCCACGCCACACGCCTCGAGGAAGGGCAGTGCCGCAACAGGCCAGCCCTGACGTTAAGGAGGCGGCCGGTACAGGCGCCCGCGGAGTAACCCTGACAGGCGAAAACCACCACGGGAAAACAGACACAACACGAGAGCGACGCCGGGCACACCGTACCCCGGAGGGGAGGCCACCCTCAACTAAAAGCCACGTGTCGTGGAGCCCCCATCGGAGCAACAGGTCCTAACCCGAAAGCAACCCTAACCGCCCACGCCCTTCAACAAAGCGCAGGGCCAACGCTTCCCCTCAACAAGGCGCAGGGACGACGCTGCCCCTCATCTTCCTAACAGGTGGCGCGGGGCCCACATGCCTGCAGACGAATTAGGGCTGCATTGGGCCAGGGGCCTGCGGAGCCTAAAGAGGCCAACCAGGCGGACATCCCTGATACCGAGCACAATGCAGTGCAAAGCACCAGGGAGCGCTGCACAAAAGCTAACTGCCGAAGAAAACGCCACGCTCCAGAAGGAGGCCAGGGAGTGGGAGGCAACACGTCCCTAATGGCCTGGATAGCAGCAGTAGCTTCATCGCCACGGTGTGTCGTAGGCAGGACACAGGGCGGTGACGCCATAAAGGGACTGCAGGGGAAGCACACCCACACAGACCAGGCAGATAGACCTTGAAAGTGCCTGAGGAGGGGCTCCTCCTTGCCGTAGCTCGATCCTCATTGCCAGGGCGGCCGAGGAGAAAGAACTGAAACAGAACCAAAGAAAACCGGTGTGAGACTGCGCACGTGCTGGGACCCTAAAAGGGCGGGCAGAGGGCAGCGACTGCCGCAGGCAGCGCCCGAGCCCTTAAGCAGTGCACAGAAACATCGAAGCACTCGTCTGTACCGGCTCCTCCTGTCAGTTTCGCAGGGCAGGGTCGTGCAAAACGCCCTTCCTTGCCCAGTTCGTGTCCGAGCAGCTGAAAGGGAGGGGCGCGGCCTCCAGGCCCCTAGGCACCACCAGCTACTGTCCAGGAAGGGGACGAAAAGGGGTCTGCAACCTTAAAGAGCCCTAAACCCTGCACGGCAGAAGGACAGATGCGGCTCACGGCGCTTGGGAGTGGCAGTCACGTCCCAGAAGCGCACCTGTGAAGGAGTGATAGCCCACTTCCTTGCTGTCTTCAGGCCGGTCTTGGTGGAGGGCGAGCCCGATCCACTACGGCCACGCGAAAAGCAAGGGGTGGGAGCCACACCCAAGTCAGGGGCGCTATGGCTCAGAGAGAAGGCTAAAACTGGGATTGTGGGGGCCTTGAACCTTGTCAAAAAGCAAGTTGAAAGCCCCAGGCCCGTTAGTTAAAACACGCAACTCTCTACGGCCACGAAGTGTGGCACTAGAGCTAGCTTGAGCCGAGACTTGAGCCACCCTTCAAATCCATTCATCGGTCTTCCTCTACCACCTTTTCCTCTTCCGTATCCGTATCCTTTGCCCTTTCCTTTGTCTCCTTTTCCTTTTCCGTAGGGGCTTCCTTTTCCTCCTTTGTCACCTTTTCCTTTTCCATCTCCTTTGCCTTTTCTCATGTGCAATCTATCAAGTTCCATTGGAATTGGTCCTTGGTAAGCCTTGTTGCTTGAGTGTGACGTTGGGTCTGGAACACTCAATGATCCCAAAATGTTTTCAGCTGACCATGTCTGATTGCTTCTTTCATATTGTAGCAGCTTTGCTCTTAACTCTTCATATGTGGTCTTATCAGTGATATCAACCATCACGTGCTGCTTGAGGTGCTGTGGAATTCCTTTCAGCAGTGTACCGATCTTCAAGTTGTCATCATACTTCTGCCCTGAGAGTTTTTCGTACTCTGCTGTGAGCTTCTCATACGTCAGGACGTAATCCATCAGCGATGCTCCTTTGCTCATGGCCGGGAATCCAACCAATGCTTGAGCCATTGCTAAACTCCTTGAACGGGACGTCGGCTCTAGTTCAGCCGTCAACTTTCTCCACACTTCAAATCCATTCATCCCGCTTACACTTCTCAACACTTTCAGAGGTCTGTTCTTCAAGTAACTGCTTAACACTGAGTAAAGCTTCGTTCCTCTGTTCACTCTTGCTTGATCATTGTCAAAGAATGAATTTGTCACCTCCGATGTTATCGCGGTCTTTTCTCCTTCTGCTGTCTTCAATAGTCCTTCAGGAATTCTTGGTCCATGAACGCTAAGAAGTTCTTGAACGTAAATGACCAGTCACTCCATTGTGACACTTCTTCTTCAGTCGTTGCAGGATTGAACGCTTCTGGTGGCTTGAGGATCTTGCCTCCAGTATCGAAACTTACTGAAGCTGGCTGGCTGCCTGAGGGGGCTGCCTTCGGTGATGCTTGGGCTTTCACCAGTGCATCCAGTGCTGTTGCCAATTGCGCTTGTTGAACTGAGGTTCCTTGCGCAACTCTTGCCATAGCTTCTGTAGCTTGACCTAACGTAGTCATCAGCTGCTCCAACCTTACCTGCTGAGGGTTCGGTGACTGCTGTGGCTGTTGAGCTTGTTGATGCTCCATCTCTTCAACACTTTGGCAGGTCCTTGTGTATCTGGCTCAAGGTCTTTCACTTCCACGCTTTTCTTCGACGTTGCGAGGTGCTTTTGGCTTAGCCGTAACTTCTCGCTGTTCTCCGGCAGGATGCTTTCGGACTTAACCTTAACTTCCTGCTCTGCACTTTTCACCTTTTCCAGCTCGTAGCTGGCTTCCCTGGATCTTTGCTTGATCAGCTGCTGGCCTTTGCCAACAGCTCCGCTACCATGAAAGTTTAAACCCTTGTACCAGTATACTTCTTATAACCACGGCGCGAGCTCTGGATTCTTTTCTCACTGAAGCTCCGCTGTCGGGCTGTGCTTGAGCCTACGTTTGACCTGCGGTGAAACACTGGATTCCTGTATGTAGATGGGCATGAGGGAAAATTGAACTATGTGTTACAGTTGCATGGTGACCTTTGATGCTTCTCTTATTTCGTCAGATCTTACGGTTCCCCACCATGAGTGTCACTGGCAGGTGACTGGTTCAGGAAAAATTGATTTCCTAGAGCTCTACGGAGGTTCCCCTCGTATGAGTCACAAGGCTGCCTTATCAGGTTTAAGAGTAGGACAGCCGGTAGACCTGCGCAGCGGATTAGATCTGGAGCAGGCCCAAGGCCGCTCAAAACTTTTGAGAATCATCAAGGAACAAGAACCTACCATCATTGTAATGTCTCCAGACCATTCTCAATGGTCTAGCTGGTATTCCCAGTGGAAGAAAGGCTCTAGCAAGAGACTTTCGATCCTCAAGTTTTGTGAATCCATAGCAGATCACCAAATGAAACTCGGACGATACTTCGTCCTAGAGAACCCCTATTACAGCAAGCTCTGGTCCACTCCAGAAGCGAAACGACTGTTTTCTAACCAAAAAGTTAGCTATGAGGTGTGCAATCTACAGGCCTATGGCATGCAAGATCCAAAAGGATATTACGAGTCCAGATCTTCGATCTTCATGCATAACCTGCCACAGCAGGTACTAACTCCTATACATAGGAATTGCCCAAAGCCGAAATCTTCAACCTCATCTCCTAGAAGTGAATCGGGTATGCAAGGCTACGGTCTAAAGACTAAACTGGCACAGGTGTACCCGTATGAATTCTGTGAGACCTTTGCCTCATGTATGGCAAAGTTCCTGCGCCGGGACTCGTATGCGTCGCATCTCTCCCTGCTTACGGATATCTTGCAGTACTCAGGAGACGAATGTCTCCATGGTTTGTGCGAGTTACTCGACCAGGAGTATTCGCTTCTGACAATCAATCCTCTCAAGGATGCTAAATTGCTGCAAGATCCCAAAATACGATCACTTGTGACCAGAGTGAATTCTCTATCGAGTAAAACTGAGTTACCGCTGCATCATTCCAAGCCATCGCCGTCCCTTGATGCGCTGGTCTCAGATATTACTCAACTCAGATCCAGACTTTTACCAGGATCTGGCTTTGAGCAATGTACTCTTTACAGAGGCACTTTTGGAACAATGAAAGCACTTACAAGTGTAACTGATGGCGTTCTTGTTTTCTGGAACAAGAAGCGACCAAATCAGACCATAACCTGCTGCTTGCCGCATCAGGTGTCGTGGAACAAAATCCACCCAACAACATTCTCGGGGGTGCTGTTTCAAATGACGGGTGGCAAGTCCTCACCGTCTGTCCGACCGCCACCGGATGTCATTATGTCTGATGAGGAAGTGTCGCCATCAGACCTGTCAGAGCCTATGAGTACCAACAGGTCTCGTGTTACGTCTGACGATGCCTCCATGTCGGAGCCAGATCAACCTATGTCTCCTGGCGTTCCTCCGTCGCGTCCTCCTCCTCCCTTACCTCCACCGCGACTTCCGGCAGTTTCATCCGATGAGCCCGTGGCTCCTGCTCGGGCCAAGCCTCGCCTACATCCGCCTCCTCGCGAGCCGTCTCCTCGGCGTCTGGGGGGTGATGTGTCGCCAAGGTCTTCATCGGAAAGGAAAGTTTCGCAGTATAAACAGAAGTCACCTCCACAGGTGCCTACTCCAAAGCCTAAACCGAAGGCAGCACCGCAACAGTCAGGACCTATTCTTCCGTTGCAACAAGATGAAGAAGAGTCTTCTGAAGAGATGGTCCCCGACGATCCCGGACAACCGTCCGTTCTTCTTCCTCACACGTCAGGTTCACCCGAACCGGAGAGTGATGCTGAGTCTGACGACACAAGGTATTACTCTGATGAGGAAGGTGATCTTGTTGTTGATGAGAAGGACTGGATTCTTCTCTCAGAAGAACAGAAACTGTGTAGCAACACAGGATCCTTCTCGATGCCTCGCTACATGCATGGCGGCCCTGTGGACATCAGAGAGGTAACATCAAGAGTGAGATCGGACCGAACACGGTACAGACCTTCCAAGAAGATTCGATCCGATATCCGTGAAGAGTATGATCTCTTGACGGAAGAGGATAAGGCCTTGTCTGTGAGTCCTTATAGGAACACATCTAATCTTACTCAGAAGGCACAACGGAAGGAAGCGACCGCCAAGGAGAAGCGAGAGATGAAGAAGCAGTTCGACGAAGCAAAGGCAGCTGAGTATCAGAGCTGGCTGGACAACGATGTGTTTGAGCTTGTTGATACATGCAAGCTCGGAAACATCCGAAATTATGTAACAGGTCGATGGGTCCTAACTCTAAAAAGAGATAAGGACGGAAACTTTCTGAAGTGTAAGGCCCGTTGGGTCTTAAGAGGTTTCCAAGATCGACAAAAGGATGTTCAGCAAACTGATAGTCCTGCCGCTAGTCGTCCAGGCTTCCGCTTAGCAATTCAATTGGCAGCTAACAAGCTGTGGAATCTAACACACATTGACCTTAAGACCGCCTTTCTGCAGGGTGAGGCTTACGATGAGTCTCGTGATATCATCTGTCAAATTCCTCCTGAGGCAGGCTATCCTCCTTACATTGCTGCAAGGATGAAGAAGCCCGCCTATGGACTCAACGATGCACCTCGCAGATGGTGGAACATCGTAGACAAGGCACTCTTGTCTTATGGTCTTGTTCCTACCCGTGCAGACCGTTGTACATATGTTCTGTGTGGCAAGAAGTCTGCACCAGCAGAGGCGGAACTTAAGAAGTCCCAGCCTAAGTCTATGGAGTCTGCAATTGACTATCTCCTTGATCCCATAGCAGGCAACAATGCCAAGGGTAGAGAAGTTCATGGAGTAGTCTGTTTGCACGTAGACGACTTGTGCATGGCCGGTGATGACACCTTTCGTAAGGCCGTTATCGATTCGATCAAAAAGGAGTTTGCCGTAGGCTCTGAAGACACAAACGATATTAATATGTTTGTAGGACAGAGACTAGTCTGGAAGGATGCAACAGCATCTGTACCAGCACACATTTCTGTAAACCAGAACCTTGCGGTTGAGGCCTTAGAAGAAATTGTGTTTGATAAGAAGCTCAACAATGAGCAGCCATGTACTCCACAGCAGCACACTGCATATCGAAGTGTTCTTGGACAGATCAACTGGCTACAAAGCCGGACCCAAGCCCACATTTGTTACCGTTTCAGCAGGTGTGCAAGCAAGGCTGCTAAACCAACAATAGGTGACATAAGAGAACTGAACAAACTTGTTCGCGTTCTCAAGGCCACCGAAGTAGAATTGCGTTTCTGGCCACTGAAAGGAAACCTTCGCATTCTAGGTTATCCGGATGCTTCCTATAGGAACAATGATGATAAATCATCACAGAGAGCTCATGTCATTTTTCTTGCTGAAGAATGCAATCCGAAGCTGAAGGGCATGAAACAGTCAGCCGCAGCAGCTTCTTCCAAGAAGAATGATTTTCTGAATCTTCCATTAAGGAAACATCCTCACGAGGTAGCCTGGTGGATTACGAATCTCACAAGATTACCACAACGACAATGTCCACTACAGTGGCAGAGCTAAACGCACTCATGCGTTGCTTCGGTACCTGTTTGTTTCTCAAGGGACTTTGGGCAGATCTCTCATCAGAGACAGTGCCCATACATATCAGAACGGATGCAAACAATTTAGTCACTCCTGCGGGCGCAACTCATCTTCCAGAACAAAAGGAAGCTCACCATCTTATTCAGATGCTTAGAAAGGCGTCGAACTCTGGTTCCTTGGATGATTTGGCCCACGTCAGTTCGAAATATTGTCTTGCAGACGCCCTTACGAAACACTCAGCACAACCTGATGAGCTTATCAAGGCTCTAGAAACAGGGAATCTTCCCGAAACTGACATACATCCACCGTTTCGAGAGTTGCTACAGCCCAAGGCTTTTACTGTCAGGTGGATCATTGATCACTTGAAGAATGCCGCAACAGCGGTAGCTTTCCTCGGAATTGATATCTCAACAGAGATATACAAAATATTTTATTGCCAAGGAATATGGTGGTAATCAAAGCTATGTACCGCACAATCATGTGCTGGATTTTCTTCTTAGACTACTTTTCGTCTAAAAGAAAATCTGTGTCTGCATGCTGCGTTTTCTGTTGCGCATACATGTGCATGAGCAATCTATGTTCTTCATATTCCGCAGCCATTTTCAGCTTCGAGCCGCGCAACTTACAGTTACAGCCTTCACAGCTTACTCAGCCTTCGTGCCACACTTTTGATCTCAGGGCCAGTATGGCTACGAGGTCGAATTTCAATTCGCGTCATGGTCACGCCTTACCAGGCGCTGTAGCAGCACACCACGGCAGACATCCACACATGGATCTGCCGTTTCCAGAGTCACGCCAACAGGCGTCGAGACGCACCGACCACGGTGAGCACCTGGTATATAAACACGATAAGCAGCCAGCCGTTATCTTTATCGGCCAGGAGCGCATCGTGAACCCGTCTTCGAGGGATCTATCATTCATGATATCCCGTCAGGGACATGCAAAAGGAGCAAAGCTCAATCTATATTCCAAAAATGGAATAGAGATGTACCAAGGAGTCCTGCGAGGACCATGGGATTGCAGTCCACTGATCTACTGGAACCAAAATGCACATGTGCATGCGCAAGATCCGAAGGATTTTGCCAGGATGTGCGCTTATCATCTCCAGGCAGGCCTCCCACAGGAGGTAAGAGACAGTGTCGTACTCACTGGTTCCGGAGAATATCACTACGAACATTCAGTACCAAACCTGGTACAAACGACAGGACTCTCCAGAGAGATGTGTTTTCACATTCTGGCCAAGACCAACCAAATTGGCAGATGGATGGCACATTTGACCAGACATCTTTCCAAGGAAAGGCCGCATCTATTCGTAGGTAGTCACAACTACCTCTTGCCTCTGGACGTCCTTGCCGAAAACCAGCTAGCCAAGTACTCACCACAAGAAATGGCGCTGGGAGTTATCTTGAACACAAAGAGCAGGTTTGTGGTCGTGATGGACTACATCCGGAATGGACGTACGATCACGACCGAACCCGGTCTTACCATCCCTCAGGATGCAGACGTGTCAGCAATGACCAAGATCTACCTCTCCGCAACCGGAGGACACAGTGAAAGACAATCTCTATCAAGAGAAGACGAACCAGATCCGGAGGAGCATAGGCCAAGGTCACAAATGACCGTAGGCGACTTTATGGCATCGGGGATCACCCCAGTGCAATCACATGCACAACGGCAATCCACGAATGCACCGAGGCCTACAGGAATGAAGGATTACGTCCAACAGGACGTACGGTGTTACATCATGCACGCCACGGACCTTGAGGCCCTCGCGCCAATTTTGAGACATGGTCTTGTTCCTTCAGCCCTTCTGAAGAAGGTGGTCACCTCACAGAGCTATCAAGCTCTTGTCACTGAGAACGGTCGTCCCAACCGGGATAGTGTTCAATTCACTCTCTTGAACCTCGAAAAGCCAAATCCAATCGGATTAAGGCGCAATAAGCCACTGTTACTTGTGTTCGACGCCAACAATGTGGCGAACGCTGTAACTAACCTGTGGCGTTCCGAGGGTGGAATGTTCTCCACTCCGGATGTGGTACAGGCCCACACCATCAGCGCCATGTTTGCACCAACAGAGCAACTGCGGGTGTCTGAACAGTACGAAGAACTCAAAAGGGTTAGAGCCTGGTGGGCCGACCATTGTAACGAAGAAATGCCCTCATTGACACACATGTCGAAAAAGTGGTGTGACAACCATGGGAAGAATCTGGAAGCCCAACTGCTAAAAATGGCAGGGCGAAGACAACCGCCTGAACCACCTAAGGCGAGATCTTCTCACAAGAAGTCTTTCTCTCTTCCGCTGACCGGAGATGACAGAACTCCGAACACGGAGCATCCCTTTTCCGCAAGTGAAGTACCTCCGAAAACGGAGACAACTATGGAGGAGGCTTCTGCGTCAGTAGAACTCCATCCCAGATCCAAACTTGCAAGAAAAGCTGAAGCAGATAAGAACCCAAACAGCCTTATGGGCAAGCTCTGGAATGCAGACGGTTCTGCCAGTGCTGCAGAAGTTCTTACAACAACTACCTCTCACAAACCTCCAGATCCTATCCAGGATACCGCTGAGAACGTAGTTCCTCCTAAGGAAGAATCATCTTCCGCAGAGACAGAGCCCGAAGAACCAGATCCTCACCAGGATGAAGATGATGACTCAGACGATGAATCCGATTCAGAGAAGTCGAGCTCATCCTCTTCTTCTTCAGAACTCAGAGTGGATGTCAATCCGGCACCACCTGGGGAAGCTGCTTCCTCGGAGCCTGCACAGTACTCTAAGAAGACCAAAAAGAAGATACCATCTGAGGAACTCGCAGACGGAATGAGCAAGGTCAGCCTTGACTCACTCATGACAGAAGCTGAGTTCATCCCGAGCTCAGACGAAGAACCTGAAAAACCGAAAACTCCTAAAAAGGAGAAGGATAAGTTCGTGGTTCTTTTCGATCCCGAAAGCGGTGGTTATTTCAGAGTCAATCGGAGTAAATTGAACCTCGATTACGAGGAACCTGCTGACGACGAAGATCTCCTCGAGGAGCGTGAGCGTATCAACGCTCGGCTCAAGGAAAACCAAAAGCATGTGTTTGCCCAATCAAGGGTCAATGCAGCCATGAAAGAGGAGGTCAAGGAAAGGATCTTCGTAAGCCGTTGGAACAGAAAGAGGCAAAAGCCTCTCATGATTAAAGACCCCGACGCTCCGGACGACGAAGAGTGGGATCAGCCTAAGGATAGTGCTTCCTCTTCCTCTCAACCTCCTAAAAAGGAGAGAACTGTAGGAGTCCGGAAAACCACCATGAGTCTTAATCAGAAAATAAGATTGACTAAAGCCCCAAAATCGCTAAAGACCTTTAAGCTTCTAGAAGCCTAAATCCTAAAACCCGAAACCCCCAAAACAAGCCTTAAGCCCCGAAAAGGGGGGAGCTTGGAGCCTCTGGGTTCGCTGTGGCCCAACTCTTCCTCAACCCAGGTGGGAAGTTAGGATCATCATTCGTTTCCCTTGTGGTCTTCCAGAGGTACCTCTACCATTCACAGGCAAGTCGCGTGCTGCGCAGAGATGGGGGACTTGCGCATGTCTGAGAGACGACTGTGTGCTCGGAAAAAGTTGCGCAGTAACTCTTGAGTTCCGACTTCAAAAGAAGTACCTAAAACGCATATTAATTGTATGTTTTCATCATTGAGGCCCTTAGAAGGTGTGGAGCGTTGCTTTCCTTGCAGGGCCCTTACAGGAACTATTGTAGGGAGTGTTTTGAGGGATGAATCGCGGGCGGTCTCTGCACATGGTGGCTGTAACAGCCCCAAACCTTGAACTGACCTGATCTCTGTAACCGAGGCCCTAAACCCTAAACCTCAAGCCCAAGCCCCAAGAAAGAATTTACATGTGCCGCTGATCAAGAAGAAGGGATGCCTCTCGCCGGGCGGCTATTGGGGCATAGGCTTGGGGTTTAGGGCTGTAGGGTTTCGGGTTTAGGGTTTTGGGTATAGGTTTAACTATGGGATCTTTTCTGTTTCAGGTTGAGGGTTTGGGGTGGGGCAGCGGCTGTTGCTGATTCGATCGTCCGAGAACCCATACATCCATCGCCGATTTTGAACATCAGGCTCGAGACCTCAAGCCCTGAAGCCCCAAGCCAGCCCTAAACCCTAAACCCTAAACCCTGAACGCCAAACCATAAATCCTTAAACCTTAAATCCTCAAATTCCCGCACTTTGAAGGCTACGGCGGCTCCGAACCCTTCAGCCACAACCCTTCCACCCCAAACTTGAAGCCGTGAACACTCGAACCTTGATACCGGGAACCTAAAGAAGAAAGGCTGAGCTCGGAACCTAAACAAGAAACCCTGAACTCGGAGCCCCAACCCCTTTAACCCCGCTTTTGATGGAGACTCCAAAACCCCTTAATTAAGGAATATATCCTAAATGATAGTAGGATCCCTAATATATGATTTAAGGAATATTCCTTAATTAAGGGATATTGGAGTCTCTGGGCCCGCTCTTGATGGAGCTGACCCGCTACCGTCGCTTTGGTGAGGTAGTCTTGGTCTGTGCAGGGCTTTTGGTTGCCTTGAGCTTCCATGGAGGCTTGCGCTCCTCTCTTGGGATCCTGCTGGGTCGGAACAGGGCCTTCGACCAACGAGGTTGGGTTGAAACCCTGAACCCTAAACTCTCAGCCCAAAGTCTCTCTTTAAGATACCGTGATCAGGACACCTGATGTGAGTTAGCAGGAAACCGCCCTAAACCATAACTACCTATACCATGTTGGTGATAGTGGAGTGGGCCCCAAACCCTATTCTAATCATTACTTAACCCCGAACCCATAAGGCAATGGGACGCTGGATTTCGGACCACAGAGGGTCCCAAAAGCTGAGCGGACAGCGGCCTCAAGCCACGAAGCTACGCCGCTTTGGAACGGAACTTTAGGGGCACTTAGAAAGATTTTACAATTTTTGATAATCCCGAAGAAACAGCTAAAATTATAATTTTTGCTAGGGTTCTAAGTTCAGTATAGGAACGGCGGCGTCGCAGTTAAAGCAAGAGCAGGGAAGGAACTTCATACAGCGGAAAGGAATCGAAAGCCACAACACGACGGAGGCTCTCGTTGCTGCAAAGAACGGGACTGTATCCCGTCTCAAGAATCTGGGCTCTTGTTAGGGAGTTTCATTTAATTAAGCTACCATAAAAATAGAAGCCCTATTATTAACTATAGGTTCTATACATCCCTATTATGGCACCCTAAATTAAACTCCCTTCACAAGAACCCCAGGAATCTGTCTTCCAAGCTCCAAAGCTTTTTGGCGCCCATCTTAAACGCAGAAACTTTGTCGCAGTTGGGAAACTTTTTACATTTTTATGGATACTTAAACCCAATAAGGAATAAAAGTGTACTTAAACCCAATAAGGAAAATGTACCTTTTTAATACTATCCCAACAATGAACTAGGAAAGGGGCCGCTGGCTGGAGCTTCGTGGCCACTGGATCTGGCAGGATTCGACGTTGAGGAAGCTGGGTTTTTGTGCGGTTTAGGGTTTAGGGTTTGGGTTTAGGGTTTAGGGTTTAGTGTTCAGCTAACGTAGTAACGTAGTAAGGGACCTATACAGTAAATACCAGGGGCAACTTAAGCTAAATTCTGTAACAATATCCCAGGAAGTGGAACAGCTCTCTCAAGCGTCTGCGCTGGGAAAGCGGGAACGGAATGCCACCGACAGTTTGGTATGGCAGCTCCTTCTTGCGGGAGCTGTACTTGGAGCAGGACTGCTGTTTGTGGGAACTTGTGTTATGATGATGATTGCTCTTCACATTTAAACCTTAAGCCCTAAACCCATATAATATTCGTACTGGCTACTACCAAAAAAGGAGCGGCTCCATCACGGCATTAGCAGCCGAGCTGAGTGCGACCTGCCGCCGGATGCGAAGCCAAGGCCAGCTGACTGGTACCCATAAGGTAGCCATAGGGTTTGGGGTTTAGGGCTTCCGATTTGTGGTGTAGGCTCGAGGATTTAGTCTTTGTTTCATTCTTGTATTATAGCGTAGAGTTACGGGGCCTGTGGTCATGGGGTTGTGGATTTGGGGTCTTTTCTTTAGTCCATTCTTTGTGCAGGTTAGGGCCCAGACAATCCAAAATCCCTTAATTAAGGAATGTACCGTAAATTATAGTCGGATCCCTAATATGATTTAAGGTATATTCCTTAATTAAGGGATTTTGGAAGGTCTAGGGGGTTTGGGCCTCAGGATCAGGATGGTGACGGCGTTGAGGGGTTCGGGTCCGAGCCTCGGATCGAGGCTTTAAGCATCTTAGGGTTTAGGGTTCAGGGTTTAGGGTTTGGGGCTCAGGGTTTAGGGTTCAGGGTTTAGGGTGCAGGGTTTAGGATTTAGGGTTTAGGGTTTAGGGTTTAGGGTTCAGGGTTTAGGGCTTAGGGTTTAGGAAGGGAGGTTCGGGCGAAGGGTGTTCTATCTTCCGGCTTGGGAATTTGGGGCTGGGGGCTTTCTTCGCCGGGCCCCCGAGTTTCAGTGTGCTTTGTCTGGAACCCTAAACCCTAGAAGCTGCCCCCCACCCTGTAATAGTGACTATAAGGGTTATATTGCTGCTGAGCCCGGGCGTGCAAGCTGTGTGTGCTATAAGGGTTATATTAGGGCCCTATTATATTCCTATTATACCACTATTACAGGGCTTCTAACCTAAACCCTATATCCCAGGGGTTGGCAGATCGTGTGGCTTGTCAAGTGTGCTCGTCTATCATCCAGCAGCACGCACAGCGCACCGTAGGTGGCAGCAGCCCTGAGCCACAAGCCCGAACAAACCAGGGATCAAGCGCCAGAGGCCGATGCGACTGAGCTGCCTCGCCAAAAGACCCTTGAGCTTCTTCAAAATGGGGGTTTCCGAAAATTAGTGGTGCCTTATTTTGGGGTCCTTATAATAAGGACTCTACTATTCAGGGTACTTTCTTAGGGGCCCCTATTTTCGGAAACTCCCAAATCGGCAAAGTTATTCGCAATCCTACGAGCCTTGAGGGAGCCTAGCAGGCCTGCAGGCCCATAAGATTCGGGGGGTTTCAGAAACCAGAGGGGGGGGGGCTTGCTTAGGGGTCCATATCACACGCTTGGGTCCTTTAGTTCTGAAGGTGAGGGGCCCAACACTTCCGAGTAGTCGAGGCCGGATGTCTACCCGCCCCTCTGTCGCTTTTCGCAGGCCTGAGGTTTCGGGGCTTCTTGAAGGAAGGGTGTCCGGGCATTCCCGATTGTTATCAGGTGAGATTAGGGCAGTAGGACCCTACACCCTAAACCCTAAACCGATCATTAGGATACCGATTGTTATCAGGTGAGATTATGACATTAGGACCCTAAAACCTAAACCCTAAACCGATATGATATTTCGGTTCGGGTTCGGCTTAGCGCTTGAAGGCTCTTGAGTTCGGAGATCCGGGGCGACCTTGCAAAGCACCTGCAGGGGGTCAGGGATGCGACTGGGGCTATCGAATTCGGCCCGAAGTTCCTAAATTTTGCGGGGCTCCTTATTATGATTATAGTTGTATATACCCCAAACCTTCTTCTAATCATTAAGGAGGCTCCGATATTACTTGGCTTCCCATGCAAACCGAAGTGGAGGGGCTGGGATACACTTCTGGGATACTACACGAGTTGGGGTTCGATCAAACTGCTTCAGAAAGTCATTTCGGAGGATGCGGAATACTTGCGTGCACGCTCAACCCCAGGTGGACGTGATTGTGGTATATAGTTTGTTTTTGGTACACTCCTCGTACAGTTGACAAGTAATTGTTCCACATTCAAAGTTGTCATGCCCTGAACGCTCGACCTGACGTAATACCCCAACACCTTATAACGTCCTAAGCCCTAGACCTTAAACTTTGCTAGTTGAGTCAAGGTTCAAAAGCCTTAAACCTGAGATCAGGTGCAGAAACGGGAGACTTCTCAGTTATGGTTCTTTTTGTCCGTAGCATCCTTCTCATCGTGACCCTAGGCCCCAGAAACCCGAAGCCCTGAGCCCTAAACCCTAAACCCCGAACAGCTATGGGGCTTCTTCTTTCAAAAACCTGAAGTTCCATGCGTCTTTCAGGCGCAGTGGCATGAGATGGATGACAGGTGGGCTGCCTCAGACTCCGCACCCCCAACGGAGTCTTCGGGGTTTAGGGTTTAGGGTTTAGGGCCGGGGGAAGTCTGGTGTAATGGATTGGTTGAGGAGCTTTGAAGTACAGATGGAAGGTTTACAGCTCCAACATCTCCGCCTCCACCTCCAAAGCCAGATACCCCAAAGCCCTAGCCCTAGCTGTCTCCCTAAACCACTGGGACCTACATCCGGCCTATGCTTCGAATTGCGTCGTTTCTGTGCTGAGATGCAGGCTCATGATTTAGGCTTCAAAGTTCAGGTTTAGGGTTTGGGTTTAGGGTTTAGGGTTTAGGGTGAAGGCTTCAAAGTTCAGGATCTAGGGCTTGGTTCATCCCGTGGGGACCTTGAAAATCTGAAAGGAGTTTGGCTTTGAGAAGGTTTACGAGCATGGAAGGTAGCACGGAGTCACCTCGAACCCTGAACCTCATTGAAACACAGGCGAAGTAAATTGCAGATATGCCCCAGTTGGGTGATAACCCTGAACTTTAAACTAGAAATCCTAAGCCTTAAATCGACTGAGTAGAGCCAGTTGGGTGATAAACCCTAAACCCTAAAGCCCTAAACTCTAAACCGACTCAATAAGCCCCTTGCCTTGACAGTTGCAAATTTGGTCCTCACTGCTAGGCACCAGAAGGTCCGGGTCGGGGCTGATGGCATAGGGTTTAGGTTTATAATATAGAGGCCTTAATAATTAGAATAAGGTTTTGGGCCCCGTTATACTGTACCGATAATAAGGATCCCCCAAAATGGTCTTGGTAATTTTTTTCAGGCCCGTATATTAAGCCGCTGAGGGTTCCCGATAGCATCGAGTTTAGGATGCATGGTTTTGGGGCTTAGGGGTTTATGGTTCTGGGGCTTAGGGGTTTATGGTTTTGGGGCTTAGGGGTTCAGGGTTTGGGGCTTGACGGGTCGGGCTTGTAATTGGAGGCTCATGGGACTTAATAAGTAAGGTCACAAGCGGCTTCACCGGGGCTCCAGGCAACTAAATAGCTTTTAGGGTTTAGGGTATCCTAATCCCTAAGCCCCTGAATCCTAAACCCTAAATCCTAAACCCTAAGCCCTAAACCCTAAACGAAAGACCAAAAATCCTACACAAATCGTGAGGTATCCGGCGCAGGAGAATGCCAGCTGCCTGCCGGCACAGTTTGCGCCGACCCTGGGGAGCATGAGCTCCTGTCGCTTCTCGTGCCCCGCTTTGAGGATTTAGAGAGAAGGTATGAAACCCGAAACACTAAACCCTAAAGCCCTAAACCCTCAACCCGGCCTTTGTACGTGCTTTGAGGGTTTATAGAGAAGGCATGTGTGGATTTCGAAGGTTTGGGTTTGTTCGACGGGGTTACAGGGCTTTGGCTTTTGGGCGTTTAGCCTTTAGGCACTTCTGCTGGTGTCGGGCTCTAATGTTCACGGCTTACGGGTTTATAGGGTTTGGGCTCTGGGGGCTTAGGGGTTTAGGGGGTGTATGAGGGTGTCGAGTGTAGGGAGCGGCGATTCAGCACTTGTGGAGCTGTACTCGGACTTTAAGGCGTAGGGTTTCTCTGTATATCGAAAAACATACCACAACACCCTATTCTAATTATCTTTACATATCCCTTCTACTGCTGATGATATAAATCTTGCATTACCTTAAGGGCCCTAAGCTATGGGAATTATGGTATATTCCTTATTATGGGTAATGCAGGGTTTATATCATCAACCGTAGTCACCCTCAGCGACCGATGTTGGCAAGTCCAGAGTTAAAGGCTCTTGGGGTGTGGGGTACTGAGCGTGTTGGGTCTGTAAGGGTTGTTGGCAGTGCTTCCTGAGCCCCGCCCCTAAACCCTAAACCCTAAACCCCAAACCCTAAACCCTAAACCTTAAACCCCAAATCCTTCAGGTAGCGTTTATGGGCTTCTGGGCTTTGACAGCGTTTTTGGGGTTGGAGTTTCTAGGCCGAAGCTCGAACACAGAGGCCTGAACACTAGTAAGTAGTAATGACATGCTCTTACATTTTTTTTGAAGTTTTTCCGCAAACTCTATTCTACCCCTTCTAGTCTAGTTGTTACCGCACCTGCATTGGCGAGTTTGTCGGGGCTTGTTGTTGGCCGTCGGGAACTTGACGTCGTCAGAGATACGGCTGGCAAACGACCACAGCCAGTAGTATGGCGCAAAATGCGGACTCAGAGTCGCAAAGGCCTCTTTTCGGAGGCCTCAAAAGGTGGGATGAGGGTCGGTAGGATTAAGGATCCCTTATATAAGGTCTCTTATGTTGAGATTACCCCACCTATCTTCATCCCACCTTTTGAGGCCTCTGATCTTTTAGCTATTCAAGTTCAGCCTGCTGGGATGAGGGTGGCACAACCGAACCTACCGATGCAGAGCAGCGTTACACGGCTTCGGCGACTAGCGCAGCACAGAACATGCTACCCCCGCAATGTCGCATAGTATAATATGATACCATATAACATAATATGTGATAATATAATAGTAATATAGGTTATTTTAATGTAATACAACATATTACAACAGAATATAGTTTAATGCAGCTTAAACACCAGGTTTTTCTTTCAAGGGATCCCGGGCCACGTCTCGGGTTGCCGTGGTCCTAAACAGAAGCCTTGGGCCTCTCCGCAAACCAAGGGATCGTGCATGGCAGAAGAAATGTCGGAGCTGGGATGGCTTCTTAGAGGTACTTGGAAAGACTTTTCAGTTTTGGCTACCATTATGACTCTAGTCCTTCAGAAACCGCTTGAGCTTGCAATCTTTGCAAGGGCACCAAGTTCAGCATAGGCTTGGAGGGGATCGACTTAAATTTGTGCGGTGCCCCGGGCTTCCGCGCAAGCAGTGACTTGAACCTTGCAATTGGCTTCAAGACCATGCTGCACACGCCCGATGCGGACGAGCTGTTCCTGACGCGCCTGAAGCAAGTTGGGATGAGAGGCCTGAATGACAGCATCGTGCTCGTAGAGTTGGGCACTACTTGGGGCACCAGAGGGCGACGTCAGCCATCAACGCGCGGGTCTCCCCACCTGCCAGATCTGAGAGAGGACGAGGAGGTTCGATACTTTGTCCACTGGGTCCATACTGTTGCCTTTCCGGATCGACTGGTACTGTGGATCACTGCATGTGGTTGCGATCAGCGCCTCAGGCAGAGGGGTCTCACCCCTCTTATGCGTGCAATGTGGTACGAGGTCCAGAAAGAATACAAAGAAGCTGCGGTGATGGTAGACAAGTGCGTCCTCTCCACCGCAGAGTTCGGATTTTCTGCGGGCCACGGCTGCAGGGGCCCTCTTCTGAACGTCTTGGGTCAGATCTTGCATGCAACCCTGCAGCAGGTGCAAGAAAAGAAGACTGGAACATCAAAGATACGGGTTCTCCGTATTCCATAAACCGTAAGTTCGGAATCCTAAGCCCGAACGCTGAACACTGAAATCCAGCCCCTTTGCTATACAGTTCGGAGTATTGAGTTTTTAGCACTGTTTTCTAAGCGTGGGGGTCCCCTTGAGCAAGGTTGAATAAGCCCCAGAGATAGCGTCTCAGGGCCAAGGTTTCGCCCTTGAGTTTGTTGCCGTTCGGGGTTTAGGGTTTCTTTTTGGGTCCCTCTCTCTCTCTATATATGTATATACATGTATACATCTTAAACCCTGAACCCGATAAGGAGAGGCAGTTTAGTTGTATGCTTGTCCGACTCGGGGTTCACGGCTTAGGTTTCCTGCGGGTGGTAGGGTGCGCTGGTACGGTTGATGATATAAATCCTGCATTACCCATAATAAGGAATATACCATAATTCCCATAGTTTAGGGTCATTACTTGGAAGGGCAGGGGACTTAGTAAGTAGGTTATAAGTAGGGTTATAATTGAGGTAACTCCATTTAAGGTACTTATAACTTTACTTATAGCCTACTTACTAAGTCCCCTGCCCTTCCAAGTAAGGTAATGCAGGATTTATATCCCTAAACCCTAAACCCTTATAGATCCCTTAAAGGGAACCCCTTAAAGGTATGTACCCCTATAGATCCCTTTAAGGGAACCCTAGGGATTTTTATCATCAACCGTAGGTCCTTCGAGCTTCCGGCCGCCGAGAGCAGACTTCTCTGGGTTGTTGCGGAAGTGTCGAACTGGATATGGGTGGTTGTCAAAATTCATACCCCTTTTTTGGGTAATTCCCTTAACCTGAAAAGGAATCCGTGATATCATCTAAAAGGTATCCTGAGTATGGCGGTAATTGCCCTAAATATTAGGTGCCGTAATATAATAGGGACCCAACAAGGGACCATAATTTTGACAACCACTCATATGCAATTAAGGTGTCTGTTTGGGGTGCCGTCCCGAAACTCATCGAAACCCTAAACATCCTAGAGCCCTATGAATCATAAGGGCCTACATTATTTGCATGCTATGCGCGTCCCGGTTATTCTGATATGAAGGCCTCCTTTAGCCTTAGTTTGAAGTTCGAAACAATGAAGAGGAGATTCTGGCTTTGCGAATCATCCTCCCTAACCCTAAACCCTTTGTATACCCAGAAGAGAGCTCACGCGGAATAAGGAATCGACTTAGAAGAGGAAAGGGTTCCTGTTTGTGTGATTCGAGAATGTCTGAACATGGTGTGCATTTCTGTGTGCAAGGAGAGAGGCATGCACATGCGTGTGCGTATATATATATATATACACATATCCATACATACATAAGCATATATACATGTATACACACACGCACATACACACGTGGGTGGACGTATGCAAGCCTGTCATTCAAGTACGGACATGCGAAATCCCGTGAAGTGCCCCGCAAGTAGATGCCGTGCTTGTGCCGCAACATTTCAGGATCTCATCCGCGAGCCATTCTTGCAACTGTGTCAAGTACTTATAGGGGGTGATATATTAGGTTCCCCTGTTTCGGAAACTCTCGGAAACCTAGCAAAACCTAGAGCCCCTTTATCCGATGCAAAGCCAATTCCAGAGATCTCGGTTTACATGCTAGGTTTTTTAGGCTTTGGAGCTCTCCAGGCAGGGTGAACGGAGCTTGAAAAGCCAACTGCTCGGATCACATAAGCCCCGATCTAACACCTGCAAGGAGATGCGCCTAGCGCAGCAACCCTGAACCCCAAACCCTAGCCGCTTAGGCAAAAGAAGCAGACAGAGAACCCACACCCAAAACCCGATCTCCCAAGGTGGGAGAACGACCCTTCTAAGCCCTACACTCCCTAAGCCCCTTAACCCTACGATCTCTTAAGGGCTTCACCCTGACAAAACTGGGCAGCATGTCCGACAGACAAGGGGTGAGCAAATGGCGTGGGCCTCGGATGCTCGGGTTCTTGCGAATTGTTTCGGGCTCTGACGGTGCAGGTGTTTGATGGTTTCGGTTTCCGATTTACGATTTAGGGTTTAGGGTTTAGGGTTCTAAGCCCTAAGCCCCAAGCCCTTGAATCCCCAACAGAAGAACCCTAAGCCTCTAAGTTGAAGAGGCTTAGAGGCTCAGGAGTTACTGGTCGCGGCCTGGAGGCGCTCGGCGGGCCCAGGAGACAAACCCTGAAACCCTTTTAGGGTTTAGGGTTTAGGGTTTCCTAAAGCCCAGAAAAACCTGCAACACTCAAGCTTCGCCAAAGGCTTACCTGGGTTCTGAGACATGGCGCCAAAGTCGCTGGGCTCTCGGATGGTTTCCGGGGCAAAAAGCCCAGAAAAAGTTTGGGGTTTAGTGTATTCCTTAATATATAAATAGTTCTAATCCCTCTACTAAAAAAATAGAATAAACTTCTAGGGTTTTTTGGGTCTGGATCGGTCGAGGGTTTTGGGTTTGGTTTGGGGTTTGGGGTTTAGGGTTCTGGTCTCAAGAAGATGGGGCTTTTTAGGGGCTATACACCGGGGTTAGAGGTGCTTAACCTGGGCGCTACACTCGTTGAACTTGCGGAAGCAGTTTTGAATTTGAGTTGCTTTGGGGGTATAAACCCTAAACCCTAAACCCTAAACCCTAAACCCTAATGGGCGATGCATGGCGGCAGTGCTTCGGGTTCAGAGTTTTGAGGGCAATCGGGGCCTCAGGGTTTGGGGTTCGGGGTTCAGGGCCTCGTGGCTTTTGCTCGAGGAATCGTCTGTTTGGGGCGGTTCGGGTTCCAGAGTTTGGGATTGAGGGGGTTTAGAGTTTGGAGTGTAGGGTTTTGGGGTTGACACTGCTGCGACGGAGATGGTTCTCAAACCGGTCTAGCAGGAAAGGTTCTGTTGTAGTCGAGGCGGGTTTGAGAGATTCAGGTCGTAAACTCACACCCAACACCTTGCACCTAAACCCGAACCCTAATCCCTAAACCCTAAACCCTAAACCCTAGGCCCTAGGCCCCAGGCCATGTAGTGGAGGAGCTTGCCTTTTTAATGTCATCTTCCAAGTTCGCAGCATTTTGTCAGTCAGCAGCCTGAGCTCGCCTCAGGGAGCATCTTTAAAGGGTTCCTTAAAGGGCCCCATAAGGGATCTATAGTAGGGTGCTAGTTAGGGGGTTCATGTAGAGCCCAGAAGATATTGTGCAAGAGGCTGCATCCTGACACGGCGATTTGGTGTCACGAGTCTGGCTCGCAGGCACCACAGACGTGGAATAGCATGATCCAGCGCTGCTGCATCGAGCCGATGCGGGTTCGTTATCCCGGAAACGACCCCATAGTCCATAGTGTTGATTTGCGACTCGGGCGGCGGTTTCTTTTTGCTGTAAATGCCAATGTTCAGGTGTTTGTGCTGCCTCTGTCCGCTGCACCAAGCGCCACCCTCGAGCATGGCCACCTTAGGGCGGCCAGGCAAGAAGGCGAGTTGAACCTGCTTCAGGCACTTGCTGCAGTGCGACGCGTCGTGACACGTGGGCTCAGCGATCAAAACGCTTTGGCTGGCTGGGCAAGGTGCAACAGAAAAGCCTGTTGGATATCGCACATCTTTTCTACCCTAGATCCTGCACCTGGCGAGAAGCACTTTTGAGATCCTCCGCCCTACCCAGATCTCAAAATCCTTCATCGGTACCCTCGTCGTCTAGAGTAACGTTATCAGACCACAGAACCTTAGTCCCTTAAGGCCCTAAACTTAGTCCCTTGAGGCCCTAAACCCTAACCGATGAACCGAACCAAAACCCTGAGGTCAAAAGCCTTAAACCCTCAGACCTGGACGCTAAACCCTAAACCCCTGAACCCGAAACCCAAAGCCCCAAACCAGTTCTGGAGGTCGAAACTGGCCGAATGCCCAAAACCCTCCCTTCAATGAATAAACGATCCACAGAGCCCTCCATATACTTCCTTAAATCACCAAAGCCTAAACATGGCCGACAACTCCTCACCCCGTAAGCATTAATGCTGTCCAGATGGTCTCAAATGATCCCTAACTCCAGGCCTCATCGGGAGCCCGAAAACCCCTTTCTTCTAGGATAGAAATCTAAACCCCAGAGCAAAATCTAAGCCCCTGTATCAATACGGAGCCCAAAATTTTCCATTTTTCTAGGATATAAATCTAAGCCCCTTGTATCGATCTGGAGCCTTCAAAGCATTAAGGTTTTGGAGTCCCTGCCACCCGATCCAAGCGAAAGCCCTAACCCCGGAACCCCAGACCCTAAACCCCAACAACGAAGCTCTAAACCCTGAAAGCCTGAACCGGAGACCCTGAACCGGGGACCTGCTATTGCATGAGGGCCGTGATCGTAAAAAGATAACCCAGGGCTTGGGGGGAGTTTAGGATTTGGAGTGTGGACGAAGGCGAACAAGATTGCTTTATGCTATCTTTGTACGTGTACTATATTCCCAAACCCTACTAAAATAATTGAGACCCTCATATTACACCTGTTTCCTTGAGTTGGAGATGCCGCAGGGAGCCCCCTGGAACGGGATGAAACACCAGAAGCCAACAAACCCGCAAGCCTGCAAACCCTGAACCCTGCAAAACCCCAAACCCCCAAACCCGTCTAGCCCCCTCAACCCCCGGATACGAGACGCCCCAAGCTGGAAGGGAATGACCCTGATTTTAGGGCTTAGGGATAAGATGCTTTGGATGTGGAGTTTGAGAAGACGGGCAAGTCTTCAGGTCGCTGGATGTTTGCAGCCCTAAGACCTGAACCCGAACGAAAGGCCCAAACTTCTCAAGAATCTGTTGCAAAAGCCTGAACCCGAAGCCCGTTAACCCTTCAGCCCAAAGCCCTTTTAGCCTTAATCCCAACCCCCTCGGCCACCCCAAATGCTAATGTGCCAAACCTTAAACCCCGAAAATGCCCAGCTCGATATCCACATGCACCCTAAACCCTAAACCCAAACTAAAAATGCCCAGCTCGATATCTACATGCACCGGCTCGGCTGGGTGGCGGTCGACGACCTCTTGCAATGCAGGCGCCCTTCGTGCGAGAACCTGGGGAGGAGGTGTAGGTGTTGTTCAGGGGCTTAAGTGTTTTCCTAGGTTTCATAAGCTTTACAATATGGGCCGCAATATTTTACCTTAGTTTTCCTCTTTCCATGCGTATAGCATACGAGCCCCACAACACTTTTCCAATTATCAAAGCCCCTACATCATAGAGGCGTTCCAGCAGCAATTTAGAATGTAGCAACGGGTCGAAAGGGATTCTAGAAGGGGTTTAGGGGATTAGGGCGTGGGGCTTAGAGTTCTTGTTGGTAGGGTTTAAGGCTTCAGGTTTCTGGTCTCGGGGTTTGAGGGGCCTCATCCTGACGATCGTGCTGGCTAAGGAGTTTTGCTGTATGAGCCAGAGCAAAGTGGGCGCCTAAACCTTAGCCCCTGAACCCTCAACCCTAAACTAGAAACCCTAAACTCTAAATCCTGAACCCTAAACCCTAAGTCCGAAATCGGACCCTTGAGTCCCGAGCCCCGAATCTGGGTTCAGACCCGCGATCCCTCCCCGATCCGACATCAAAGGCAGGTCTCCACGACCTACAGAGACATCAAAGAGATTGTCCGGCCGCGCTCTTAGGGTTTGCGGTTTAACGGGCTTGGGGTTTGGGGGGGTTTAGGGGTTTAGGGTTTACCCTAAATCCTAAACCGCTTGTTGCCTCTTGGCCCTCAATGCACTCTATCATACGGGTCGGTATTTAGTTTATTGACTGTCAAACCTACTCCTACTCCTACTCTACCCTATTCTAGTATACTATGGATACTCTATTCTACTCTACTCTACTATACTCTACTCTATTCTACTATACTATACTCCGCGACAGTATACTGTAAGAGACTTGTGCTCTGCGTGCTGAACCCCACGAAGCAGCTGCAAGCTAGGAGGGTCCTGCGAAGTGTGCGAGCCAGCAAGTTGCTGCTATAGGGGCCAAACTGATTACCAATACGAGTTTGGGGGGTTTGTTGTAATTTTTAGTATGAGGGGCCCCAAAACCCTGTTCGAATTATTAAGGCCCCTATATTATAGTGCCCATATAGTATCCCGTATAGTAGCCCTTACCGACCTCCTTAAAGGAACCCTACTCTAACTCTTCAGGCCCCTGTATTCAAGCTCCGAGACCTTCCGAGCCTTAATCTGACCTGAACCGCAGCTTAGAGTTTAGGGTTTTGTTGTTTAGGGTTTAGGGTTTAGATTTTCGGGTTTTGTTGTTTAGGGTTTAGGGTTCCGGTTTGAGGTTTTGGTTTAGGGTTTAGGGATTTAGAAACCTAAACCCCTAAACCCTAAACCCTAAAATCTAAACCCCTAAACCCTAAACCCCTGAACCTATCAACCTCCGGCCCAGGACCTGTCCAAAGCAGCGATTTGAAATGCAAGACTGGGCTCACCCGGCGCTGTCTTTAGGGACGTTTGGCCGCTGCCTCGTTCGCTAAGCCAGAGACGCCCCTACCAGTTAAGTATGCCAACCTGTTAATTGAGGAATGTGCCTTAAATTAAAGGTACATGATTAAAGGGGTTTTGAAATTTTGAGTCTCTAGACTCTATACAGTCTAGTGTGCAGACGGCAGCGAATTTGTGCCGAGCTTTGAGAGTTAAGAAGGTTGGTCGTTCTGGAAAAGATAAAGGGTTCCTGAGGGGCTTGTTTACGAATCAAGATCAAAAGGGCTCCTTTACGGGATCTAGAGGGTATCCTTTAGGAATTCCGATAAAGGAGCCACTCAACCCAACCAAACCCGACACCCTAAACACTAAGCCGCGACCCTTGAAACCATAACAGGGGGATCCCGAAGCTTCGTCTGTCCCCGTTAGAGTTTACCCTCTAGGGTCTAGGGTTCAGGTGTTTGTGGTTGAGGCTTTTAGGATTTTGGTTTAGGGTGCTAGGCTTTCAGTTTAGGGTTTAGGGTCCATCTACGAGGTTCTGGCTTGGCATCTGCCAGGGGTTGCACAACAGTTTAGGGACACCAGTGTTGCGCTTAGGGCCTAAAAGTCGGAATAACAAGTAACAGTATCGTCCTAATTACCGACATGAAATTTACCAGAATACACCCCAAGAAAAAGAGTGATAGCATCCGCTTGTGGTCCTTATACTTTTACCTGTACTTCCCTGAAGACCTTAAACCAAAAGTTTAATTCCCCTATAAGAAACTGATAGTATCTCTTACAGCACAGTAAGGAACCTTAAAGGAACTACGGGCACTTTTCTAATCATGTAAGGCTGATGTGTTAGGCTTCAGGAGTTCAGAGTGTAGCCACTCTTCAGTTTCAACCCTGAGACTCGCTATCCTGGCGTAACATGGGAGCCTCCATAGTTAGCCTCTTTGGCAAAGCCTTGTAGGAACCCTGAAGTTCATAGGAACCTTGAAGGGAACCTAAACCCTAAACCCTGTTGTATTTATGACGGCCCTTAGATTATTACTCCCGCGATCCCTGGGCCAGAACGGCAAGACCTGGATTCGAGCCAGTCAAGGACACTCGATTGCCCAGGCGGCCGCTGTTCGAGAGCTCTGCGGCGTTGGGTGTGGGTGATGTAGAACCTACTTGTTGGTAGTGTCTCGAAAAACTTCATATTCGAGCCAGTAGTGATAGCCTGTATCGAAACGGTAATATAGTGGTCGGAATATTTGCCTTTCCTGAGGGTCTTTCTTCTTGTTCTAGTTGTGGTATAATATACTCCCCTACGCTTCAACCTAAATCTAGGATGCTCATCAGAAGGTGGAATTCCCCCCAAGTGTATACAGCCGAGATTGCTTGCAACAGAATGCTGTTTTAACTCTTGAGCCCGCAATTTTAACACTGGTTTAGCTTATGAACTAGGAAACTACGTACCCCAAGCTACGTACCCCAAGCCCGAACTCTAAAAGGCCGCAACACATGCGACCCAGGTGGCGGATGACATGATGTGGGACAAAAGCAAGGCGTCTAGATGGCACTTGGCTTTCCGTATGTCTAGAACCCTAAGCCCGAAATGATAGCAATTAGTGTTACTACTATCGTCTGATTATCGCTACCAGCTATCAATATCATTGTTGTTTCGTCTTCATCCGTTAAGGCCCTAAACCCAAGAACCTTCAACGCCCCCTACAACCCTGGAGCCC
The DNA here is from genome assembly GCA_905221615.1 of Symbiodinium sp. CCMP2592. NCBI lineage: Eukaryota > Dinophyceae > Suessiales > Symbiodiniaceae > Symbiodinium > Symbiodinium sp. CCMP2592. The sequence goes on from CAJNDT010003190.1 coordinate 53,810, forward strand.
CCCAAACCTGGTCCATGTCGGGTCTGGGTTTCGGGATTAGGGTTTACTTGGAGGGGCAGGGGACTTAGTAAGTAGCTTATATGTAGGGTTATAATTGGGGTAACTCCACTTAGGGTACTTATAACTCTACTTATAACCTACTTACTAAGTCCCCTGCCCTTCCAAGTAGGGTGGCATCTGTGTTTACGCTCGTCGTTCTCCACGTGCCGATCTCATGATGCCATTATGTGACAGAAAGTCAAATTGAAACCTAGACACATACAGGAGACCACAGGAAAACAAACACTGTAACACTAGGAAGCCTGAAAGCCTTGCTCACGAAACACAGCACATTTTTGTTTGCAGTTTGCATTGTTGATTAAGCTCCCTTCTGCGCATTTTCCGATTTTCTAGGGCATTGGTTCCTTGCGGTTTCAGGATGCCTGCGTTTTTATGTGGGAGTTAGCGGGAGTTATGTCATCGACTTACGAGAAGGCCACCCCGAGAATCATCAGTTCGGAATCGCCGTCCGCAATCCCGAAGCCCCTAGAGTAAACCCCAAAAAGTTGGAAGCCGGATTAGGGACACTTAGTGCTGGGATTCCCTTTGCATGACTCTTAAGGATTGGGGCTATTGGGTTTCCAACTTTTGGGCTTCTACTGCACACCTATCTAGCGCAGGAATCCCCGACAGATATCCTTTAGTGTTTGGGTTTAGGGCTTAGGGCCTTGGCTGAGGGTTCCGGGGTTTCAGGTCTCCGGGTTCATGAGGGCTTGGCATGGTGTGATATTTTGTGTGGTTCCCATGGAAACCAGGACGTAGAGCACCCAAAGATGGCCGCTGCAAGCCCACGATACCTTGAGCCTTTCACTGACAACCCAAAGTCGAAACCCTGAAGTAGAAGCCCGAAAGTTGCAACACCAGTCTCCTCATGCCCTTAAGGTAAGCCACAGGGAATCCCAGCAAAAAATCAACCTAAATCCATGTCCCAACTTGATAATATACACTCTAAACCCTAAACCCAACAACCCTAAACCCTCAACCCTAAACCCTAAACCCAAAACCCAACAACCCTAAACCCTAGACCCTCAACCCTAAACCCTCAACCCGAGCATCCTAATAGGCCTGAACCGGCACTACAGGCTTTCAACGCGTAGTCCCTACATGACCACAACCCTAAATCCTAAATACCCTAAACTCAAGACCCTAAACCCCAAAATCCTCTTGAATCCTAAATACCCTACACCCCAAACCGTCCTAACCCTAAGCCCTAAACCTTCAATCCTCGGAACGATACAGAGAAGGTTAGCATGGCCCCCGCGCAAGGATGACATGCAAAATTTAGAGAAGTGTTTAAAAAAAGACCTTAAGTCCTCCCAAATACTCTAAACCCTAAACCCTAAAACCTGAACCCTGAATCCTCCCAAATCCTGAAGACCAAACCCTGCAAGTTGAAGGCCTCGGCACAAAATCTAACGAACCCGAGGTCGAAGATTGGGACCCGCAGGATGAGGTCGACTATGGATTACATGGGGGTTTAGGGGTTTTAGGGGTTTAGGGGTTTAGGGGTTTAGGGGTTTAGGGGTTTTAGGGGTTTAGGGGTTTAGTGGTTTAGGGTTCAAGGATTTAGGGATTTAGGGGTTTATGGTTTAGGGTTTAGGGGTTTAGGGGTTTAGGGTTTAGTGATTTAGTAGTTTATTTAGGGTTCATGGATTTACGGATTTATTGGTTTAGGGTTTGGGGTTCAGGGGTTTGGGGGTTAAGGGATTTGGGGTTTAGTGTTTAGGGTTTGGGGGTTTTAGAGTTGGGGGTTTGAGGGATTTCTGACCTCAGTTCTTCACTCATACGATGGGTTATGAGGATTACCATGGAGCAAAAGATCCTCAGAGGACGGCGCGTTCATCTGATGTTGAACGGTTTGGGATTTAAATTGAACTAGCATAACCTAGTTTTTTTGTAGGTTCATATCATAAACCTTCATGTAGACAATGTAGACTTTGTAGGGACCCTGCAAAACCGGCTTTGGCAGTTCAAGGTGTGTGTGCTTCTGGGAGCTCCTAGGCATTGAAGCGCAAAAAAACAAGGGGCTGGACTAAACCCTAAACCCTAAACCCTAAACCCTAAACCCTAAACCTTAAACCGAAAGTCAGACACCCCGAACCTCTGCCTTGAGCTGTTAAACCCACCGAAACAGACAAGCCCAAAGCCCCGAACCCAAGACCTTAAAAATGGGACCTTCGCCGAATGACATCCTAGGGTCTACGGTGTAGAGTTTCGGGTTTAGGGCTTAGGGGGAACCATCAGCTCGCAACCCTGAGAAAAGAGAGGTGGTTCACGGCACCTACCTCGACAAGTTCCTCTCGATCCGTACGCAGGGACTCAAGAAGATGGGGAGAAATCATGTGCATCTGTGCCGGGAGCTGAGCCTCGCTCATCCCACGAATCAACAGCATTATTGCGTTGTTCATGTTTCCTAAGCCCTAAGCTGCAGTACTAGTAGTGGTTTGGTGTTTCGCATCATTGCCTGTCTGTTTATCAGGCATATAAGATGGATCCGACTATACACTAAGGCCCCTGAACAAGGGGCTGCATGAATCAGAGGTGTGCATTAGCTCCCTGACTCCCACACCTCAACCCCCTGAGTGTAACACCAAAACTGATTGAGATTTACATCTCAACTTTAGGGTTTAGGGGCCTTAACCCCAACTCGATGAGGGGTGAGGGTGGAGGGTGGTAGTCCCTGAGTGTTGAGCCCAGCAGCTGCTCATCACCTTAAAGTCTCCACTCCACCCCGATCCCTATAAATTCTTAACCCTCAAATCCAACAGTCCCCAAACCCTTAGCCCCTAAACCCAAAGCCCTAAACCCCAACACCCTAGCTTTAAGCCTTAAACCCTGAACTTTAAAGGCCTTAAACCCGAAAACCCCGAGAAGGCGCCGAGTCCTAAACTCCTCAACCCTTATAGATCCCTTAAAGGGGCCCTTACAGATCCCTTTCAGGAATCCCTAAACCCTAAGCCCCTCCTCCCTAAACCCTAAACCCTCAAACCTCAATCCCTAAACCCTTATAGATCCCTTAAAGGAACCCCTAAACCCTTATAGATCCCTTAAAGGAACCCCTAAACCCTTATAGATCCCTTAAAGGGGCCCTTACAGATCCCTTTCAGGAATCCCTAAACCCTAAGCCCCTCCTCCCTAAACCCTAAACCCTCAAACCTCAATCCCTAAACCCTTATAGATCCCTTAAAGGAACCCCTAAACCCTTATAGATCCCTTAAAGGAACCCCTAAACCCTTATAGATCCCTTAAAGGGGCCCTTACAGATCCCTTTCAGGAATCCCTAAACCCTAAGCCCCTCCTCCCTAAACCCTAAACCCTCAAACCTCAATCCCTAAACCCTTATAGATCCCTTAAAGGAACCCCTAAACCCTTATAGATCCCTTAAAGGAACCCCTAAACCCTTATAGATCCCTTAAAGGGGCCCTTACAGATCCCTTTCAGGAATCCCTAAACCCTAAGCCCCTCCTCCCTAAACCCTAAACCCTCAAACCTCAATCCCTAAACCCTTATAGATCCCTTAAAGGAACCCCTAAACCCTTATAGATCCCTTAAAGGAACCCCTAAACCCTTATAGATCCCTTAAAGGGGCCCTTACAGATCCCTTTCAGGAATCCCTAAACCCTAAGCCCCTCCTCCCTAAACCCTAAACCCTCAAACCTCAATCCCTAAACCCTTATAGATCCCTTAAAGGAACCCCTAAACCCTTATAGATCCCTTAAAGGAACCCCTAAACCCTTATAGATCCCTTAAAGGGGCCCTTACAGATCCCTTTCAGGAATCCCTAAACCCTAAGCCCCTCCTCCCTAAACCCTAAACCCTCAAACCTCAATCCCTAAACCCTTATAGATCCCTTAAAGGAACCCCTAAACCCTTATAGATCCCTTAAAGGAACCCCTAAACCCTTATAGATCCCTTAAAGGGGCCCTTACAGATCCCTTTCAGGAATCCCTAAACCCTAAGCCCCTCCTCCCTAAACCCTAAACCCTCAAACCTCAATCCCTAAACCCTTATAGATCCCTTAAAGGAACCCCTAAACCCTTATAGATCCCTTAAAGGAACCCCTAAACCCTTATAGATCCCTTAAAGGGGCCCTTACAGATCCCTTTCAGGAATCCCTAAACCCTAAGCCCCTCCTCCCTAAACCCTAAACCCTCAAACCTCAATCCCTAAACCCTTATAGATCCCTTAAAGGAACCCCTAAACCCTTATAGATCCCTTAAAGGAACCCCTAAACCCTTATAGATCCCTTAAAGGGGCCCTTACAGATCCCTTTCAGGAATCCCTAAACCCTAAGCCCCTCCTCCCTAAACCCTAAACCCTCAAACCTCAATCCCTAAACCCTTATAGATCCCTTAAAGGAACCCCTAAACCCTTATAGATCCCTTAAAGGAACCCCTAAACCCTTATAGATCCCTTAAAGGGGCCCTTACAGATCCCTTTCAGGAATCCCTAAACCCTAAGCCCCTCCTCCCTAAACCCTAAACCCTCAAACCTCAATCCCTAAACCCTTATAGATCCCTTAAAGGAACCCCTAAACCCTTATAGATCCCTTAAAGGAACCCCTAAACCCTTATAGATCCCTTAAAGGGGCCCTTACAGATCCCTTTCAGGAATCCCTAAACCCTAAGCCCCTCCTCCCTAAACCCTAAACCCTCAAACCTCAATCCCTAAACCCTTATAGATCCCTTAAAGGAACCCCTAAACCCTTATAGATCCCTTAAAGGAACCCCTAAACCCTTATAGATCCCTTAAAGGGGCCCTTACAGATCCCTTTCAGGAATCCCTAAACCCTAAGCCCCTCCTCCCTAAACCCTAAACCCTCAAACCTCAATCCCTAAACCCTTATAGATCCCTTAAAGGAACCCCTAAACCCTTATAGATCCCTTAAAGGAACCCCTAAACCCTTATAGATCCCTTAAAGGAACCCCTAAACCCTTATAGATCCCTTAAAGGAATCCCTAAAACCTAAAACCCCGAGTCCACCTCCTTTTTCCGGAGATTTTCGAGGCCGGGGCTTGCCCGGAAGCGGCGTCCGGAGTGCCCAGAGTTTGTTTGGGGGTTCCTTGAAGGGATCTATAAGGGTTTAGGGGTTCCTTTAAGGGATCTATAAGGGTTTAGGGATTCCTTTAAGGGATCTATAAGGGTTTAGGGGTTCCTTTAAGGGATCTATAAGGGTTTAGGGGTTGCTTTCTTAAAGAGGTCTACAGTAGAGTTCCTGCTTAAAGGGGTCTAGAATAATACGGTTCCTTTCTTAGAGAGGTCTACAGTAGAGTTCCTGCTTAAAGGGGTCTAGAATATATACGGTTCCTTTCTTAAAGAGGTCTACAGTAGAGTTCCTGCTGAAAGGGGTCTAGAATATGTACGCTTCCTTTTAAGGTGGTCGAGAACAGGATGGTGCCGGTTTAGGGTTTAGGATTTAGGGTTTACGGTTTAGGGTTCAGGGTTTAAGGGCTTGGGGTTTCGGCTCCTGGTTGAGGGTTTAGGGTCAGGGATCTGGAGGATTCGGGTACTTGGTCAGTAAGGTTCAAGGATCCGGAGTTAGGGTTCAGGGTCAGGGTTTGCGGCTCAGTTGCGAGAATTCGGGGTACCTTATTTGGGGTCCTTCTAATAAGGATCCTACTACTCAGGGGTACTATTTAGGGTCCCCTATTCTCGGAAACCACCATTTATGCCTCAGGGTTTAGGGCTTCGGGGTTCAAGATTTTAGGGTTGAGGGTTTCGCGGCCCCAGGCCTGTAAACTTTAAGCCCACCGAAAATTTCAAAACCTCTAGCGGATGTTTACGGTTGAGGAGCCCCGGTAGAACTCATAGGGTTGAGGGTGAGGGGTTGATTACGGGATCGGGGGATTCAGTAAGGGTGCAGGTACCTTCATGCGGGTTACATGTAGTTTTGACTGCATTCGCCTAAGCCCACAGGCTCCCCCCTAAAGCCAAAACCCGCAACCCTAAACCCTGACATTGCTTGTTGGAAGCTCATTGATATGGGTAGTTATCAAAATAAAGGTCCCTTTTTGGGTACGCTAAGTATTAGGTGCCGTATTATATTAAGGACCCAAAAAGGGACCCTCATGTTGACAACTACCCATATGCTAAGCAGGGCTTGCCTTGTACTGGTCCACGGAGCTGTGGCATGTCTTGAGCGAGTCACCCTTCACGAAGGCCCTAAACCCCAGGCTCGGGGCTCCAGTACTATACGGATCGGGATGAGTAGTATGAACTAGGGTTCAGGGTTCAGGGCTGCTTTTGATCAAAGCAGCACTGTCTTTAAGTTGATAGCTGGCCCTTTATTGTAATAATAGTATATTTATTAAGGCCCCTTTAAACTGTATAACTGTAATAAGGGCTATGAATTTGGGTTTAGGGTTTAGGGTTTAGGTGCTCCCAACTTCGATGGCAACGATTGAGGTCCCATGATGGAACCCTTGAGCACCTCTTTTTGAGACGGTTCATCATTCTAAAGACCCCGCAAACCCTGTTCTAACTACTTGGGCCCTTCTATTCGAGCCTAAACCCTAAACCCTAAACCCTAAACCCTAAACCCTAAGCCACCGCATGACAGTGGTTGTGCAGGATTTACCGGGCTTTTTTGCATTGAGGAGTTCGATCTTAGGGTTTAGGGTTTTAGGATGTCGGGTCGAACCCTCAAACACCCCAAACTCCTAAACCACAACCGGCCCTATCGGGTTGGGCTTTGGGGCCCCGGGAGGGGGGGGGTCTGAGGACTTAGGAACAGAGAAGTAAGGGGTTCAGAAGCTCAGTACCAGAGCCACCTTCAACCGTAAATTGGGGGTTTGGTTTTGGTACTCCGAGGCCTTCAACACAAAGTCAGAAAGCCTTCGAGAAGGTTGTTCAGGGCTTCGGGTTTAGTGTTGAGCCCTCTTAATCTTTGTCTGTTTTGGGGTCAGGAAAGCCTTATAGTAGAAGCCAGAAAGTTGGAACATGGCTTTAGGAGGATTAGCGCTAGGATCCCTTGTGCTTTACATTAAGGGCATGAGGATAATGATATTCCAACTTTCTGGCTTCTACTGTAATCCACTGCAAGACCCAGGTCAAGAGCGGAATGCGCAGTAACGCCGACGTCGTCATCTATGTTTCACCTCACCGAGTTCTTCTGCCTGAGTTTGAGGGGTTTTTGGACCTAAGACAAAAGAAATACGAGGGTTTTGGACCTAAGACAAAGGAAATACGGTTGATGATATACATCCTGCATTACCCATAATGAGGAATATACCGTGATTCCCATAGTTTAGGGCCGTTAAGGTAATGCAGGAGTCATATCATCAACAGTATTCATGAGTGATAGTATTGTCCTTCAACGTGTTTAGAGTACCGGGGTCTCATTTTTCACGAACATGTCTCAAAGCCCCAGTTTAGGGTTTAGGGGTTCAGGTTTTAGGGTTCCGGGGGCCATTAATTAGATTCTACCTTATGCACTGTTATGCTGTGCAACTCGGCGGCCAGAGTGCATAGGAACCCTATATAGACCTTAAAACCTAAACCCCAAGCCCTGAGCGCTAAACCATAGACCCTCAAGCCTAAGCCTTGACATAGAGACCCAATAGAAGCCCCAAGCAAAGAAACTTCTTACGAGCTTGCAACAGTCAAAGGGAAGCATGTAGGGTTGGGCCTTGAGCTTCTGAGGTTTTGAGGTTCTGGGTTTAGGTTTCGGGTTGGGTTTAGATATTCGGATTTAGGAAAGTGGAGGCGGGCATGGCCGTGATGATGATGAGGCAGATGATGGTGGTGTTAGCTCCTAGGATGATACCCTAAACCCTCGTGGTGATGCTTTTTTTGATTGCTCTTATAAACCCTACACCCTAAACCCTAAACCCTTAGCTGCTCAGGCGGGTTTGAAGCTTGGAGTTTTGGGTTGCTCTTTTCGGGACTTGTTAAGGACTTTCGGCAGCAAAGGCGACGCCCGACAGACATCCCACTTCAGTGTAATTATGAAGGTAGTAAGGACCCAGTCACCCGGCAATGTTCAGGTTGCGATGCTGAGATCAAAAAAGCGGTATTGTATCAGGATTCGAGTTGAGGTACGCTCGTATGGTGCGTTTGGGCAAATGGTTTGGGGTTTCGGGGAGATGGTTTGGGCTAAGCCAACTCTTCGCGGCAGGTGATTGCCAAATACGGGCAGTCCTTTCAAGAGAGTGCCAACGGTTGGGGCCCCAGTAACAGCTGTGTCCTTGGTACCTTTCTCGGACTGAAATCGCGACTGGTCAAAAATCGGCAAGTGTGCAGAAGGCGATGGCAAAGTTGCACATAACAGCCGCAACACTGGTCACTAGTCACAAAAAAAGGCAAAGCAACACTGAACCGGACCCTAAGCCCCTAAACCCTTGGCCGCCAAGCCCTGAGCAACTGTTCCATGTCACACGCTCTATGAGGTCTCTTACGAGCACGTTTTGAGAGGTAAGCATTCTTCAAAGTTGGATCATCTAAAGATCTTTCTCCGGGGCCCTATGACCTAACCCTAAACCCTAAACCCTACACCTGAACTCAGAGCCCTCTTTCATTGGGAGGGTCGAACTCCCTGAAGCAGTGCATCCCGAAAGCCGAGAGAACGGCATTTCCAGGATCCTGAACAGGGGGATCCTTCCTACAGAAATTGACATGTAGTACTTGGGTACGGCCCCCACTCAGCAACAGTTGGATAATATTCATAATATAGATATATAAGGCCCTTAATAGTAGCCCAATTGTAGACTGTTACTGTATGGGGGCCGTACCCAATGTAGTACCCTTATTGCAGCACCATGATAGTATCCTTATAGCAAGCAGCAGGCAGAGAAGGACGCTTGGTTTGTATTGCTGCACGTTTCCAGGAGTGATTCTCACCTCTGACTTGGCACCCTGTCGCTTGGCACCGAAGTGTTAGGGTTTTGGGGTTGTGGGGTTTGATGGTTCTAGGATTCTCGGGCTGTAGGGTCTTTGGGAGCAGGGTCTTCTAGGCACAATCCCAAACCAAACTGTAAGCTCGTGAGCCCCTTAACACTGTAAGTATCCTGTGAGCCCGATACCCTGAATTTAGGAATATCCTTGAGCTCAGAATATACTGTGCGATAATATGTGGTATGTTTTGCTTCTACAGACAGGACTCGTACGCACACCCATCCATGCGTCAGTCCGTCCGTCCTTCATGCATCAGTTCATCCACGGCCATGCATCCATCCTCCCGGACGTTCATCCATGCGTCCATGCATGCACGTAAGCATGTGTGTAAACATGTACACACACACACACACTCTGACATATACGCACCTCTGGGAATCGTTACGCCGACTTCTTCCGAATTCTTGTGCCCAAAACGGGCTGAGGCTGTTTCAATCGAGTGGAATGGCTTGGGGCTCGGCGATCCGGATGTTGGCTCGGGTTTTAGGGTTTAGGCGTTGAGTGTTTGGTGTTCAGGCTTTAGGATGAGTTTGGGGTTCGCGGTTCAGGGTTTAGGATCAATTTAGGGTTTAGGGTTCAGGGTTTGGGATCAATTTAGGGTTTAGGGTTCAGGGTTTGGGATCAATTTAGGGTTTAGGGTTCAGGGTTTGGGATCAATTTAGGGTTTAGGGTTGTTTTTTGCTGGGCTTGAAGCAGTTTCGGGGTGGGATTGAGGGGTTTGGCTTCATGGTTTGACGCTTCTGGTTTGGCATGCTCGGACTTGAGGGCGGGCAGGGGTTGAGGGCTTTGCGACTCATGCGCGCGGTGTTGTTTGTTGGTTTTAGGGTTTAGGCATTCAGTTGCTGCGTGTTGCATGGGTGAAGGGATGGGGATCTGACATTAATTTGGCTGTTGGGGGTAATTTGTTTCGGTGTAGGGTTTTGGCTGTCTTTGGACGTAGCGTAACTTCTGAATTGACTATGCGCACTTTTGACCATTGCAAAGTCCAGGTGGAGCCTCAAATTCAAGTGGGCGGGTTTGGTTTTCGTTTTTTTTAAACATTATTTTCACGGACGTTTCGGCCGTGGGTTCGGGGTTTAGGATTTGGGGTTTAGGGGAACCCAGGGGTCAGGGAGATGTTTCGCGATGGACAGTCGCAGCGCAAAATCGCAAGCAGTCCCTGAAACCCAAACCCTACAGGCAAACCGTCCCAAACCATTCCAAACCCTAAGCCCTAAGCCCCCAACCATCCTAAACCCGAAACCCTAAGCCCCAAACCATCCAAAACCCTATCAGCCCTACTGCTACAAGCCCTAAACCGTGCAAGCCCTAAATCATCCTAAACTCTACCAGCCCGAAGCCCTACAAGTGCCCTTATAGATCCCTTATAGACCACTTTAAAGGGAACCCTGTTTGAATTATGAAGGACCCTAAATTAAGCCCTGAAGCCCAAGCGAGCCCGAACAGCCTGGCGCCGCCAAGCCCTACACAGCCGAGTCAGGAAGGGAGGCCCCCGAGTTGAATCGCCTATAAAACCCTGTAGGGTTTAGGGTTAACCCTGTAGGGTTTAGGGTTTAGGGTTTAGGGTTAACCCTGTAGGGTTCAGGGTTTAGGGTTTAGGGTTAACCCTGTAGGGTTTAGGGTTTAGACTCTGGGCTTTCAGGGTTTAGGGTTCAGGAGATTAGGTATCGATTTGGGATAGGTGTTTGATTTCCCTGAGTATGTTGTTAACATAGAGCCCTGGTTGCAAGTACTCTGACGACTATTGAAACCGACCCTAAGTCTCAGGTTTTTGACCAAGCCCCAAACTCCAAGGCTCCCAAGCCTAAGCCAAAAATTCAACAAACTGCGGTTTAGGGTTTAGTGTTTAGCAACCCTGAACTGTGAGGTTCTCGACCCCTGCCCCCGAAGTCCTGAAGCTTACATCCTATACCGGAAACCACCCTAAACCCTAAACCCTAAGCCCCAGACTATCCTAAGCCCATCAGCCCTCAACCCCACAAGCCCTGAACCGTGTCAGCCCTAATTCATCCTAAACCAGAAACCCCTCCAAAAAGCGCGTCTTCGTCCAGGTGGGATCGAACACAACATTGTTGGATCCGCATTTGGGAGCCTGACCAGGTGCTTGTGGGTTTGAGGGTTTAGGAAATTAGGGTTTGAGGGTTTAGGTATTAGGGCACAGGGTTCAGGGTCCGGGTTGTGTGGATCAGGGTCCAGGGTTCGGGGGTTTAGGGTTTAGGGCCTTTGGGGTTTACGGTGGGTTGAGGAGCCACGGATTAGGGTTAAGGGTTTAGGGGGTTTTGAGGGCTTAGGGTTCACGGTTTAGGGTCTTTTGATGTTGGGTTTATGGTATAAGCCTAGTAGGAACAATCTCAGTCACGCCGAAACCCGAAACCGTACGCTTTCCGCGAACAGGAGCATGATGTGCTCATGCCTGAAACCGAAAGTCAGCATAACATAGGGGCCTTAACCCTTAGAGTAGGTTTGAGGCATATTAATTATACTACAGCCAAAGTGAGCAACCCCCGCAATAGTCTTGGCAATTAATTAGTTAGGCCCCGATATGAACTGCTTCTTACACAGGCATGCATGTTGAAAGTAACCCGGATGCTCACATCCCCAGGCCTCGAACTCTTAGCCCCACACCTAAAGCCCCAATATCGCAGGGAGCTCGCGAATCTTGAACCCTAAACCCGCAAGGGTTTGAAGGGGTAGAGCCTTGTACCCCTGAGTAAGGTGCACATAGACCTTAGCGACTGCAACTTAAAGCCGAAAGCCCTATATAGCTGCATAGACCTTGAACCCTAAACTAGCTTCCTAAACCATTCGCACCCCCAGACCCCCTAAACCCCTCATTTCTGAATCCATAGAACGCCATGGACGATTGCATGCGGGCCGGAGGCATCATGCAACAGATCTCGGGCCTCCCGCAGTCCGCAGAGGCCTCTCTGGAAAGGGCCAAGCAGACCGTGAGCGTTCATGGCATGGCAGGTTCCAGCTTCGAGCTGGAGATCAACTCTGGCGAAACGGGTTGGAACATAGCAGAACGCATCGCAGCTGCACTTGGCCACCCTGCGCAGTTACTTGTGCTGACATCCGGTGGTTGTGTCATCAACCAGCGCCAGCTGCTGCTGCCTCAAGTCCAGCACGAAGAGATCTGGTACGTGGTGCGAAAGCTCGGCGCGGGTCGTGTCGCGATGCTTTGGGAGCGCCTACTCACGGAAAAGACTCTGACTCCGTCTGATCTTGTTGCCCTGAACGAAACCACGTCACTCACCTGCAATTCCAATCAGAGCCTGGATGGCGTCCAACTACCCAGCAGCCTGCAAAGTCTAACGCTTGGCTACAACTTCAACCAGAGCCTGGAGGGCATCCAACTACCCAGCAGCCTGCAGAGTTTGACGTTTGGCATCTTGTTCAACCAGAACCTGGACGGCATCCAACTACCCAGCAGCCTGCAGAGTTTGGCGTTTGGCCACGTCTTCAACCAAAGCTTGGAGGGCATCCAGCTACCCAGCAGCCTGCAGAGTTTGACGTTTGGCTTCCACTTCAACCAGAGCTTGGAGCGCATCCAACTACCCAGCAGCCTGCAGAGTTTGACATTTGGCGAGCAGTTCGACCAGAGCTTGGAGCGCATCCAACTACCCAGCAGCCTGCAGAGTTTGACATTTGGCGAGCGGTTCGACCAGAGCTTGGAGCGCATCCAACTACCCAGCAGCCTGCAGAGTTTGACATTTGGCGAGCGTTTCAACCAGAGCTTGGAAGGCATCCAACTACCCAGCAGCCTGCAGAGTTTGACGTTTGGCCGCGAATTCAACCAGAGCTTGGACGGCATGCAACTACCGAGCAGCCTGCAGAGTTTGACATTTGGCGAGCGGTTCAACCAGAGCTTGGAAGGCATCCGACTACCCAGCAGCCTGCAGAGTTTGACGTTTGGCGTCTTGTTCAACCAGAACCTGGACGGCATCCAACTACCCAGCAGCCTGCAGAGTTTGACATTTGGCGGCGGGTTTAACCAGAGCTTGGATGGCATCCAACTACCCGCAGCCTGCAGAGTTTGACATTTGGCGAGCAGTTCGACCAGAGCTTGGAGCGCATCCAACTACCCAGCAGCCTGCAGAGTTTGACGTTTGGCGACTGGTTTGACCAGAGCTTGGAGGGTATCCAACTACCCAGCAGCCTGCAGAGTTTGACGTTTGGCCACTTCTTCAACCAAAGCTTGGAGGGCATCCTACTACCCAGCAGCCTGGAGAGTTTGACGTTTGGCGATGAGTTCAACCACAGCTTGCAGGGCATCCTACTACCCAGCAGCCTGCAGAGTTTGACGTTTGGCCCCGAATTCAACCAGAGCATGGACGGCATGCAACTACCGAGCAGCCTGCAGAGTTTGACGTTTGGCGCCGACTTCAACCAGAGCCTGGATGGCATCCAACTACCCAGCAGCCTGCAGAGTTTGACGTTTGGCCGCGAATTCAACCAGAGCTTGGACGGCATGCAACTACCGAGCAGCCTGCAGAGTTTGACATTTGGCGAGCGGTTCAACCAGAGCTTGGAAGGCATCCTACTACCCAGCAGCCTGGAGAGTTTGACGTTTGGCGATGAGTTCAACCACAGCTTGCAGGGCATCCTACTACCCAGCAGCCTGCAGAGTTTGACGTTTGGCAATCAGTTCAACCAGAGCTTGGACGGTATCCAACTACCCGGCAGCCTGCAGAGTCTAACGTTTGGCTTCGACTTCAACCAGAGCCTGGAGGGCATCCAGCTACCCAGCAGCCTGCAGAGTTTGACTTTTGGTGCCTTGTTCAACCAGAGCTCGGAGGGCATCCAACTACCCAGCAGCTTGCAGAGTTTCACTGCGCGGTTTTTGTGTGTAGGCACGTCGTGAGCAGTATGCTGTTAGGCAAATTTTGTACAGGTTGTCAAGACTTTTATTCGGACCCTCACCTCGAGCAATGATAACTTAAGCAACGTGACCGCAGTCAGGTCCATCCTAGCACTACAGAAGCTGCGCCGCAGAAGCTAGAACATCATCGGTCATGCTGTTCCCAGATTCGTCGTTTAGTCATCGCGGCATATGGCAAAAAGGAACAAGCCCAACAGCTTAAACTTCAACGTCAACAGCCCCAAACCCTGAACGACCCTAGGCTCCCTACCTGAAAGCTCTAAACCCTCACCCCCAAACCGGAAACCCTTCGACCGGGCTCCTAACCTCAAAGCCCTTAAACCAGGGTCAACAACCTCAAAACCCTCAAATGTCCCGAAGTCCCGAAGACCCTAAACGCTACAACCCCTAAATTTTGTCACGTTCGCCTCAGAGCAAACAGCCCCCTCACCTGCAAGGGTTTGTCGTAGAATTCGTCTATGATTATAAAGGGGAGACTGCGACGAAGGATTCAGACCTCTATATCAAGCCCTAGAGCCCTGCAAAAGCGGTAAGCAATACACAAGCCTTTAAAGTCGCTTTTCAACATTGCCGAACACCGTCTTTATTCATACACTTGGGTCAGAAAGCCACCCCTCAGACAACCTTCAAAACACCCAACGGGGCGGATGTTAGTACCCGAAGGGAAATTCAGAAGACAAGGGTCGTACCAGAGTTCTCTAAGGGCTCTTTTGGGGTTGTTAAGCATTGACTGCCTTAAATAGACCGTAAATTCCTCACTTCAGGCACTTGCTGCAGTTATATCATAGACCCCAAAGCCCTACAGAGTCTACTAAGGCCCCAAAACCCAAGACCCCGAACCTTAAGACTTTTGAACCTAAGCCCCGAAACCACAGCCTAAACCCTAAGCCCTGAACCCTAAGCCGCGGCTCCTAAATTAGACGAATTTTTCTTGGTCAGGTCCATCTCGCGGACGACGTTGCAAAGGAGAATTATGCCTTCCACCGGGCGCTTGAATGGGATTCCTGGACCGAGTTACTTCATGTAAGTTTAGGGTCGCGGGTTTAGGGTTCATTGGGTTTACAGGGTTTAGGGTTTATATGGCGTTTCCCTAAAGAGTCGAAATAGGATGAGTGTAGGATGTTTTGTGGTTTTTCTGTTACAGGGTTTTGTCGGGAGTTATAATGCTTTCCATGTAAGGACCTGAAAACGATGTTTTTGCAGGGTTTTGTGAAGATTTCATTAAGGGTGAGTCAAGAGGTCTGAATACTTACGTTTTCCCGCTGAGGCTTCATAAAATCATGGTATAGTAAACTGTAGTCAACCCCTTAACTCTAGTCCAACCATCAACACCCCTATCTTCAGGCTTTAGGGTTTGCCTTCAGGATTTACAGGCTTCAGGGTCGCGTCGTCGGGTGTCTGGGTTTCAGGCTTTAAGGGCACGCCGTGGCCTGGCTGTGGCCTCCTAAATGCTGAGTGCGGACCCTAAGTTCGAACCCACACCTCAACCCTAAAGCTAAGCCTTAAACCCCACACTCTTAGGCTTTAACTGAGCCTAGAAGCCTGGGGAATTCCAAGCGTTCCTACTGTAAGTATTGTACTTAGATCACAAAATCCTGGTTCGCCTATCCACGGAGATTCCGGGGCTTTCGGATCAACGAACGCGGCAGGAGTTGCGGACCAGCTTTCTGGGATTTCAGAGTTCAGGGTTCCACCCCTTTTAAACTAAACACTGGAGCCCAAGCCCGAAACCTGAAACTGCAAACATAAACCCTAAACCCCGAAGCCCTAAACCCTAAACCCCATACCCTAAAGCGTAAAGCCTAAACCCTACCTGGACCCTAGAGAACCTACCTTGTTAGGAACCCTTATTATGATTTCCTTATATAAGTCCTTGAAAAGGTAGGTCATTCAGGGTCCAGGTAAGCCTAACCCAACATCTCCACCGAGGCCCAGCACAAGCTGCAAAAGGATCGGAAGGATAGCTGGCAGCTTCTCTGATACGGAGAGTCCCAGCGGTGCGGGTTTAGGGTTCGGGGTTGAGGGTTTGGGAGTTAGGATTTAGGTTTTAGGCGTTTGGGGTTTTCTGCAGTTGCGGCCCAAGTATCTTCTATGGTTGGGCCAGACCGTTTCTGTAATTGAGACCCCTTATCAGCCCGCATTTACCGAGACTTCCTCATGGTTCCTGCAAAATCTACCCATATCCCCCATCGTGCAGACCTACGGGCAGCGACACTAAACATAATATCCTGAGTCACCCATGCCACATCCCAAAATCCTGCGGAACGATCCCTGAACAAAGCGAAATCCGAACAAAGCCTAAAACTCGAAAGGACACCGCTTGAAAACGTGGCCATCATCATTCATGCATTCACTGGCATTCTTGGGGCCATGATATATAATTAGAATCGGAATCTTAGAAGAGTTTTGGGATATGGGTTACAGAGGAAGGGTTTGGGTACTATCTGGCTCAGGTCTAATGAGGTTGAGGCCTATTGGGCTTACAAGCTTTGTACAGACCAAGGATGCACTAACATGTCAGGTGTTGAAGGCTGAATGATGTTCGTTTGTGGCACATGCACAGGCTTCTGTCGATTGGTGGCTTCAGGTGCATTTGTTTTGTGGACTGCCCTTCCACGCCCCTGTTCCACGACGAGTCTCGAAATGGCCAAAGCATTGTGAATGTTCATAAATGGGCTTCAATGATCACTCATACGGTTCCTTGGGGCTTCCACATATTGACGAAGAGCCCTAGTCTGATTATTCAGGGCAGCTCTGCCAACAGTATTCCCTGGGATTCTGTATGATAGTTATACCAGGTTGTACTGCAGAACCCTATTCAAACTAGTAAGGCCCCCATACCAAAAGAGCCCGAACTTGCAGAACCTTTCTCCTTGCGGAACACTTCGTTCAAGCGACAACTCTGCACCTTCGCTTCGAAACTGTTGAGGCCCAAATCCCGAATCCTCAGTCCTGCATCCTAAAGCTTAGTTCCTGATCCCAAAGTCTTGAGTCGCAAAGCCCAGTGCCCCACACCCTACACCTGAGGCCAGAAACTCAGGCCCTAAACCTGAGTCAAGCTTTTTGCAGTAGACCCTTAGTCAATCCAGACGGTTGATGATATAAATCCTGCATGACCCACAATAAGGAATATACCATAATTCCCACATATTCCTTATTATGGGTAATGCAGGATTTATATCATCAACCGGAGCACCCTACGTCCGAAACCTTCAACCCTATCGGCTCTAATCCGCAAACAAGACTTCACCGCTGCTCGTCTAAACAAGGCGCAGCCCCCGCTGTCGGTTTGGCCAGCAGGCGCGCAGCGAGAGTTCCGTACGTTTATTTTTACCCTAAACCCTAAACCCTAAACCCTTAAATTACGTTTTCTTGGGTGTTCTGGGGTTACAGCCTTTACAGGGCGTGATTTATCGTGCTTCCCGAATGCCAGGGTGCCTTATCCGGCGCACCCTTCTATTTAGGGTCCTGCATCAGGGTCCTTCATTCTGCGAAACCCACCCAAACACCAACTCCTGAGGGTTTATCACCTAGAAGCAGATCTGCTCCTAGACGAAGAAGTTTCAGAAACTAAGCCATGTTTCTTTTTAGAAGCTCCTATGTTGTACTTCTACCATGTACGGTAGAGAAGGCCGTGCCCCCGATTTGGGTTCAGAATCTGGGGTGTTGGTACTGTTGATGGACCATAATTCCCAAGTTTAGAGTCCTTAGGGTCATGCAGGATTTTGTCCATCAGCAGTATGCCTGCTCGATGCAAGCGGTTTCAGGGATATAGCCTGGATGCAAGGGTAAGATGCGCCGGTTGATAAGACCGAATACGAGACCGAATTTGCGCAACATAGAGAAGAATACCTCGCAGCCTAAGTGTCAAAAGAACCCGGAACCAAAGCCCTAAACCCAAAACCGAGCCTCAAAAGAACCCGGAACCAAAGCCCTAAACCCAAAACCGGAAGATACAAGACGACGGACAGAAGGAACCACGCAAGAAGAAGCGCATCACCAAGGCGGAGGTGGGGACCCTGGGATTGCTGCACACTTCCCTTTGCCAAGCATTTCAGTGCTGGGCCAGAGGGTTAAGGGTTTATAGGCCTTCGCGAGCTTGTCGGGATTGATTCGGCCGCAAGGTCAGGCTTTCTCAATTTACTGGGGAGTTGTAGGGGTTAGCGTTTGGAGTTCAGGTTTTTGTTGGGAGTGTAGAGTTTTGCGGGATCATGTGCTAGACATATGGGTAGTTGCCAAAAATGGGGTCCCTTTTTGGGTCCTTATTCTAGTACGGCACCTAATATTTAGGATACCCAAAAAGTAACCATAATTTTGACAACCACCCATATATGGACTCTGGGTAAACCCTAAACCCTAAACCCTAAACCTAGACCCTTAACCCTAAACCCTAAACCCTATTTACGGATCCAGGCCCCTACCTAAAGAGGCTCATCGTTGGCTAGCTACCCGGGTTCGAGCCAGAGGCTGGGTTAGTAGGGCGAAATATCGGAGCTTCCGAAAATTGGGGATACCTTATTATGGGATCCTCATAATAAGGATCCTACTATTTAGGGTACTATATTCGGGGCCCCTATTTTCGGAAACTCCCATATCCTCTTGACCACTCCTGACATCCTAGGTCCTTCAGCGCCTTAGGCGCAAGGTGCGCGCACGATTGCCGGTTGCCCTGTGCAGGGGTTGGAGGGATTCCCTGGTTCTTAAGGTTTAGGGTCTTGGGTAGCAGGGCATTGGGGGATGGATCCCTTGATAGTCCCTTAATCAGGTCTGTTATAGTAGTCCATTCCCTGCTAAGAACCCAGGGAGAAACTGGGATGTGTCAGGAGGTGGGCTTCGAGGTTTGGGTTTAGAGGTTTGTGGTTTTGGGGGGTTTAGGGCTTTGGGTTGAGGGTTTGGCTTTGGTGACTCGTTGAGGCTGCAGGGTTTGGGGTTTTGAGGGTCAGGAGAGGGGCAGGAATGTAGAATATGGACTTCTTCTTTCGGCTTGGAACTGTTCCAACATGCTCTGGGGAGGTGAGTCATGATTGGACAGTCTAGATTTTTGTAATTCCTGCCTGGGCTACCCTAAACCTTAAACTGTGTTTTGATTTTCGAGCCAGAAGAGAGGATTTGAGTTTCTTGGGGCTGGAGGTGGTCATGGGTTTAGGTTGAGGATCCATGAGTTTCAGGTTTAGGGTTGAGGGTTTAGGGTTTAGGTTTTTGGGGGTTTAGCGTTTAGGGTTTGGGGTTCAGGTTTCGGGATTTAGGCTGAGGTCGCAACTTCAGAGCCCTCTCCCACTTGACCAATCATGACCAATCTGTTAGAAGCTGCCCCCACCCTGTAATAGTGGTATAATAGGAATATAATAGGGCCCTAATATAATATAGTCCTTATAGTCGCTATTAGAGGGTGGGGGCAGCTTCTAACCAATCTGCCACCAGACAGCTTGAACACGCCGGATTATGTCCGCGTGTGCAGTGTGTCAGCCTGTATGTCATAATTGCGGCAAGATCTACCCTTAAACCATACATCCTAAGCCCTTAAGCCCGAAACCCCAAACCCTAAGCCCTAATTCCATGAAGCTCTCAAATCCAACGGACCCCCCGAGCTCCAGCACCCAAGGCGCCAAAACCCGAAGTATTCAGTTCGGGAGACACCCCCTCCTCCCTGACGCCTAGACCCGCATTCCTAAGCCCGCCCCTCTAGACACTTGGGTTTATTTTTCGGGGTTTCGGTTTTACTTCAACCCGAAAGAAGCTACTTTTCCAGAGTTCCTTAACATGCTTGCCTTAGATAGCTCTCAAAGAAAGGTAGGTGTTCCAGGGCCCAGGTAGTGTTTAGGCATGAAGCCCCGGACCCCAAATGCGCGAAGCTCAGGCGGCCTTGCATCTCAAAGAAAGACGCAAAGGCAGGCAGTTGGAGAGCCGAAGCACTAAACCCGAAGAGCGAAGTTGACATTTGGGAGTTTCCGAAAATAGGGGTACCTTATTTTGGGGTCCCAATTTATCCTACCATTTAGGGTTTTATATTAGGATCCCCGATTTTCGGAAACTCCCGTTTTGACATGGTACAGGGGACGAGGGCCTCGAAATTCGGGTTGCGGATGATGGTAATCCACGATGATAAAATGTCGGCTTGGCCCAAGTGTGACAGCAAATGCCGATTTGTTCTCAGCAAAGCCATCTTCCTGTCTTACGTGCATGCTTCCATCCATCCGTCCCTCCGTCCGTCCATCCATCTATCCCTCTAGCCCTCCGTCCATCCATCCATCCATGCATCCGTGAATGCATGCATGCATGCATGCACACGCCCACGTACGTACACGTACATACGTACATCCATCCATCCTCACCGACATACATACGCACATACATACATACATGCACACAGACATGCATGCATGCAGGCGTCCTTCACACATACGCACACCTTTCTTTCCTGCCCTACATGCATGCATGCATACATACATACATGCATATGCACACTGCGCAGACACCTACACCTGCACCTACACATACACATGCACGTGCACATGCACATACACATACACATGCACATACGGGCATACAAACATACCAGCATACGAGCATACATACATGCATACATGCATGCACATGTTCATGTACAGATACAGGTACATATACGTATGCAGACACATATACACTTACACACATACTCATAGACAACTGCATATGCATACACATACACATATACATTTTCATATGCATATGCACACACACACATACACATACACATGCATATGCACATGAACACATGCACATGCACATACATATGCATACATGCATACATGCATATATACATGCGTGCATGCATACATACATACACCAATACACACAGTATGCATGCAAACATGCATGCATACATACACACATGTATGTAATCACAACCATCGCTATCATTACTATTTTGCTAGTCTTCTTCTTGTTCTGCTTCTTATTATATACTATGGTTGTTCTAGATGCCACTACGTGTTATAGTCTTGGAACCCTTTGCAGTATGAGACCCTTAACCAAAGATTCGCGAAACTCGGAACACAGGAACCTGTAAGGAAGCCGATGCCACCCCAAGCACTGCCATGAACATCTCAAAGCTTTTCCTACCAGGTCAAACTGCCCGCAGACCCGAAGCCCAAACCCGAAACCTCCAACCCCGCACTTAAAGCCCTACTCACGCGCGAACCCCAAACCAAACTCCCAAGCAGTAACCCCAAACGCAAAACCCCCAGCTCAAAAGGGATACCCTAAACCCCAAATCCTAAACCCTAGACCCTAAACCCTAAACCCTAAATCCTAAACCCCAGACCCCAAACCCGAAACCGGCGAAAGGCTGCCGCCACGGAGGCGGGCAGGAAGCTCTATCGGATCAGGCCAGGGGCCCCAGCGGCCCTCCGAAGCCTAGGCCTTAAACCCTACCTGAACGAATCAAAACCTACCCTTTTTATGGGTTCTTTATGAAAAAACCCTAATATGGAAATTCCTACTTTCTTCGTGGACTCTGATGAGGAATTTCTTGTAGGTTGAGGTGAACCCTAGACCCAAAGCAGTCAGATTGAGGATTTCCGGTTGAGGGGAAGGGCCTTGCGGTTCGAGTTGAGGGTTAGGGATTTTAGGGTTTAGGGTTTAGGGTTTAGGGTTTAGGGTTTAGGGTTTAGGGTTTAGGGTTTAGGGTTTAGGGTTTAGGGTTTAGGGTTTAGGGTTTAGGGTTTAGGGTTTAGGGGTCGAGGTTTAGGGCTGGATGGGGTAGGGTTTAAAGTTTTTTCAGTTGGAAAAAGGAGCCCCCACCAAAAAAGAACGAGTTTAGGGTTGCTTGCGGGGTGCTGGGCTTTGGAACAGCAGGTGCTAGAAGTATACAATTTCATAACTGGCCCTAAACCCTAAACCCCTAGCTGCCCAGGCCCTTACACGGCTCGAGCTTGGGTTATGGGCGAAATATCTCCGGCACCAAAACTCCCAAGCCTGAACCCAGAGCCCTAAAGCCCACCGTAGATTCAAAGATAGAAGGCTTTAAGACACCCAAAGCTTAAAGCTACTTCCCAAAGCCTGACGCCCTACATCCCGAAGACGAGAGCCCTAAAGCCTAAAGCCCTAAAGCCCCAAAGCCTGAACCCTAAAGCTGTAGAGCCCTGAAGCCTCAACACGAAGCCTGGACCTCCACCCGCACAGTAGATGCTTGGGGTCTGGGCTTTCGTTGAAGGTTTAAGGCCTTGAAGACCCGATCTGGGAATTCAGGATTGAGGTTTAGGGTTTGAGGTTTGGGGTTTACGGGTTAGGGTTTAGGGTTTAGGGATTGGGGTTTAGGGTTTAGGGATTACCGTTTGGGGTTTAAGTTTAGGGTTTAGGGATTAGGGTTTAGGGATCAGGGTACTAGGATTAGTGTTCGTCGCGACATCCTTCCATATTTCCCAAATGGTGTGGTAAGGCTGAGGGGAGGCTTTTTATGCTCAAGGCCAAGGCGGTGCGTAAACCTTTCATCTTGAACTAACAACCCTTTTAGTTTACTAGGTAGGCCTTTGGTATATTTTATATCTCCCCTTATTGGGCTTAATAGGACCCTATTTACGAAGATTTTTCAGAGGCTTTGAAGGCCAACCTAGTTTATACCCCTAAACCCCAAACCCTACACCCTCAACCCTAAACCCTCACCGCCAGGCCCCCAGCCCCTACTTGGAAGGGCAGGGGACTTAGTAAGTAGGTTGTAAGTAGAGTTATAAGTACCCCAAATGGAGTTACCCCAATTAAAATCCTACGTTTAAGCTACTTACTAAGTCCCCTGCCCCTCCAAGTAGGCCCTAAACCCTAAACCCCATAGATCCCTTTAAGGAACCCTATAGAACCCTTTAAGGAGCCCTTTAACGGCCCTGAACCCTTCCCAAAAGCCTCACCACCGAAGCCCTGGCCTCCACATCCCTCGAATCCCCTTGTCCCCTTTCCTCGCCTGACCTCTTCCAACAAAGCAGAAAAAGAGGCCTTAGGGTTAGGGCCCTAGGCCTTGGAGTTTAGAGTTTAGGATTTCGGCTTTAGAGGATTTAGGGTTTAGAGTTTAGGGTTTAGGGCTTAGAGTTCCGGGTTTGGAGTTTAGGGTTTAGTGTTTAGAGTTTAGGGTGTAGGTGCAGATGGTGTGGATTTAGGATCACATGGGCTGTCGCGGCCAAGGTTCCTTCCACGGCTCGGTGATAGGGCTCCTAAGGTGCTGGCAAGGCGGGTGGAATTTTGTTCAGAGGTTTCCGGGTTCTTGTTCAAGGTTTTAACTTAAATACGTAGATTCCTATCATGGTATCTTAGATTAAATCCTTTAACAGAGCCCAGGTTTACGCTATGCCTTCAACCTCAAGCCCTCAACCCTGTACCTATATCCTAGATATCCCGCGGACCATAAATCTTAAACCCTGAGCCCCAAATCCTACACCTTACTCAGGGTTTGAAAAATATGTAGGATTTCTCTGAGGTCGTGGGGTTTGGTTGGGATTTTTGGGGCCTGTTTTGCTTTTTTGTATTCCTTTTTTGGTATTGGGGTGTTAGAGCTTGTTAGGGCGTTTTGAAGGCTTTTTGGAGGTTAGGGTTCAGGGCTTAGGGTTTGATTGAGGTCTGTTCGGGTCTATTGTCATCCGATAGCTTCTCGGACTCTGGATATAACTTCCCGGAACTCCAAGACTCCTTGAGTTCGGGGCTCAAAGAGGGGCTTAAGGGGGAAAATGCCTCGAATTATACTTCGCGGCCCGCCCTAAACCCCTAAACCCCTAAACCCCAAAACCCCTAAACCCCTAAAACCCTAAGCCCCTAAACCCCTAAACCATCAAGCCCCGCATGCCCTGGGCCAATGGGCCAAGGTTCCAACAAACATCATTTGGACATTCTGGTCCTGCAGCTACACGCGAAAATCCAGGTCCCAACGCTGAACACTAGATTCCTAGCGCAGATCCTGGACCCTACAACCCTAACAGCCCTAAACCCTAAACCCTGAGCCTTAGAAAACTCTGAAAGCTCAAAGCCCATGGCATCTGGGTTGCTGCATCGTATAGGGCTAGTCATGTTTCGATGCTACCTAACACACCCTAAGCTCTAGGTTTCGATATTTCGCTAACCCTTAATCCTAAAGCCTGAGTTCTGAGATCATTTGCATGTGTCTAGAAAGGCGAGTCTGTTGCCTACTGCACCCTAATAAGCCCTAATTTCGAGGTTTCGCCCTAAATGATCATGTTTACTGCACCTTAATAAACCCTAAATTCGAGGTTTCGAGACCCTAAACCCAAAAGCCTCATAATCATGTTGAGGCCAGCCCTGAAGCGGAAAGCAAGCACTGCTTCGCTCGGCAGCCCAGCGTTTCATGCTTAGGGCTTTCGCGCTTGTTTGCGGCCCACGATCCTTTAAGTACTCTAGGGCAATAGTATCTGCGCTAGGGTTTGGCTGGTGCATAGCAGAGAATAAGCAAGTGTGGACTGTAAGGAGATACTGGTACACTATTCTTGCTTGCCACCCTAAACCTACAAAAGCCCCAAAATCGATCTACTTGCCATAGACTAAACCCAACTTCGCTAAAGCTATCTACCGTCAATGAACCCTTAACCCTGAACTCTTTATCGTATCGATAAATCTTAGAACAGTCCGACGTCGTAGAACCTGACAGCCTGGACAACCCTCAACCCTAAACGCTAAACCCTCAACCCTAACCCCCCAACCCTAAACTCACAACCGTCCTGCAAGGTTTCGGGGTCAGAGGCATTCCGGGCCGTGACTCCGACCCGATCAGGCGTAAAGCCCCAAACCCAGAGCCCGAAACCACGAACTACACCATGAGCCCTAAGCTACAATATATTGGGGTTTCCGAAAGTAGGGGACCCTAATATAGTATCCTAAATAGTAGGATCCCTTTTGTGAGGACCCTTAATTTTCGGAAACTCCCCTATAACCTCCGAGTGGAAAAGCTCAAAAAAGATGTCGTGGATCAGCTTTCGGGTTTGTGCTGTCTGACTTCGTCCGCTTTTGGTTTGGGGGACCAGGGCCTCTGGTGGGGGGCAGCTTGGTTAGGTCTTTAGGGCTTAGGATTTGGACTTTCGGGTTTAAAGTTTAAGGTTTAGGGTTTAGAAGTTTAGGGTTTAGGGTCGTAATTCGAGGCGTACAGTGCGATCGAGAGTTCGAGGCAGGGGTTCGGGACTGCAAACGCAGACACTTGGGACCCATAGTCTTGCAGGGATACCTTAACCCAGCGGAACCTCATTTTTTGTGCGGGGTCCCTATCACGGTTTAGGGTTTAGGGTTTAGGGTTTAGGGTTTAGGGCTTAGGGCTCTATGACATTTATGTTAGGGTTTATAGTATGAACCCACCAAAAAAGTAGCTTTTGGTAGGTTAAGGTAAGGCCTGCCATAGATCGGGGATCATGAGGAGACAAATCCTAGGGTCAGGATTCAAAAGCCCTAGACCCTGAACCCTAAACCGTAAACCCCTAACCCTAAACCCTGAGCCCTGAACCTTAAACCGTAAACCCTACCCCCAAACCCTGAACCTTAAACCCTAGCCCTAAACCCTAAGCACTTAGTAACCAGGGTTGTAGGTAAGGCACCAATTTTATAGTTACTTATAACCCCAATTAAGGAACTCACACCTTACTTATTAAGTTCCCCGATCCTCCAAGCAGCTCGGCTGCTGTGTCTTCAAACCCGTCAGTGCGCCAGCACGAGAATTGCGCAAGATGGGGACAGTCTCCTCCGAGACCCCCTGGGTCCTTGCGCGCTCTGGGTCCAAGCCTCTCGAACCCTAAACCCTAAACCCCTTAACCCCTAAACCCCTAAACCCTAAACAGCCCAAAGCTCCAAACCCGAAACCATCGCAGGTCTTTGACGACCCCTTCTCCGAAAAGGAGACTTATTCTACCCAAGCCGTTTCCCCAGCTGTGCATCCTTGCTTGGCAGTCAGAGGGATGGGTTGACTGGTGGCATGGATGTTTCTGGCTTTGGACTGAAGGGTGAGTAGGGTTCGGGGTCATGGTTGCTGAGCTTTGGAATTTGCTTCGGTTTTTTGGGCCTTTGGTCCAGTCACCTTTCAAGAAATTGGGCTGCAGCGTTTGCACACTGCTTTAGCATTCTGGGAATTCCCTTCGAATAGCAAGCATAGTTTTGTGTGCTGCTTCTGGTTGGCCAGCATGTTGCAAGGTTCATACCCCTGAACCCTGGACCCTGAACCCTAAAACCTAAATTAGCCCCTACACCAGAAACCCTATAACCCAAACCCTATACCCTAAAACCTACATTAGCCCTAAACTAGGTGCATCCGGTGAGCATTTGACAGACGATGCCTCCACGATTGGACGCAGAGCACAAAGCGACCCGTGTCTTCAGGGCTGCGTCTGACAAGCTACGGCCTCACTCCGAGATCGGGTCATTACACTGAGGCCGTGATACCAGGCGGAAAACTATGGTTGTGCGATGATTTAGTGCTGAGCCGCCGCCAAGCCACGGTCGTGATTGTTACTTGATTATCGGCGCCTATTCCCTGGTCTCGTAAAGCCTACGGGTGGTTGTCAAAATTAGGGTCCCTTTTTGGGTAATTTTAGGTGCCGTATTAAAAGGGGGACCCAAACAGTGACCCTAATTTTGACCACCACCCCCATGTACTCCGATTACCGGTGCGCGACACAGGTTGCAGGTCTCCTTCGCAAGGCTTTGGGCCAAAGCTGCCTCCCCTAAGCCCGAAAATGGGAGTTTCCGAAAATTAGGGGTACCTTGCTTTTGGGTCCTTATAATAAAGATCCTAATATTTAGGCTACTCTTTTGGGGTAAACTCCCATATAGGCTCCCCAAGAACTACCTACACTATTTTGGGGGCTCCTTATTATGACTTTGGTATAGTATACCCCAAACCTCCGTTCGCAGTTCTTTGGGGCGACTCCACCCCTAAACCTGCAAACCCTTAAGCCTGAAGCACTCAGTCCAACAGCCTAAATCCAAAGCCATAAGCCCTAAACCCCAGAACTCAAAATTCAACTTGTTGCAAAATGCCGGCACCGGAGGCGCCACCCGTACCCTCAGACGCCTCCATGTTGAATGGGGTTTACTTGGAGGATCATGGGACTTAGTAAGTAAGGTTATAAGTACCTTAATTGGGGTTATAAGTAGTTATAAGTATAGTTACCTTAATTATAACCCTAGTTACTAAGTCCCATGATCCTCCAAGTAGGGTGCGCCGAAAGCTTACACACGTCCTGGAAAGGTTGGGTTTACGGGGTCGCAGGTGAACCATGAACTTCCAAGCCTCTAAGCCCTATCAGTAAGGCCCAAGCCCATATGTCCTAAAACCCTAAACCCTAAACCCAAGTCGGAAAAGAGCCCTCAAAAAAAAAATCCTAAACCCATAAACTCCAAAACCACAGGCCCAAAACCCTGAATTCCCAAGCCTACAACCTCCACTCCACAGGTCTGCCCCGACCGATTCGCCAAAGCAGGCGGATCCCAAGGCGCAAGTGGAGTTGGCCGGGTGCTCCGGAGGATTCTCAAAGACTCCAAAGCCTTTTAAGTAGCCCTCAATAGCTTGACTTACGGCAAATCCTGCAAACCCTAAACGCTAGACCCTAACTGTAAACTGTCGGGGGAAGTTCTTTTTGATTTCGGTCTGGATGCTCTGGGGGCTTGGGGATTTTGGAGATTTTCGGGCCATTGAGTTTGGCTTAGAGCTTTGGGGCGTAGGCTTGTGCTTCAGGGTTCAGGGTTTGGGGCTTGTAGGGTTTACGGGTCAGGGCGTCTGGGGTTCGGGGGTTTGGTGCGACGAGCTTGAAGGGTGCAGGTTTAGGTGCCTCGGGAGGGCCTGTACAAGCGCCCCAGGGCTTTCAAGATTCGGGGTTTTGGGGTTGAGGGTTTAGGGTTGTTGGGGTTCTGGGTTTACGGGTTCAGGGTTTATGGGTTTATGGGTTTAGGGGTTTATGGGTTTATATAGGGTTCAGGGTAAAGCCATCATGTCTTCTCCTTTCTTTGCCTTCTTTGCTGCGGGGTCTGCAACTCGCAATCCCTTTTATCTTTCTTTGTCTTCGGTCTTGTGCACTGTGTGGTGCCGAATATATGTTAGAAGGGGCCCCCACCCTGTAATAGTGGTATAATAGGAATATAGTAGGGCCCTAATCATCCCAAATATAATCCTTATGGTCACTATTCCAGGGTGAGGGCAGCTCCCAAAATATATGGCAACTTTATGAGGCTCGGACCATTCTCTCTCTCGTCTCCCCTCGGCCCCGTCGGTTTCCAAGGCGGCTTTGAACGAGAAGCGGAAGGCAAAGGGCTTGCCGGCGGCCTAGTTTGGCTGTTTCACTTGCTAGTCATGTGTTGCAGCTACCAGATCGGAGTATGCACCATGCCCGATTTCATGTGTAGGCATCGGTATGAGCTTTTTCTGATATCTTCAACTGCCGCTGTCTCCCCTCTAACTCTTCTGTTTGGTTGCTGCGCTCTCGAAGGGCTTAGGCGTAAAGGCCCATGGGCCTCTTCAGCTCCAGTCTTGCTTGTGTTTCGGAGCTTGATGCTAAGCCCTGCTTAAGGGATCATGGGACTTAGTAACTAGGGTGGTAAGTAAGGTAGCTAAACTTATGACTACATGTAGCCCCAATAAATGTACTTATAACCGTATGATCCTCCAAGTAAGCCCATATTGTGAACACGGAAACTGAAGCCCCAAGCCCCACGCGCTTTTGGTGGCACGCTGCCAGAGGCCAGCGACGCCAAAGATTCCTTCGGCGAAGAAGATGCCTACAGCTCCAAAGAGCAGGCTCGGGCCCGTTAGGGTCTAGGGTTACGGCTTAGGGCTTCTTTTCTGTAGATTAAGGGATTTCCAGAGGGTTGTTCCCATTTTGCAGCTCCCAGGTTCTAGGAGTTTTCGGGTTCAAGGTTGAGTTGAGGGTAATCCCAAACCTCGCAACACCCAGAAGATTCGAAGGTCTTGGACATGTTTCCGTCGGGAAGCACCAGTCGGAGTATTAGTAGTAGTCAGTATCCCTAAACCCTAAACCCTAAACCCTCATCAGCTACCTGCGAGCACTCATGGTTGAAATGGGTGAGGTGTGCCATGAGGCCTCACTCCAGATGGTTGACCTGAACGAAGAAGGCGAAGGTGACGAGGTCCTGGTCGAAGTTGAGGATACCGCTGGCTTCATGCAGACCTCTCTCTCGGAGGTTCTCAAGGACACTGCGGAACATCGCTGGGCTCGACTCCTGGTTCGCCTTCAAAAGGAACTTGCTCAACAACCGAAGGGACAATGCTGCACTCATGTGGGGATCCTTCTTGGCCGTCTAAGGGCAACTCTGGGTCTTGGCTTGACGGAGGGGGTCGGCTCCCAGGCTGTGTCCAGGCAGGTGCTGAACAAGTACGGTCCGGAGCTGCTCGATGCCTTCGAAGCCCAGTTCGCCGTGAGCAGTGACTACACACCCCAAGGACCTGGTACTACGCCACCGAACCCGTTGAGTGCAGTGGGGCAGCATGGGTGTCTGGAATGGTCCAGATACGAAAGGGTCTATGGGCTTTGGAAGGATGGCTGGGTTGGCGATGGTCAAGTTCTTGAAACTTTTGGGCCACGTATGCTCGAGTTGATGGCCCAGCAACACCTCGGAGCAGGGACCCCACCCACCTTGGAGATGGCAGGCTTTGACGAACGTGTGGTGGTTATTGGTCTGCCGAGTACAGCATGGGCCGAACGCGAGGCCAGGGATACACATGAGGGTGCAGGAGGGTTGGAGACGGCAGTCACGGCTATCGACGGGTCCGACAACCAGGTCTGTGAACATGATGGGCTCTCTGTGGAGGGATGTGAGACTGCAGACAATGAGGGTGCTGAAGGGTCACTACATCCGGAAGAGTGTCGAGGTCACGGTCAAGAGGATTTGCCGGCTGAAGGGCATAAACCACCTTCCCCATAGCTGGGATTCTGTCTCGGGCAGGCGGAAAAAGGTGTTAAAAAAAGAAACCCGAAACCCTAAACCCTCAACCCTAAACCCTAAACCGTAGTAGTCAGTATCCCTGAGGGCTCCCCATATGAAGTATCCCTGTGGGCTCTCCAGTAGAATTCTGATAGAACCCCTAAACCCGAAACTCTAAACTCTACAGTAAACTCCATAAAGTTGGTCTCCGGATTAACGCCAAGTAGTGCTGGGATTCCCTGTGCATTACTCTTAAAGATTGAGGCTATTGGGTTTCCAACTTTTGGGCTTCGTCTGTAAATCCTTCCTGAACCCTACTCCCCAACTTAGCCCTAAACTCTGGGCCTTGAACCCTAAATAAGCTATGTCGTGCCACACCCCAAGATTCCAGTTACGCATCGGATGTGCAAAACAGGTGTAGTGGAGCCTTCGCCAGCAAAGAACCAAGCATGACTAGTGTAGGGTTTTGGCGTATATCAGAGTATAATCGTATATAGAGACTGCAAGGGGAGTAAGATGACGAGTCATTCATATCCCAGAGCCCTAGCTAAACCCCAACCCCTAAACCCCCAAACCCCCCTACACCACAAACCCTACACTCTATACCCTCAAAAAAACCTAAACCCTTAAACCCCTGAACCACAAAACCTACACTCTATACCCTCAAAAGCCAGAGTGTGACTTGCAGAGTCGGGTTGGAATCTCCTCGGCCTTTTGGTGGCCACTTTAAATGCACTGACCAGTCGGGAGTTTCCGAAAATTTCGGGTACCTGGCGACCTTATAATAAGGATCCTATTAGTTAGGGTACTATATTAAGGTCCCCTATTGTCGGAAACCCGCAGTATAGGGCTGAGGGTTTTGAGTTCTGAGTGCTTAGCGCACACGGTTTAGAGTTTAGGGTTGAGGGTTTAGGGTTTCAACATGCCAAAATCTGAATCCTGACCTTACCGTGCCTTACAAAGCCCCGAACCCGTAAGAGCGAAAAGTGCACCCAAAACTCCTTTAAGACCCAATTCCATCACTGAAAAAGAATATTGTACGGCCGTATGAAGTCCGCGTAGACGGTTGCTTTCAAGCCCCAAGGGCCCTGCAAGCCATTTCAAAACCTCATCAATCCACAGAAATACCTAAACGAACCAGCAACTACCCAAACTCCTTTCCATCGACATCCTGAACCCCTAACCCGCCTAAATCCCGAAAGCCAGCAGAACCTGAACAGGCTAAACTCAAGCCTTCAACTCCCGAATCCGAGTTAAAACACCTGCCAAGAGGCCATGAAAGATCCCTAAACCCTAAATCCTAAACCCTAAATCCTAAACCCTAAATCCTAAACCCTAAATCCTAAACCCTAAATCCTAAAACCTAAATCCTAAACCCTAAATCCTAAACCCTTAAACCCTAAGTCCTCCTAAACCCGAAACACCTCCTGTTTCCAGGCCTTCCATCGACTCAAGTCTGCCCCCTCCGGAGCCGAAAGAGCCGCCGAAGGCCTCCCAAAATGAGACTTCGCGCGGTTTAGTGTTTAGGGTTTCCCCGGGTCTTGAGGGTTCGTGAGGGTGTAGGAGCTTTTGGCGTTTGGGCGTAAGGGCTTAGGGTTTAAGAGTCTATTGGTTTTACAGCGCGTCTTTTTGATTCGCTTGCGTTGTTGACAGGGTTGTATGGGTTGAAATAATGTTGTCGTTGCTTTTCTTACATGAAGGTTGTATAGGGTTCTATAGACGGTGTAATAATATCACGTGTTTAGACCGGTGTACACTGGGTTGGCCAAGGTCTGCTGCAAACACTTCTTTAAGGTTCTTCTGCAGCGGGTTTGAACTAAATCCCAAAGCCGTAAACCCAATACCCCAAACCCTGAAAGCCTAGTTCCAAACCCCAAAGCCCTAAACTGTAGACCTTAACAAAGCCCTAAACCCCAACGCGCTAAACTCTCAACCCTACGCCTTACTTAAGAGCCAACAGCCTAAACCACAATACCCTAAACCCCAAACTCCAACAGTCTGAACCCCAGCCTAAACCCTTCAAAGTGCAGGGGAGATCCGCGCCCCCGCCAAAATGCGGCTACTTGCCACCACCGTGGGGGAGCCACAGATGAGGGTAGAACTGGGAGGGTTTCGGCACGAAGGGTTCGGGGCTTTGGGTTTTGGGTCAGGTCTGAGAGTTCAGGGATCCAAGGCTTAGGTTCTTGGGCAAACCCCCAAAATCCAACATTTAAGCCTCACGGGCATTGGTTGGTTTGGGTGCTTCATGGTTTCGGACTAAACTTGTTAGTTTCAAGGGCTCGCTCCGAATATGGGGCTCTGCATAGTTGTGGTTATCGTCCCTGATCCCTATTTATTTAATGTCTAATACACCCCAAAGCCCGCAGAATTCTTCGGCTAGTGTCCCAAGGCCCCAAAGCCCCCTATGTGAAGGATGAGGGGGGCCTAGTAGCGTAGGGTTGAATCCCATGGCCCTAAGGCGTAAGCCCAAAGCCCCGAACCCCTTATGCCTCAAGCCCTCAGCTGAACCCCAACCTCCGAACCATACCCCAAAGTCGCAACGCTCTCAGCGGCACCCTCCCCACACAACACTACAGAAAGTCAGCTCCTTGGCTTTTATTACTGTATGTATGTCTATACACATGTATATGTGTACACACATATATGTGCCTATACACACATGTATGTATGCATATATGCATGCGTGAATGCATGCATCCATGCATACATGATACATGCACACATGCAGACGTGCATATGTGCATACATACATACATACATACATGCATACCTAGATACTTGAATATGGGTCCGCCCCCGGCGTTTGCCCACACTTTTCGTTCTGCAGGTTCATTTCTTGGTCGAGCGCATCCACTTCCAGTTGCACATGTCTTCACGTGCTTTCTTCCAGTTGCACATGTGTGTTCAAGTGCTATGTCCTTGTAGTTCGAAACTTTCAGGGGAGGCTTTCACTTCGCAGGAACTACCGGTGTTGGTTTTGCCAGAACTTTGCACTGCTCGACTGCTTCCTTGGGGGGTTCTCGCTTCTGCTGTTGCCATGGCTCGCTCTCGCTCTCCTGCAGTGCGTCGCCTGCTCACTCGTGGCACAGCTGGCATCGACGACATCTTCCTGTCGCCACTGACGACAGAGGAGAGGCGACGCTGTCGATGCCTTGAAGCCGAGGGGAAAGACCGCAGTGATGATGAGGATTCCGTGGAGGAGCCTTCGTCCTCGTCTGTGGACGATATGGAAGAGCACACTTCGCACTCGCTGGACAATTTGGGCACTTCTCCGTCTCAGGATGCCATCCAGGATTACAGCCAAGGTGACGTCAGCAGCTCGGGGTCGGTGCAGTCTGCAGGCTTCCCGCTTGACATTTTTGAGCAGCTGAACGAAGAGGCTGCTCAGCTGGAGGACTTGCGGCGATGCTCGGTGCCTTGCCCTCACGTGAAACAGGCCCGCTTCAAATGGGGCGGTTGCCCGCACCACGAGCGCAGGAGCTTGCAGCCGCACCTCGTACAGAGTGGTGCTAACAGAGGGCAACTGGTCCTCCGGTGCGCTGCCTTTTGGCGTCGCGGGGGGGACCACCACAAGAAATGCTTTTATGCATATCCCTTCCCTTGGGGGCTCTTCCATAAATTGCCGGACGATTTAAAGTCTTCCTACGGCTGTGTAGACTTTGCGTTGTCCCGGGGATCCGCACGCAAGCCTGCCAGTCGTCGCTGAGCAAAAAAAGAAAGCTTGCATTTTTGCCTGCTTCACTACACTCGCGTATGCCGCAAGTCTTGGACACAACTGTGCGCGAGCAGCTCTGAGCTTCCCTCCACGCAGACACGCAAAAACAGTGTTCCTGCACATGTGTATCCAGTCTAGCCTGTCACTCCCGAGGCTGTCTTGTGTCATGTTAACAACACAAAGAAAAAGGCCCAACAAGCCTCCCTGTGCCTGTACTAGTGCCCCCTAGCTCCGACTCTCGGACCCCCAAAGCTTCAAGCACATGCCCTAACCCAACACCAAAACCAACGTGCTCATCTAGACAACCTAGTCACAAGACTCTCCTCATCCCCCAAAACAACTCTCCACAACTCCGCCCGCCAGGCCCGCCGGAGAGTACCGCAGAAGTGCTGCCTTGGGTCAAGAAGAAACTCTGCCCCTACAAGCACGTGGTGGGCAGCGACCAGTCGAAAGGTCTCGCCAAAGCTTGGCGAACCGTCAACGTGCAGGCGGCAACGGCTTGCCATGGCAAGGCTCACTACACGCCCGTCGTCAAGCTCAAAACATCGTTGATACCACGGCAAGCTTTGAAGTCCCTCAAGGCGTGCAGCAGAGCCAACGTGAATCGCAGTTCGGTCACCATGGTCGGTGGCGATCAGCGATGTGAGAGCCAAGTGGCATCTTTGAAGCGGATGCTGCGGCGATGCAACATGCTTGGCCGAAGTAACTCAAAAAGCTCTCGGTGCCACATCGATGGGCTAAGCTCTCGCTTTTTGCAAGAGCACCAGGGGTTTGAAAAGATAGCTGCAGCTGTGGCGGCGTATCAGAACTTTTACCAAGACAGTGTGTCGCCGAAGGATCTCTGGGAGCAAACCTCCTTCTTGGACGCTCAGGCACCCTGAAAACAGAAAAGTAGAACGACCGACTTTGCTGGCCCTGCCGGCATTTCCTGCACTTCCATGTTCAGAACTTTGCAGTTCCCTGACTAAACTTACCCCAGCCCGCAAACAACGATTAACTGCACCCTGCCGTGCCCCCCGACACTTTGCCGCACGTAAGTGTGGGCAAACGTCGGGGGCGCACCCTTGAATATGTATATATATATATATATGTATATATATATATATATATATATATATGTATATATACACATATTTAGATGTACGTGTACATGTGTATGTATACGTATATGCATATGTATATGAATATCTACATGCACATGCATATGTCTGTGTGCACATCCATGTGTTGAAATAAACTGCATCTGTCGAGGCCGCCTCCGCCTGTACCTAAATCACCGCCTGCCCCCCAGCCAGGTATGGTTCGAGATTGGAGGGCTTCAGGGTTTCTGTGGTTGAGGGTTTAGTGTTAAGGGTTGAAGGGTTGAGGGTATTTTGGAGCTTAGGGTGCTACGCTTTAGAAGTTGCCCCCACCCTGCAATGGTGGTAGAATAGGAATATAATAGGGCCCTACTAAAATCCTTGTAGTCACTATTGCGGGGTGGGGGCGGCTTCTGAGCTACGCTTCAGGTTTTCAGGATTTCAAGCTCTCAGGAAAATTGCAGCTAGAAGCTTGGCCTCCCTTCCGAACGGTGATAAGGAGACGTTCGTGTTCGAAGGGTATCCATCGTCGTCTTCGTCCATCCCGTCGTCGTAACAGAGGTACTGTAGGGTCGAAATAGTGAGTACCAATATCTCCTTATCCTCACTATCTGCCGTTGGATTTGACGTTCACGGCTTCAAGCGATCTGGAGTATGCTCCCGTGCAACCCAATGCCTTTTTCAAGGACTATACCTCAAGTCACCGTGTTGAGCCGTTTAAGCTACATTTGTTGATTCAGGTGAACACGGCTCTCTGGCTTAGCGACGGCCATTTCACTTCTCTCAGCCCGGTTTTCAACACAGGTAGATTGGTGGGGCTTGTCTTTCTCATGTCGTCCGCCTGCCTGTATGTGACCCTCCTGAGCGGAAGAACGGCACAGATTCCAGTCAACGGCGATTCATCTTTGAAGTGCATCCGCTTGCAAGCACAGAACGATCTTCAAGCTATCGGGCAAGGAGTCCTCCTGAATTCCAAGGGAGACATCCTGGATGTAGAACAGACCGTTGACGAAGCTGGCCTGAAACCGGGGGATGTCTTGACCCTTCAAGTTCGACAGACGAAAGTTGCCACAACCGCCGCGAAGTCGTTTGCAGCCCTCCTTGGGGATGGCTCTGTGGTGACTTGGGGAGACCCGCAACGTGGCGGCGACAGCAGCGCTGTCGAGGGACAGCTCAGGAATGTGCTGCAGATCGAGGCTACCATCAACGCATTTGCAGCCACTTTGGAAGATGGATCCGTAATCACCTGGGGCCATCCATCCTACGGTGGAGACTCCAGTGACTGGACTCTTGTTAAGGGATTTCATTAATATTTAAGGTAGCATAATCGGATCTACAGTAAATAGTATGGTTTCCTCATTGTGGTAACTTGACCCTAAACTCCAAACGCTTAAAGGAACCCTTATAGATCCCTCAAAGGAACGCTTCTAGATCCTTATCGTGGCAACTTCTAATCAAATGCCTGAACAACAACCCAGGAGGTCCAGGAGCAACGCCATACCATCCACCCTTAAACCCCTAAACCCCTAAACCCCTAAACCCTAAACCCTGAACCCCTAAAACCCTAAACCCTAAACCCTAAAGCCTAAACCCTAAACCCCTAAACCCGAAACCCCCTAAAACCCTAAACCCTAAACCCCTAAACCCGAAACCCCCTAAAACCCTAAGCAGCCATTTTGGCTCAAGGCCGAGGTCGTTGTGTGCGGGGGCCTCGGGAAGTGTGTGTCCAGGTGGTGTGTGTGGAGTGCCATAGCGGGTCGACGAAAGAGTTCGAGTACGCGATTCACCGCAAGATTGCACTGATCGGCGGGAGCACTTCCCCCGGGGCTTCCTCGGTGGCACGATCCTGCAGGAGAACGCCTTACCCAAATGGAAGTGGACCCACAGGGGCGCGCCGGCAAGGGGCTCATGGTTCCGCCTCGTGACAAGCGCAGAGAGGTTCAGCTGCCAGGGGCCGGCGACAAGCGGGTTCCGGAAGACAACGATGGGCTGGACAGCGAGCAGGGTAGTCCGGCGAAAGCCAGAAAGGGGGAGTCTGACCAGGCGATCACTCCAGCCTTCCTGCAGCAAATGATGGAGGAACAGACTCGGACACTCTTGCGTGCCACACAGACCCAGTTGGACGCATCTTTGGGCAGGTTAGAACAGGGACTGGAGGCGAAGATAGCCGGCCTCGACGACCGTGTGGACCGAGTGGTCTCGGCTTCCGACTCCATGGAGGAACGTGTCAAGATCCTGGAGCAACATATGCAAGAGCTTCGTGATGCTGGGGGGGGGCGCCGCCAGAACCAAGGTGGACCAACGGACAAGAGGCACCGGACCCTGGTATATGGCGGGTGGGATCGAGAGACCCGGCGGCAGCGCATCCTTGATGACCTGGCCGCGGCGTTAGATTCAGTCTCGGTCAAGGACCTCATTGACGAGCCGCCCTTCACCACGGGGGCACGCCGCTCGATAGCGTTATCCATGTTCTGCCAGCGGCAGGGAGAAAGCTATGGGGACATGCGAGGCAGGATGCATCGAGTTCTTAGGGCTTTTGTGGATACTACGGTGAAGCTGCCCAATGGACGCAGATTGTGGGCGAGCTACAGCAAGTCTCCGGAAGAAAGAGCTCATGGATCCCATGCTTCGTGGGTTAAGCGATCCGTGGGGTTGCTTGATGGGGAAAAGGTCTCGACGCTGGATGTTGAGTGGTCAACTGGCTCAGTATGGTGTGGTGACTCCCTCATCTCCAGTTCCAGCAAACCGGTTCCCCCAGGGACTGACATGCGCTCCGTTGTGGTCAATGAGGACTCGGATTTCCAACCATGGGTTGATTGCGCCAAAGCCGGGGCAGAGCTCGGGTTCAGCGTGCAGCAGGTCAGGGATGCCCTGCAGAGCTGCAAACGCTGACAGGATGGCCTTGAGGATGACTTCTTTCTCACCCACTGCACTGTGCAACCTGATCAGGTACCTTCGGAGTTCATTGCCCAGCCTTCGGTCCAGCCGGAGGGGGCTGTTTCAGATGAAGTTGATCAGCTGTCCTTCCGGGTTTTTGGATGGAATGTTGGAGGTGTCGAGATCGGGAACTTCAGCCAAACGCTCAAAGATGTTGGCGGTCAGTTGCAGAAAAAAGATCTGATCCTCGTGCAAGAATTGCCTCGGGCTAAGGCAGGATGGGCGGTTGACTTGGATTCAGGGTGGCAATGTGTATCGCACAGGGAAGAACATTTGTGGCGAGGGACCGGGGTTTTCTTCCATCCGGATGTGTGGTGTATTCGCAAACGTGTATATGCTCGCAGGGGTACATGGTTTAAGATGAAGCACCTCGAGACAGAAGAGCTCTTTTGGTTCGGCACGGCACACTTCAGTCCAGGGATCCCCGTGGCACACTATGAAGAACAAGTGGCCGACTACTTCGGTGCCCTACCCAAGAATGCCGAGCGAGTCTTGTTCCAAGGGGATCTCAACACCGGGTTCAATTGGGTGGAGGACGGAGGCGACATCGGCGCTGTTGCTAAGGAGGGCAAGGGCGGGCTGGTGCAGGCTAAGCTACAGGAAAGGGGGCTCCAGCTCTGCTGCCCGCGGCGGGCACAGATGCGTGTGGCCACCAGCAGGCCCAGGCAGCAAGGCAGGCAGGGGCAGGTAATGGACCTGATGGCCTCCTGTAAGCTCAGGGTCTTTGATTGGAACGTCTTTGAGGACTCATGCTACAGCATAGGCACGGATCACGAGCTGGTCTGCGGTCTTGTTGGACTGCCCACTAGGCCGCGCTGCCGGAGACATGTCACCAGGCCGAGGGAATGGATCGGGGGGGTATCGCAGATTGACATGCTCGATCAGGGGATCATGGAGGGATTAGCCAGGCGATGTACGAGACCCAAGCGAGGAAATTCCTTTCGAGACTCGCCCAAGGTAAAAGATTTGTTCAAGAGGGCCAAGGTGTCAGGGTCAGCAGAATGCTGGAAGGTGGCTCTTCGTGCCCGAGCTTCTGAACGCAAAGCATGGGAGTACCAGCGATTGGTCAGGGCTTCGGAAGGGGATTGGAGCACCTTTAAGGAGCTCAAGCCTCGTAGACACCAGGGCTGGGAACATCATTTTGCAGAGGTGCAACAGCAGGACCCACATGAGGTCGTCCACAAACACTTGGCCAAGGTGTACCACGGGCCGGCGGGCCCCGGGGTTGCGAAGTCTAGTGATGTCATCCCATTCGAGGCGGCGGAGCTTCGAAGTGCCCTTGGGGACCTTCGCAAAGGTAAGTCAGTTGGAATAGACTTGGTCAGCTCGGAGCTGCTCCTTGAGGTGGCAGAGGTGCCGGGAGGGTTCACGCACCTCTTGGAATGGTACAACAGAATCTTGGTTACACAGGACATACCTCATCAGTGGAATCAGCCAGTCCTCGTTATGCTTCCCAAGGTTGCTCACCCGGAACTTGCGCGTGATCTACGGCCAATTGCTATGGGTTCTGCTGTGAGTAAGGTCTTCTCTAAAATGCTCTTGACGCGATTGAAACCTGGCATCGATCCCACTACTCCGGCACAATGTGCCTCCCCAGGTAGACAAACTGGGGACTATGTCTACACCCTCTGGAAATTGATGGAGTTGTCTAGAGAGTGGGGTACAGGGTTTGTGGCGTTGAAGCTGGACCTCAGCAAGGCTTTCGACAGTGTCAGCCGGGGTCCCCTACTAGCGAAGATACATACCATGGTCAAGTGTGAAGCCGAGTTCGCCTGCTGGCAGGGACTCCTCAATGAGGTTCAGGGCATCCTCCAGACACCGTGGGGGAGCAGTTGTGTGCCCATGAATGTGGGTATAAAGCAAGGCGCTCCAGAGAGCCCAGCCCTTTTTAGTCACATTGCTGAGCAGGCTTTGGCCGAGGCGGCCGCAGAGCATGCTTGGGGCGCCCAGCCGCGGGTCTTCCCTGGCTTGGACCAGGAGGAAGTTCTTTATATGGACGACGGGGTCATCTGGGCGCATGACCTACCTCGGTTGAAGCAACGGGTTGTTCAGCTTCAAGGTGTCCTACTGAGGTACGGGCTTCGACTCAACCTGGCCAAGTGCCAACTCTACTGCTCACCGACCAGTCCTCCCGAAAGATGCATGACACTAGACGGGGTCGAACTGGAGGACTCCGGGCACCTCGACATCATGGGGGTTCGCATGAGGGTAGGGATGAGCATCTCTGAGTTGGTCTCCCCGTTTGCGATGAGGGCTAAGGAGAAGTTCTGGGAGATCCGACACATCATGCAAGCCAAAGGGAGTGTCAAGGCCAGGGTAAGGGTGATGCAGCGCATCATCGGGGCCACGGCTTTGTGGTGCATAGGGGCCATTCCTCCGGACAGGGCAGCCCAGTCGATGCTCAACACGGTTCAACTCCAACTCCTGGTTTGGATGTTGCGCCTAGGTAAACGACGAGATGAGGGTTGGGAGCAGTACCGCAAGAGGGCTTTCCGCACAGTCCGCTCCATTCTGCAATCATCGGGCTGTGATCGTTGGTCGACCCTTTGGGCGTCGCGGTATTGGCGGTTCGCAGGGCATCGGGTGAGAGGGTTGATGCGGGACGTCCCGGTCGTTAGTTCGTACTTCGAGGACTACCGAACATTGGCCTGGTGGAGAGTTGAGCAGAGACGTCCACCACCAAGAGGGCATAGACACCACCAGCACTTTGCCAGATACACCAAACTTGAAACCATGATGGATTCAGTCTGCCAGGGACCGTGGAGGGAACATGCACATGACAGATCGAAGTGGAGGGCTCTGGAAAGTAAGTGGTTGGAAGTGGCCGACGTACCGTGGACTTCGGGCAGGCAATTAAGTATTCGTGACCTTTAGGCGGGTGAAGTTTGAGTGAAGCGTAGGAATGACAGTGTACAGTACAAGCTTGCTAGGTTCTGAGACTCATTTGCTGATGACGGCTTGATAAACCGGACGTCAAGTGAGCAGCTAGACCCTTGGTAGCTCCTTTTCCTGCGACTCCCCACATGGTGGAGACCTTCATGCTCCTGCTGGTGCCTTTGGCACTGGCCCTCGGCTCTCCTCAAGGGACAGCTGGGCACCCCCTTCATATTCCTGAGGTGGCTGCGCTCCAATGTGAGCAAGACGATGCTACCGAAGTGATGGCGCCAGGCGCCGACCAGCCCGTGACGGGCTCGAACGATGGCCTGCTGGCAAGCCAAACTTATGCTGATACTAGTTGGACTACAGCCTCTGCATCACAAGGGCCTAATATCGCAGCCGTAACTTCGGCCTGCCCCGCTGGGGATGTGCAGAGTGACGCACCCCCTCCTGCCGCTGATTCGGGACATGGGCAAGAAGCTCGGCGGGAGCACGACGACCGGAGCACCACGGAGGGCATGCGTCCGGAACTACCTCAACAAGCCGCAACCGACGAGGAACCCGAAGCACTGATAGAGGGGTGTCAAACGTACCTGAGGGAGGAGTACCCTGTCGAGCCCGTGGAGATGATGACACCGGGACTACCTGACCCTGCTCGGCGAGAGCTGAACCACCAGGAGCAACACGGCTACACGATCCAGGACATTGACCAAGGTCCCAACCATGAGGTAGCGAGCAGCTCAGCCGACGTGAGGGAGGCGTACCCTGTCGAGCCCGTGGAGATGATCACACCGGGACTACCTGACCCTGCTCGGCGGGAGCTGAACCACCAGGAGCAGCACGGCTACACGATTCAGGACACTGACCAAGGCCCCAACCATGAGGTGGCGAGCAGCTCAGCCGACGTGGTACCCCTGGGAGTTCGCACACCATACCAGCATGTGTTGCAAACACTCCAGGGTCGTGGACATGAACAGCTGGACCCACACATTGGACATCCACCGGCACTTTGGCGAGGGGAGCGAGCAATGCGAGACCTCGGGGGCACGACCAGGTGTGGATGGCGACAATCAGCCCAGTCGCGACTACAGCAACTGCGGAGACGCAACCTTGGCTGGGAGAACCTTTGGGCCATGATCGTCAGGTTGATCTTAGCCAGGGGAGACACGAGATACGAGTTCTTTGCACGAGAATACCTCAGGTGGCTACGCGAAGAGTTTGGCCCGAGATACCTACACCAACTTTATGGTGACCTGACCTACGAGGAAAGTGAACTTGCACGATGGGTTGAAAGAGCTACCTTCCAGGACTTCCAGCAGGTGGTCCAGGGATGCCCTCCGCTGCATGGAGAGGTGCGACCACCATCCGAGCTTCTTCGACTACGGGAACTTCGAACTCTTCGAGAAGACCTACATCGGGGCCTTCGCCGAGTCCTACAAGAAGGTAGGGTCATCGGCATGCGTGCAGAACTCCATCATCAGATCGCACTCTTCTGTGACCCAGCTTTCGCCACGTGGGTTCTTGTACGCCTGGGGGATATGATGGAGCAGCTTGATAACACAGGCACCCGTGCACAATGTCAGGGAGAAGGCCGCCTGTGGTGCCGCTGGGTGGCACAGGCCTACTGGCAGCACTATCAACTGATGATCCACAGGCAAGTGCATGAACCCCCGCCGGAAGGGATGCTCGCCCGCTCACGCAGCCCGGCACGGCTCCGCTCTGGTCGCCGTCGAACACGTGGTGCTGCAGGGAGAACGGATGAGCAGAGTTTGATGCAGACCTCCTTCACGAGCAATTCGGGGGTACGCAAGGCGACTTGGATGCTGATGTTGGTCACTGGGGCAACTGGGCAACGATTCCAGCACTATGTCCCTGGCACGGAACCATGGTGGTATACCAACGGTATGGAGTATGCCTGGGGGCTCTATCACGGTGGAGCCGAGCCGGAGGTCTTGGCTTTGTCGGTTCGGACGGCTGTGGAAGACTTCGGGGATGACAGCTTCAGCATCTGGGCGTCCTGGTTGGAGGGTCAGGTTGGACAATGTCTATGTGGACCGCGGATTCCCTACCAGATGCCTCGGCCTACGGAGAGAAATGTGGAAAACTGGGCACAGGACATGGTGGCAGGACTGAGATGTGAATTCCACCAGCTCAGGCACCCTCAAACTATGGAAAACCTTCGGCTTGAACTGGAGGAGAGGCGCTGGGGCCAAGCCGGCTTCGTCACGGAGGAAGGCTATGAGCTTGAACGTGCCGAACACCGAGAACGCAGCCGCAGCCGTACTCCGCAAGCCCTACGCCGCGCTTCCGCTCGGCCTGGCTTGGTGGATCGAATGCCAGAGGACCAGGAGGTGACTTCTCTCGTCACAACAAATCCAGGCCGACCACGAAGATCG
Source organism: Symbiodinium sp. CCMP2592 (assembly GCA_905221615.1). NCBI lineage: Eukaryota > Dinophyceae > Suessiales > Symbiodiniaceae > Symbiodinium > Symbiodinium sp. CCMP2592. The sequence goes on from CAJNDT010003190.1 coordinate 96,518, forward strand.
CGCAGTCGTGACCGAAGAGGGCGAGGATGGGGAGCCGGGTCCAGGCATGCACATGACAGAGACGCAGCCTCTATCCGAAACGCACAGAGCAACGCGTGTGACAGGGAAGAGGGACCGACAAGGAGAAGGCGGCAAACGACCCGGAGAGAGACTGTGACGAGGGAGACCAGGGTACTACGTCCCGGGGTTCGACATCGCCAAGAACAACCAGAAGGTGGAGTAGCGGGAAGACCGGGGTCGTCTACTGACCCTCCCCCGGCTGCTGGAACTGCTCCGACCATGGACATTGACCAGGGGGTGGAGACTTGGCGGTACCTCCTTGGAATGACAAATGTATGGCCCCCGCCGCCGGTCATCTCCGACGGCGGGCCACTGGTATCGCAAGCAGCCCAAGATGAAATTATCGCGTACCTCAGGGCGCTTGACAGGTCCCAGCAGGCTCTCATGACCATTGCCTTCGTTCACATGCTCCGCTTCTTAATGGTGGAGATCAGCGAGGCGTGCCACACTGCTAGTGTGCTTGGACACGGGGAGAGAGTACACTTGGATGAGGACGACAATGTGGAAGTGACGGTGGAAGAAGATGAGGAGACAGCACACCTGCAGTTGCAGTTGTGGAGCACGACAGGGACAAGAGGAACATTCCTCACCGGGCTGAGAGGCCCTCTGGGAGGCTCGCTGCTGTTGGCTCTTCTCCCGCTGGGGCAAGGTGTGGACGAATGGCCCCGTCTGCAAGCACCGTACTGGGTCGACGACATGACTGAAAGACTCCAGCTCTTACTTGACCGCGGGGCAGCACTTCCTGACGTCGTACAGTGTGTGAGGGGAGCCGTGCAGAGGGTGCAGGATGACAGGTACCACATCGAAATCCAGTCTGTCTTGCACTATGTGATCCGTGAGCTCCAGAACTATGCGCCGGCTGCTGATGACCCGCTCTTTGTGTCTATGGGAGTCCCGAATGAGCAGGAGTGTATGGAAGTGGCTACGCAGCTGGCATCCAGAATGAGGAGATGGTGGTATGCCAGAGTGTGTCCAGTGGCCTTGAGAAACGCGGACCGGGAACTTGAGATTGCTGCCGTGGCCCCAACACGTGTCGAAGTCTCGCCCATGGCGGAGGTGGCCGAGAGGGAGGAGAAACGGCGGTTGTCTCGGTCAAGGTCCCTTCATCGCCGTAACCGACGGCCGTGGCTTCAGCGAGATGCACCAGGGGCTGCTGCTGGAGACGCCACGGTTCTCATGCAAACGGGGTTGGAAGTAGAGCGACGAGCCAGGTGGCACCGGATGATGGTCCAGCTCCAGAAGGAGCTCACCGTGCAAACCCCGGAGGAGAGACGAAGCAATGTGTTGCAGTTGCGAGCTCGCTTGTGGAGTTCGGTGACTGGCAGTGAGTGGTCGGAGTGGCAGGACCAACTTATGGCCCTCCTCATAGCTATGGTGGTCAACGAATGCACTCTCCCAATCTGCGAGTCCGAGGTCTTCCTACAGCTATGGGGGGACCAGCTCCGGGACTACGTGCCGGGAATGGAGAGGGCAATTCGCATGGTGGGAGTTATCCCGGTGGATAGCCAGGACACGGTAAGCACGGGATCTAGATTGAGGGCGAGCTCGAGCCATGAACAGAGTCTTCACGGCAACTGTTCAGCGGAAATGATCAACCGACATGTGGAGGAGGAACATGAGGCTCGAGCAAGTCGGACCAAAGACGAGGCAGGTCGTGAGGCTGAGCTGGCATTATTGGAGGCGGAAGAAGAGGCAATGCTCAAAAGACAAGCCCGAGAGTACCAGTCCTGGGAAGATTGGGTGGTGGCGTCCGGTGATGCGGCAAGCCCCGCACAGGGGTCCTCACGGAAAAGGGCGATCGTGGAGGTGGACATCCAAGGAGGGGAATTGGATGGGCCTCGCTGGGCTCGCAGACATAGCATCGCCGTACCGGCTGAAGGCACGGTCAACATCCAAGTCAAGGCCTATATGGCGACAGACGTCCCCGAGAGTGAGGTTGAGACCGTCGTGGCTCCGGGAGTTGTCGAACACTCAGGTCAAGCTAGTGCAAGCTCGGGACAACAGGGTTTCGAGGCCATGGACTTCGACCTCTTCTGTGTGGAATACCCCCGCTGGCAATCAGGTGCCTTGGAAGACTCAGAGGTGGTACGCAAGTATGGGCCGGACGTCCTTCAGATGATGCATGCTCAACGTGCTTTGGAGGGATGTACACAGTTGGACAGTGAAGATCCTCCTGCTGCTGGAGCGGGACAAGAAGAGAGTCAGGTCGTGTGGACACCGGATGAAGTTGAGTTGAGGGCTCGGTTGCAACAGATGGATCAAAGTGGTGAACCAGGGGACCTTGATGATGCAGAGAACTACGAGGGCAAGTGAGGGGCATAGGTCGTCTCGTCTGAAACAGGCGTTCCGGATTCCAGCAAGACGGAAAAAGGCGCTCAAAAAAAAAAAACCCTAAACCCTTAAAGCTCTAAACCCTAAACCCTAGGTGAGGTTCAGGAGCAACTGAAGACTGTGCAGTGGGTGCAAGCCTCCCACGGTGCCTTCGCTGCTCTTCGAGCCGATCGATCGCTACTGGGCTCTTGTTGAGGAACTTACTTTGGGAGTTTCTGAAAACAAGGATCCTACTATTTAGGGTACTATGTTAGGGTCCCCTATTATTTTGGGCTCTTGTTAGGGTTACTTAGAAATATTTTCAACTTTTGGTTATTATAATCCCTAAGAAACAGCTAAAATTATAATTCTTGTTAAGGAACGTACTTTCGGAGTTTCCGAAAATAGGGGGTACCTTACTTTGGGTTACCTTATTTTGGGGTCCTTATAGTAAGGATCCTACTAGTTAAGGTTTATGTTAGGGTCCCTTGTTCAGGAACTTAGTTTAAGTTACCATAGCAGGGATCTACAAGGGTTCTTTTATTTTAAGGGTTTACCTTATTTTGGGGTCCTTATAGTAAGGAACTTAATTGGGTGGTTGTCAAAATTATGGTCTCTTTTTGGGTCCCTATTATAATACGGCACTCATTATTTAGGGTACCCAGAAAGGGACCCTAATTTTGACAACCACCCAATTTAAGTTACTATCACAGGGATCTACAAGGGTTCTTTTAAGGGATCTATACGGGTTCCTTGTTGAGGAACTTAATTTGGGAGTTTCCGAAGTGCATTATTTTGGGGTCCTTATAGTAAGGATCCTACTAGTTAAGGTACTATGTTAGGGTCCCCTATTCTCGGAAACTCCCATTTAAGTTACCATAACATGGATCTACAAGGGTTCTTTTATGGGATCTATATATTTACTATGGGTCCCTACTGTGGTACCTTAAATTAGGTCCTTTAACAAGAACACAGGCTAGTCACCTGGGGATGTCCCGACTTTGGTGGTGACAGCACTGCGGTTGCGGAGCAGCTGAAAGATGTGCAGCAACTCCGGGGTGGCCACCAAACATTTGCTGCCATCCTGGGCAATGGATCTGCGGTAGCATGGGGTCCTACCGAGTATGGTGGTGACAACAGCTCGGTGCTGGAACAACTCAAGAATGTACAGCAGATTCAGGCTACACGAGGCGCTTTTGCTGCCATCCTGGCTGACGGATCGGTGGTAACTTGGGGAGATCCGGATTATGGAGGTGACAGCAGCACAGTTCAGGGACAACTGAAGAACGTGCGGAGCATTCAGGCTGCAAGCAAAGCTTTCGCTGCGATTTTGAGTGACGGCTCCGCGGTCGCTTGGGGAAATGAACGCCTTGGCGGTGACACCAAATACCGGACCGAGCTGATCCCAAACGTGGACAAAAGCGTGGAGTTTACGTTCGATGTCTTCCTTGCAGGCTTGGACAGCCCTGACCCTGAGGTGGAGGTGGAATCCCCGGTAGTCGAAGTGAGGGGTGTGCAGCAACTGCAGAGCACTGCGAACGCGTTTGCCGCAATTCTGGACGATGGATCTGTAATCACATGGGGCGCGGCTACCGGTGGTGGTGACAGTAGCAGAGTCCAACACCAACTGCAAGACGTAGTTCAGATCCAGGCGAACAGCAGTGCGTTCGCTGCGATACGGGCCGATGGATTGGTCGTGACTTGGGGCTTGCCTCGTTACGGCGGTGATAGTAGCGGAGTGCAACTGAAGGACGTCCGGCAGATCCAAGCTTCAGCTGGAGCATTTGCTGCCATTCTGGGCGATGGATCCGTGGTCACATGGGGAGAAGCGAGAACTGGTGCTGACAGCAGTGCCGTCCAGCAGCAGCTCAGGAATGTGCAAGGAATCCAGGCCACCACTTCTGCTTTTGCCGCCATCCTTTTGGACGGGTCGGTCGTCACTTGGGGCGATCCCGAGCACGGCGGCGATAGCAGCGCCGTTGCGGAGCAACTGCGGAACTGCAAAACCAGTGGTTAAAATTTCTAGCATCATGGCAAAGCCGGTCCAGACTACTCCAGAGTCTAAGCCCCATCGATCTGGTTTCAGGACATCATGAAGCACCCAAGCTTTGATCTACAGCACCCAAAACACGTCCCGGCACCGTAAAAGCAAAAGCCACACGAAGCCATCAGGTCCAAAGAGATGGTCAGATGGAACGAGGCGGGGACAACTTAAAGCCACAAGCTCTTTGGCCCAAAACCCTACCGTAAGCTACCAGAACCTATTTTATTCTTCGTAGGCTCTGCTCATAAGCCCTAACGTACAACTTCTGAGGACGCTACAAAAAGCTAGGTTTTTGGGATAGTTCCGTTTGCTCTTGAACGCTGCTGAACCCAAAACTCTTCTTCCCAGAGCCCCTTTAAACCGTAAGCTATTGCCCTTCTAAACCCTAAACCCTAAACCCCTAGACCCTAAACCCCTAGACCCTAGCCCCTAAACCCCGAAACCCCTAAACCCTAAACCCCTTAACCCTCAACCCCTAAACGATAAGCCTTAAACCCCTAAACCCTAAACCCCTAAGCCCCTAAGCCCCTAAGCCCTAGAATCCCGGAGGAGGCGAGCTGGGAGGACAGCACCGGCAAGTGGGAGGAGGTTCGAGGGACCCAAGCTTCGTAACTTTAGGGTGTAGGGTTTAGGGTTTAGGGTTTAGGGTTTACTATTGTGGGGGTTCCTTATCATAAGTAGAGTATAATATATCCCAAAGCCCTAGTCTAGTTATGAAGGCTGGTATAGGGGTTTTGGAAGCCACTTTTGTGGATTTGAAGAGGTTTTGCGCTTAGGGCCGAGGGTTATATAATATTTGGGATTGTTTAGGCGCCTTGGGACATTTGAAACATTTTTTTTCGTTTGCTTCTTGGGGTTTCTTGCGGCTTAGGGGAGTTTAGGGGTCGTCCGGAATCGCCCTAAACCCTAAAACCCCACGAGCTTCGGGGTCTTGACGGCTTCCGAAGTGGAGGGCTCCATAGGGATCGGAACGATTGGTACTAGTGTTCCCTGATAGTCCCTATGATTCCAGTAGGATATGCCCAAAGCCCTTACAACCCTATTCTCAGTCATTTAGGCCCCTGTACTAGTCCCCTATAGTGACCCTTTTGTTGGAAACCTTCAGGGTTCAGGGCTGTGGGTTTACGGTTTGCTGCAAGCAGAGCCTTGAATTAAGATGAGGATCAACAGGCAGAGCATGAAGTTCAAAACCGAAGCGACGCACCCTAAAATCTGAACCCCTGAACAGTAGCCTTCAAGTTGCGCTTCTGATTCGATTTCACAACTAGAGTCTGTCGTTGTTTACTAAATCATAGGGACTGCGGTTTCAGGTTGGGGGGTCGGGCCTCAAAATAAGCCCTAAACCCTTAGCTTTGAGCCCTAGTCCCGACCCTAAACCCTAAACCCTAAACCCTAAACCCTAAACCCTAAACCGTGTTAAGCCCAAGTTCCCAGCCTTTCCCTCCATTGCTCTGAGCATCGTGACAGCTTACGCCCGAGACCCTTAACCGGTAAGGTTTCGGGTTCAGGGTGCAATGTAGGAGCTTACATAATTGCCAACAATGCTTCTTGGGTTTCTTGTTCATACATATGGAATTCTGATTTGTATATATACACATAAATATACATATACATATACATATACATATATATATATATATATATTATATATATATATTATATATATATATATTATATATATATATATATATATATATATATATATATATATATATATATATATATATATATATATATATGATATATAATATATATATATATATATATATATGAATATGAATATGAATATGAATAAGCACATGCCCAAACCCGAGTCTAATTGCTTCGGCCTTTATGTTGGGGTTCAGGGCCTATCGGGCTTAGGGTTCGAGGTTGGGAGTGTATCGGGTGTGCGTAGGGTTTTAAGGGTTTAGGGTTTAGGGTTTTAGGGTTTAGGGTTTTAGGGCTCGGAGGCGAGCAAGCCGGGTCCTAAACCCGTGAAGCCCCGAACCCCTGAAGCCATCAAGCCAAGAAGCCCTAAGCCCAAAGCCTCAAAGTGGGTTCCAGTAGCCAAACACCTAGAGACCTAGAGGCTCAGATCACGCAACTTCAGGGTTCAAGTTGATCTCTTTGGAGTTTAGGGTCACCTTTGTGGGGTTTTAGCTGATGTCCTTAGGGTTTTCGCTTTGGCGTTTGGGACCCAGAACTCGATCAAGCAGCCATTTGGGAGTTTCCGAAAACTAGGGGTACCTTATTTATGTTGGGGTCCTTATGATAAGGATCCTACTATTGAGGGTACTACATCATTAGGGTCTCCTGTTTTCAGAAACTCCCATTTCAGCTTGGAGCGAGGCGACTCACGACCCTCAGCGGTCCAACAGGGAGAGATTCGAGAAGGTCTGCTGTGGTGTTCACGGTGTAGGGTTTTGGGTTCAGGCTTTCTGGGCCCCAAAACCCTATTCTAATTATTAAGGCCTGTATATTACAGGCCTCAGGGTTTAGGATTTGGATTTGGGAGGTTTAGGGGCCAGGCTTTGGCATTTAATCAGCGGTCCAGAGGTTTTTGGTTGATGGTTCGACCTCCAGATCTTCCTTGGTTTCAGGCTTGGTCTGAATGTTTGGTATGAAGGTCTCAACGTAGTCCCATTGTAGTTTTCTCTAGTTCAAACCTATTCTGACAATGAGCGGCCCTATATCAGATAGACCTTTGGGTCTTGGAGGAGGAGCTGACTTACGCATATCCGAGGGCCAGCCTAGATAAGAACAGATCCAATCCCGAACCATGGCTCGTAAACTCCCAAAACCCAAATCCTACACCCTGACCGTCCTCACCTAATCAGGCTGCTTTTGTGCTAGGCTACAGCCATGGTCCAATGTCTAGTGTTGACAGTAATCCTTTCCTTGCAGGATCGCAGAAAAGACGTGGAGTGGATTCTGTACCTTGGTCGCAAGCCAGACGCAGCTGTATACAGGGGCCTGGTATCGCTGTCTAGAATCATAGTATAATATACCCTGAATCCTAAAGCCTAAAGCCTAAACCCTAAACTATTGAACCCCGAAGCCCTATTCTAGTCATGCAGGTCCCTTCCGACCGAACCGCTGAGGGCTTTTATGATCAAGGCACCCGTACATAACCCGGCTTCAGAGCAGGATCCATGTTCAGCGGCCTGAGAAAAGTGGGCGTTTCCTAATCAATCATGGGTTTCGGTTTCGAGCCAAAGACCTTCCAGGGGGAACATTAATGAACTGTCGTATAATGTGATATAGATATAGTATCGTCAAGTCTAATATAGTGTAGTAGAGGACTAGATAAGCTAACACAATGCAACATGGCAGGCTTTTCGAATGTCCAAGACCTAAAGAGCTTGTGCTTGAACCCTCAAGAACCCAACCCTAACCTCCCTAAACCCTAAAGCCCTAAACCTTCTAACTTTTTTCAGGCAAGAGTCTCCGGTGATGGGAATGCTCGCTCCTAGGTGAGTACGACTTCGCTCATGTTCGCATTGAGGAGCCGAAAGAACCCTAAACCTTAAACGTCTGGTCTAGGGTTGAGGCAAACGCATTCTTCGTGGACTTCAAGTCATAGGATGTCGCTTAAACCCTAAGCCCTGAGACCCAAGCCCTACTGATCCTTTTTTTCAGGCAGACTGGTTCATTTTGCTTCGCCCGGGTTTCTTGGGTTTGCGTCTTGCGCTCTGACGTGGCTGAGGCGGAACCTGGACTTGGATGAGGCATGCTGCTAACGGTTGGTGATATAAATCCTGCATTACCCATAATAAGGAATATATGGGAATTACGGTATGTTCCTTGTTATGGGTCATGCAGGATCTATATCATCAACCGTAACGGTTTCTGGAAGGGGGCTTTAAGTGTTTGTTTTATATGATTCTATCGGGTCTTTCCAAGGTTTAGCATAGGGGCCTTGTTAATCAGAATACGATTTGGAAGATTTGTTTTCGTATAGCTACTATAAGGAACGTAAGGAAAAGGTGTTGCCATTTATTCAAGCTTCTGCGCTATCTTTGTAGCCGAAGTCCTCAACCCTAAGCCCTATCTTTGTTTTTTGTGCCGCTGCCGTTGCCGAGATGATGCTCGTCATAGAATGGCGAGTACTACTTCTAAGTTCTACCATGACCCTCTAAGCCCTTTATCCCAAGGATCACATTAATCAATAAATCATGCAATCAATCAGCCAATCCATCAATCAATCAATCAATCAATCAATCAATCCATCAATCAATCAATCAATCAATCAACCAACCAACCCCGCAATCACGTACTCACAAACTTAGTCACTCTGTCCGCTAGTCTGCCTGTCTGTCGGATCTACCTATCTACCTATCCATCTATCCATCCAACCATCGGTTCATCGACGCATCCATGCATCCGTCCATCCATCCCTCCATCCCTCCATCCATCCATCCATCCATCCATCTAATCTATCTATCTCTGCAGTTGCTCTGCTCGAAGCAAAGGGTCCAGCCCAACCTGTCAACTCATTGCAGGCACTTGGGTTTAGGGCCAGGGCTTTGGGTTTTGAAAATGGGGCCAGGGGTTTAGAGTTTTGGGGGCTTCAGGGTTTTGAGGGCTTCAGGGTTTAGTGAGTTTGGGGGTGGTTCTTTTGGGGTTTTTCGGGTTTGGGGGTGACAAGTTCAGGATTGAAAAGAGTGTTGTCTTGCATGGAAGTCTGAGCTCCTACAAGTGCTCGACTGAAACCCCTGAACCCTAAACCCTAATCCCCAGGCCCGAAACCCTGTACTGCTTGCCATGCAGGAAGCGGAAAAGCTGGTAACTGACGAGCAGCCTTGCGTCCAACAGGCAGGCGGCAGGATTGGGCCGGTTTGAGTTACACCTTCAGGGTTCGGGATGATACGATTGATGATAGAAACCCTGCATTACCCAGAACAAGGAATATACCATAGTTCCGATAGTTTAGGCTCCTTAAGGTAATGCAGGATTTATATCATCAACCCTATGGAATTTAGGCTGGAGTTTCCGGTCGGGGTTTGGGGTTCAATTTTCGGCTTCGGATTTTGGTTGTCGGTTCAGTGATGAGTGCTTCGGGCAGGCGGAACTACAAGGGGATTTGGGGCTCAAAGCAACGAAGCGCCATGCACTTCCACATATATATATATACACACACACACAGGTCGAAATGCGAACTCCTAAGGCAAGGAGTCTTTCTACGTTACTAGAGCAATTAACAGGGGTCTATGTTAGGGCCCCTTGTTTTCTGAAGCTGCCGAGTGCCCAGCATTTTCAACCTGCATATCTGGGTGTCGAGTGCACGGCCCCAGTGCGCACAGCAACTCATGTTCATGCCGTGAAGTCGTTGTGTTTGTGCGAATTGCCTCCAGAAATCGAGTCTTGCAGTACTAAGTTTCCTGAGCCACATGAAAGCCAAGCCGTCATCATCATGATGATGATCATCGTGATTACCATCACCTACATTATCATCATCATCAGCATTATCACCGTCACCTGCATCATCATTACCATCATGGTTATCACTATCATCACGACTTCCATCATCATCATCATGATCATGACTGCCGTCATTCCCATCATCGTCTTCATCTTCGAAATATCGTCACTCTCATAGTCATATCAGATCGATCATGTTCACGAATACGGCCACGATTTTCATTATCATCCTCCTCATCGGGATTACAAGCGGATAATCACGTTGCATCTGCGATAATAGTGGTGCACCGATCATCCCGTTGGCATCTTTGTGCTATTAGCACATTGTGCCAAGGCTGGCTATCTTATGTGGGTGCCTGTATTACTGCTCATAGAGCCTTGCTCATAGAACCACTATACATCCCTTCTAGAACCCTAAGTTTCCGGTAACATATAGACCGTCTTATATAGGTGCCTATATTACCGCTCATAGAGCCCTTATCGAACCACTCTAAGTCCCTCCTAGAACCCAGGAGGCCCCCCAAAAAGTGAACCTCAGAAAGTCGGAACATGGGTTTATATAGGATGATCAGTGTCGGGGTTGAAGGTTTAGGGTTTAGGGTTTAGGGTTTAGGATGATCAGTGCTGGGACCACTAGGATCCCTCGTGCCTTACCTTACCTTAAGGGCATCAGGACTATACTGTTCCAACTTTAAAGCTTCTACTGCCAACCATGAACCGCAAAACTCTCGGCACCTCTTCTAGCCCTTGTGGCACTCTATTCCCGGCAGCTGCTACGGCACATGAGCTTTAGGGTTTAGGGGTTCAGGGTTGCTTCGCGCGGGATGACACTGCTGTGGTCGCTCAATAGGGCTTCAGGGTTTAGGAATTGCCGAAGCCCGAACCTCTCAACCCAAACAGCTCTAACACCTGAAAACAACAGGAAGTTGTGTTCTCGATTGGTTGGGCTAGGGTTTAGGGTTTGGGGGCCTAGAGTTTGAGGGGAATATAGGGTTTAGGGTTCAATCTCCGGGTCCTCAACCCTAAACCTTAGACCCTAAGCCCTACACCCTAAACATAAACGCTAAACCTTAAACCCTAGGCCCTACACCCTAAAATTTAAGCGCTAAACCTTAAACCTTAAGCCCTACACCCTAAGCCCTAAACGCTAAACCCTAAACCCCACACCGTCACAGGCGCTATATCGGCAGCTCTATCAGCTCTACAACAAAGAGCACTGGCGCACCTCCTTGAGAAATCCGAGCAGATATATCACCGGGACTGTGCGCTCCATACGCAAGGACCGGTGGTGATAATACTAAGTTCGAACTTATCTAAAATGAAGCAAGATAAAGCAGACAATGCTACAGTATAAGGTCTTATACTTTAATATAGCATAGTAGAATATAGTGTGTGTTTTTACAGCAAGTACGTACATGTGCCTGAAGCATGCCATACATGTTCCCTATATCTCTCTCGGTATGCAGCCAAGCGTGCATGAATGTCTACATATGCATGAGCATCTATGCTCACGCATGCATGCATTCGTGTCTAGGCACGTATCTTTCTATCTGTTTATCTATCTACCGTCTATATATATAAACATAAATATCAAATATATGTATATATAATATCATATCATATAACATAATCTAATATATATATATATATATATATGTATACATATACACATAAAGCATGTACGCATGTATGCATCCATGAATTCTGGCTTGTGTAGGCTGCGTGTGTGTTTCTTGTTCATTTAAGCCGCAGTGCGGCCAAGGACATGCACGTGCACATATGTGTTCAGTCGCAGGTATCTGCACCCGAGAGGCAGACCATCCCAACTCCTGAGATGCAAACACCGGAACCACTCGTGTATGCATGAGTCCGTGTGCCCATGTAGCATACATGCAGAGACTCTTGCACATGCAGGTCCGCGTGCGAATGCAGATGCATACCATGTCTTACTTCCTTGCAAATTCTGAAAGCCACGAGCGCGCTTACTTATGCAAGGACACACGTCTGTGTACATATATGTATATATGTGTTCAAATAAAAGTTTTAATGTAAATGAATATTAATGAATAATTATCAATCTGTCAATAGGTACATTAGTAAATAGATAAGTGCATAAGTTCTATATTTATAATTTATATATATATATATATATATACACACATACAACCCATTTTGTGTGTGTAGAAAGTACACACACATGCACCGGCACGCAAAACCCGACTACACCTTCCTGTCCCCACACCAGACCATGCACAATCCGAAGCCACCTGACCGCAGCTGTGCGAGGACTTGGAATGGCAATGGTCCGAACACGAGGAAGAGGTTGCGAAAGAGTACGAAAAGCTTCTCGAGGCAAGCTTGCTCCAGGATTCGCGGGGGCTGTGCTGATGTGAGAGCCTGGCCTGCCTTCTTCAAAGGTCGAGAATTAGAGCTTGCCATAAGGTGGTTTCGAGCACTGAACTTTCGATTGTTTTGCACCAGGACCTTTTATTGTAAATGGTGTGCCAACAACGGGCGGGGCGGGGGGATCTTACGTTAAGGCAAAGAGGCCTAAGTTGATGTTCGCCGCAGAGCACGCGCGACAGGCCCGCTGAGGTGCGTCGGAAGTTTTCGAGAACAATGAGGTTCTTTCCAACAGCCTGGAGAACACTTATAGAACCCTTGTGGAGCCCGTGCAATTACAACCCTTTCACCTGTAGTAGATGTTGTGCCGTTTGAGGCCCTTTCACTGTTCGGTGTTTATGATAGCATAATTTCTGGCCTTACTATTGTTCTCATTCCTGCACTGACACTAGTACTATCACTAGCAACACTACTCTTACAATTGCTGTTGCTGTTTCTTCTACCCCGTCTTTCCCTCTTGCAGTAACTGTTTGTACTACTGTCATATTGCCATTATCCTTAGTATTACCATCATCTCTCCTACTTATACTACTACTTATGCTGCTACTATTACTACTGCCACTCCTACTGCTACTGCTACCGCTACTGCTACGACTACGACTACTACTACGAGTATTTCCATTATTGCGAATATCAATCACGGTTATTGCCAATATTACTATCACAAATGTTCCTCCTCCTCCTCCTCCTCCTGCTCCTCCTCCTCCTCCTCCTACTACTACTACTGCTGCTACTACTACTACTGCTATCCCTACTACTACTACTACTACTACTACTACTACTACTACTACTACTACTCCTGCTGCTGCTGCTGCTGCTGCTGCTACTGCTACTGCTACTGCTACTACTACTAGTACTTGCTCAAATGAGGCACAAAGTAGAGAGTAGAAACTAAGGATGAAGCAGGCCAATGGCCCTTCAGAGCCCATAAGAGGCTCCTGCATTCATGAAATCGTGAATGCAGTCAGCTCGCTAGGCGAATCGGATTCTTCGCTGCGTGAGGAATGAATGCTACTACTACTACTACTACGACGATGACGATTAGCATTGCTGCTCTAGCTATTACTTCCTACGGGTATTGGTACAGTATTGGTGCACGTACGATTACTAGTATTACTGTCAACTCTGCGAGATAGCCACAGAGAGCGAAAGAGAGATTCGATACAGGGTAAGTATTTAGCTACAGGTCCCTTGTTTGCTGGAATGTTGTGTCTCCCTAATAGCGCCTCCGTAGTCTTGGCCCGTTTAAAACCACCTCTTCGGGTGCCAGGTGCTCCCGAAAAAGGGTATTCAATATTGGGGGGCAGTTTTTATTTAATGAAAATCACCCCTTCCTCCCGCGACCTCCCGCATAAAGTCAGCCCCAACACAGGGTCCTAAAGCCTAAGAAAGAAACCGCCCCAGAAGCCTGCATCAGGCGGAAAAGCCGAAGGCCTGGTACCCACTGTCACGACGACGGACACCTTCAATGTAACCAAGCGTTTTGTTGCAGGTGTGGAAAATGTGCATGTGTGTGTATATATATATATATATGTTTTTTTGTACACTGGTACATGTATATATGTATATATACACATACACGTACATATGTATACATAGACGCAGATACACATAACGCACACATGAAGCAAACACTCAGAATGAGCTTGCCGTCATCAGTCATCATCACCATCGTCATGAGCATCATCATCACCATCATCATCATCATCCTCCTCATTTGAATCTTCATCTTCGTGGTCATTACTGTCATCATCGTCACCATCGTCCTCATCGTTAGCATCGTCCTCATCATTAACCTCTGGTTCTTCGCCTGTGCCCTTTCGTCATTGACCTTATGCTACCCTCGGCGCTTCTGCCCCAGATCTTTAGAGGCAGTTTCAGAGCACCAGACGTCCCAACACCAGCCTTTCAAAATCCCTGTGCAGGTGGAAAATCTCAGCTTTAATAACTCGCTGATGACCTACATTCTCCTTAGGTCACGCCCCGGCACGAGAAACGACATTGTGGTTTGCAGCTGTGTGAACTGTTACTGTGGGGTTTGGGTTAGGTTGACAAAACCCTAAGCAAACCCAAAACTCCAAAACCCTAAACCCTAAACCCTGAAACCCTAAATCACGGGCTCAGGCAAACCAGTAGCAACCTTTGCCAGGCGAAATTGCAACTCAGACAGGGGGCGCCCCGAATTTGCTTGCTTTTTGCATCAAAAGGGTTGCCACCTAAACCCTGGTTTAGGGTTTAGGGTTTAGGGTTGAGACGCTTAACCAAAAGGTAATCATTTTGCAGCTTTGGTCTTGGAAGCAACTTTGCTAGAGGTGGCATCAAAAGATACTATCGATTACAGAGCAGCCCAGGCAAAGGATGTTACAGATAAAGGAGCATCCCGAATGAAGGGATAAGTGTGGGTCCGGCGAGTGCACATTGCTAAACCTTTGCAGGTTATTCCTCCACTGAGAGTGCAGGGGGCACATATCCCGGTGCCGGGCAAGGAGTGTTGGGCCGTCAGCATGTTGAAAGGTTGTTTTACAAGGTAGGGTTCTAGGGCCTTTTGAGGGACGGCTTTTGAAGGGTTTGGGTTTGAGGCCTTCAGGTCTCCCTAAACCCTAAACCTAAACCCTAAACCCTAAACCCTAAACCCGAACGGTTGAGCTTTCGGGTTTCAGGGTTTCAGCCGGACCTTGGGATTCCTGGGGCTTCGGGTGTTAGTGTGTGGGGCTTTTGCTATCAGTTCTAGGGGTGTTGGGAGGTAGCCCTAAACCCTCAACCCGAACTCCTAAAACCTGAGGCTCCTCCGAAGGTTCAGGGGTGGCCTTAGCAGTACTTGGAAGGGCAGGGGACTTAGTAAGTAGGTTATAAGTAGGATTATAATTGGGGTAACTCCATTTGGGGTACTTACAACTCTACTTATAACCTACTTACTAAGCCCCCTGGCCTTCCAAGTATGTGTGTGTAAAGTCATCAGAGGCACCTCGATAGTCAGGCCGGGATTGCTTGGGGTGCGATACGGAGTATACTACAGCCTCCTAGGAATTGCTTTTGTGTATTGAAAGCCCAAGAGATTCTTTAAAATACTCTTTCTATTATGGTTCTGAGGGGTGTATAGTATATAGTGGGATCTCTAGGGAATTACCACGTACTCCGGGCCAACATTTGGGTCTGTTCCTGCCAAGGCTCGTCTTCTTAACCTTTGTGCATTCTTGATAGAGGATACAAAAGGGCCTGATTACTTAGAATAGGATTTTGGGGCCCACTATACACTATACTGTAACTATAATAGGTAGCCTTAGGAATAATGTTGATAATTACTTCGGCCCCTATATTAGCGTATATGTCTGTGCAGCTACTATCTCTAGGCATTCCTAGATGTCAAGCGTATTACTGTTGTAACAGCTGTTACCGTCACCTTCCCAG
The DNA here is from genome assembly GCA_905221615.1 of Symbiodinium sp. CCMP2592. Classification (NCBI taxonomy): domain Eukaryota; class Dinophyceae; order Suessiales; family Symbiodiniaceae; genus Symbiodinium; species Symbiodinium sp. CCMP2592. Next base: position 112,146 of record CAJNDT010003190.1, read on the forward strand.
AGACTCCAAAACCCCTTAATTCAGGAATATACCTTAAACTATAGTAGGACCCCTAATCTGATTTCGGGAATATTCCTCAATTAAGGGATATTGGAGTCTCTGGGCACCCGAAAAGGGACCTGCTGTTGCCGTCACCTTGTTAGTACTAGTAAGGGATATTTGGCCCTGACCTTGGAGCCTAACTCTGAACCCTAAGCCCTAAACCTTAGAAGGGGGCCCCCACCCTGTAATAGTGACTATGAGGATTATAGTAGGGCCCTATTATATTCCTATTATACCACTATTACAGGGTGGGGGCCCCTTCTAACCTAAAACTCTAAACCCTAAACCCTAAACCCTAAACCCCTAAACCCTAAACCCTAAACCCCTAAACCCTAAACCCTAAACCCTAAACCCTAAATCCCTAAACCAGTGCAGGGCCCCAGCACCCTGAACTCAACCTGGCCCGTCAATTCTGTTGCGATCAATCCTCGCGAAGCCCAGAGACTCCAACATCCCTTATTTAAGGAATATTCCTTAAATTATGGTAGGATCCCTTATATGATTTAAGGTATATTCCTCAATTAAGGGATATTGGAGTCTCTGGGAGCCTATGCCCTGGCCCTTTACGCTGGAAGCTCAAAGGGGAAAAGGAGGGACCCTTAATGGGGAGCCCTACCCTATGATGGGCTGTGTACTAGTTGCGAGTCTTTCCATGCATCCGTAGTTTTCGCTCGAATGCCCTTTAGTGAGGCCCTCTCGACTCTCCTGTCCTTTGTCGTCCAGGGGTCGGCTTCGGGCTGGTTTGGTCTTGCTTGTCCGGGTCACGGTTCAGGGTCCTTGGGGTTTGCTGTGGCCCTCTGGTCGGGTGGCTTTTGTGCCGGGTCCCTGGTGACCCTCTACTGCCTTCGCCACCTCCTCCTCGCAAGGCCCCTTTCCTCTGACCCTCCACCGGCTGCCTCGCATTTGCCTGAGCCTGCTGCTCGGCGTCCTGATCTCCGGTTGCGTGCTTACGCCGTGCATGGGCGGCTCTGACCTTGCTGATACCATCGGTGAGGTCCAGCGAGCCCTTGAGAGGCTCCGCATCTCTGTTGAGGATCACGAGCGTGAGACCTCTCCTTGGGTGGTTGTTAGGGATCCTAGTCCCGCTAGGGGTTCTGCCGACTCCCTTCCCCCTAGGGCCCCTAGAGGTTTCCCCACTGCCACGACCAGCCGGTCTGATATTGCTGCTTCTTTTGCCGAGTGCCCTGTTCACTGCCTTGAGCTGTGCGAGAGGCTGGGTCGGGCCTCTGGTCTCTCTCCCTCCGACCGGGCCCGCAGAGCTTGGTTGGCCGGTCAGTGGGCCAGAGCTGTGCTTGACAACAAGGTCGCGACTCCTTCGCCGGCCCCTGTCATCAATCTCAGGCCCGCGGTCTACATTGTGCTTCGAAGCGAGCACTTGTCTGGCCCTGCTCGTTTTTCTTCTTTCTCAGCTCTCCGAGCTGCTGTGGGCTTCCTTGAGGGGAGCAGCACTGTGTGCCAATCTTTCCCTTCTCTTGCCGAGGCCCGTGTCTATTGCATTTCAGCGGGTGTGCCCTTCCCGCCGCAGAGATGAACTTGGAGAACCTTCAGATCGACGGCGCCTCGCCCGGACGCCTATGTACCTTAGCATGGCCTTTGCAGCCTACTTCGCAGCCTCAGACTCGTTACCTGGCAATTCCCCTGCTTCGGCGCCCTGGTGCCCTGCTTTTGGCGCTTCCCCTCGAGTTCCAGCCTCTAGCTCAGCAAGCCTCGGCTGTGGAGGGCCAGACCACTTTTGGTCCCTCCAATGTGGTGATGGTTCCTGGGGTGGAGGAGAACGAAGCTGGGGAGGACCATGCTGTGGATGTGGAGGTTTCGGTTTTTCTCCTGGATGTGGAGGAGGCTGTGCTCCTTTCGATGGCTCTCTTCGATCCTGTCACGGATTCCCCGACGGTGGTAGGATACGAGCCCGACCAGGCCCACATAATGCCTGCGGAGGAAGACCTGATGGCTGCTGCGATCCAGTGGGTGACTGGCAGCGATGCCCCCCAGATGGCCTACTTTACGGCAGCGGAGGAGGAGGAGGAAGCCCCCACTGGGGCGGCTCCGAAGCGTCCCGCCGCGAAGGCAAAAAGGATAACCACAGCGCAGCTAGCGGAGCAGGTGAATCAATTGGCTTCCCTTTTGCCCAGCCTTGTGGATCAGGTGCGTGTGTTGTCCGAGAAGCAAGCCTCCGGACCCAAGGCACCTCCGGTTGCCCCGGCACCTCATCTTCAGGATTTTCCGGTGTTAGCTGCTTCTGCCGCTCAGGCCCCTCCTCCTTTGGCTGCGGTGGCTGCTCAGCTGCCTCCTGCAGGGAAGGCTCTAGGCATCAAGGCGAAGGCCCCAGGTCCTACATCGACCCCCACGGTGCCACTGCCGCCGGCGCCGGGTGGTACCCCTGCACCTTCAGATCCGTTGGCCCATGCGATTGCTCAACAGGGCCAGGCCCTCTCGCTCCTCGTCTCCCACTTGGCGGCCCAGGGGGACTCGGTGGACTTGACTTCAGTCCCGACCACCTCGCGCGGCTCAGCAAAGAGAGAGAAGCTGCAGGCCGACCTTGCCCAACGCAGCGGGAACTTTTTCCTCCAGGTTTGTCAAAATGCATTTCGCCGACTTTACCCTGCGGCCCCGCTTCCCTCGACTCTGCAGGCCATGCAGCAGGATGGGAGGCTCAGCTTTGTGACTTACCTAGAGAGGTTCGGAGGCTACAGCCGGAGTCGGGACCTGGGGTTGGTTATGCACCAGTTGGCTTTTATAGCGGACGCCCTTCTCCAAGAAGACGTGCCTGGTGCTCAAGAACATCTAGGGCTCCTCATGGCTTCAGCCGAGCAGGCGAGTCAGGACCAGAATTGGTCGATGGCCTACCTGTTGTGCCTGCTGGAGGAGCCAGCTCCTCAGGTTTTTGCGGCTCGCCCCGCCTCATCGGGGTCCCGGATGCGTGCCTTCAGTCCTCTGGTCACACCGTCTTGGGGGTCCACGGCCCTGGCTTTTACCCGCGAGGTCGAGACACTAGCCACCCGGAGAAAGGACCCGCCTCGGAATCCTCCAGCCGACGCCACGGAGGAGACGCCTGCGGCCCCAAAGCGGAAGCCTCGTTATCCCAGGAAGCCGAAAGGAGAGGATCAGTAGACCTCCTTCGGTCTGGGTCGCTGCCCCGGCCCTTGTCGCCAAATGCCCCTTCGAATCCCGTGCCTAGCTTTTGCCGGCCTGAGCCCACGTTACCTGTACCACGATCCTGCCCGGATGTGCCTGTGGCCTCTCCGCCTTTGAGTTCGGCGGCCCAGCTTGCTTCCCCGTGCAGCCCTCCTCCAGCAGGAGGTGAGTGTTCTAAATTTTCCCCAGACCGAGCGCTTTCATTTGCTCGGTGGGCCTTCAGCCTCGAGCCCCGCCTACGTGCAGCGAAGACTGCCTTCTCGAGGTTCTTTTCTAAAACTTTGCATCTGAGCTGGTGCGGCCCCGAGGCCCCAGCAGACGTCCTTTTGCCTTTGCCGGTTCCTTCGCCAGGTTGCTTTAAGCCCCTAGGCCGCGCAGGTCAACGACAACGCCTGAAAGCAGCAGCCCGCATAGCCCTCCATGCAGCGGTGATGGCAATCAATTTCGTGTATTTTGACAGCCGCTACGTTCCCCTGCACCTTTTGGCTCGGCCTCCGAATGCTGCTCAGGCTCGCTGCCTTCGTTATCTGCAAGGACTGGTTCGGACTTTCGGTGAAGTAGAGGCGGAGCAGAAGCCCGCCGACACTGGCCGCAGAATGAATTCACTTATTGCTCGACTGGCTGAGCTCAGCGGTGCGCCCCCATTGGGGACCCTTACTCTTTTGTGCCTGAGGGACTGCCTGTCCCCCCTCGCAACGATGGTGAGGACCTGCAGCCTTACAGAGCCTTGGACGCTGACAGGCTGAAGTTGGTAGGCCGTGCTAATTGGGACCCCGTCCAGTTCCTTCCGCCCGACCTTGCCATGGCCTTTGTCATGCCTGGGTCCCTCCTGTGTGACCGCATTCCTGAGCCTGAGGAATACCCTCAGGTCGACCGAGAGTCTGCCCAGGAGACCCAGAAGCTTGCGGAGAAATGGTCACAGCTCGACCTTTTGCACCTCGAGCCTGCCGTCGACCTTCCCCTCCATCTCTACACGCGGATCTTTAACGCGTATAAAAACCTATCTCAAGACAGGCAGATAGGAGACCGCAGAGGTCCCAACTCCGTTGAGTCGAAACTCCCGGGGCCAAGCAAGCATCTTCCAGGAGGTGACGCCCTGTGTGCGCTCAGCCTCGACGCCTCTTCTGAGGCTTTGGTGTTGTCCATGTCAGACAGGCGTGACTACTACCACCAACTTGGATGCTCGGGCCTTAGAGCCTCTTCCAACCGTCTCTTTCCAGCTATGCCTCCTGAATGTTTCGCTGGGAGCAGAGCTTTTGAGCGTCTTGCGGCTCGTTGCCGTCCTGGGCTTGTCGGTGTGCCTGCTCGCGACCTCGATCTCCCGTTTCTTCCGTGCTGGCCGGCATTGGTTCAGCCGTGCTTTCGAGCAGTTCTTCAAGGTGACCATTTGGGTGTTGAGGTGGCCGTCGCTGCACACGAGAGGTTGTTGCAGGGAGTTGGCCTCCTAAAGGACCCTGACCGTATCCTCGGCGCTCGCCCGGTTGGGCCGGGGCCTTCTTGGGATGCTTTGGTAATCGACGATTATTTCAGCATCAGCCGTGTGTCCCAGGCCTCTCTCCTCCGAGCATCTGGTCCTGTCCCTTCTCCAAGCCATGACGCCCTCAAACGAGCCATTGAGACCTACGACTGCCACGGGATCTTGGGGTCTCCCGAGAAAGATCTTGTTGACGTTATGCAGGGTAAGGCGGCTGGAGCCGAGCTCAACTCCTCATGGTCAGCCCTTCGCCGTGGGCATGCTTTGGTGTCAGCCCCTGCTGCGAAAAGGTTGGCTTTAGCCGACATTAGCATTGAAGTCGCCACCTTGCCTGCCACCACAGACTGTCTGCATGTTTGCTTGGTCGGCGCCTGGATTTCGGCTGCCATGTTTCGCCGCCCAGTGACCGCGTGCTTGCAGCAATCCTATGGGCTTGTTCCGTCTTCCAGTGTTTCTTCCGGGGAGCCTCGCATTGTCTCCCTGCCTCGGGGCGTTGCTTGCGAGCTTCAGCTTATCTCGCTGCTGGCACCTCTGATGGTGAGCGATGTTGCAGCTGGTTACCTCCCTCGCCTCTTCGCCACCGACTCTTCTGAGGGCAAGGGTGCTTTTGTCTCGGCCCAGATCCCAAAGCAGCTATCTCAGAGCCTGTGGCTCACATCTGACCGGAAGGGCGCCTATGCCCGCTTAGCCTCCCAGGCCGGCCGTGTGCTGAAGGAGTACGACCCGTTGTTCGAGGAACTGCCACATGATCCTGCTCCGAGCTCCTGTCCTCGACCGTTGGCTTTTCGGTTCGCTTTCCTGGAGCTTTCCATTGGCCCTCCTCAGGTCTCTTCCGAGTTGGCCCTTCTTGGCATTGCTGCTGGCCCGTTTGTTGACCTGTCGCCTTCGAAAGGCATCTGGCCGCACATTCTGGTCGTCGCCGAATGGGTCCTTCACCTTCTCGATTCGGGTTCCCTCCTTGCGGTTTTCCTCTCTCCGCCTTGCCGCTCTCGAGTTGCATCAGCCAGGCTTGAGGATGTTGCCGCCGAGCTCGCGGATTTCGAAGAGGAGGCTTGGCGCCTGTGTGTTTTGGTCTTCAGGCACTGTGTCAGGAGAGGGGCCGCGTGCCTCCTCGTTCAACCTGCCTCCTGTTGCTCGGTCTCCACTCCTCTGTGGACCTCACTTGCCTCTCGAGCGGGGTGTGCTGACTTCAGGCTGGACTCTTGTGCTTTCGGTGACCGGCGCCTTCGTGCACTTGCCTGTCTGTCCTCGGGTTTCCCTTGCAACGGTCTTGCCTTGCGTTGCGGCTGCTCTGCCAAGCACGCCCCTTCAGCATCAGGCTCCTCCCGCCGAGGTTTCAGCCTTACCTCTGGGCTCGTGGTTGCCTTTGGTCGTGCACTCTCCTCTGCCGTCAGGGGCCGCCTTGCGTGCATGCGTCAGCTTGACCTCCAGGTTGAGGGCTTGGAGCGGCAATCTGTCAACGACCTCTGTCTTTCACTGCGTTGGAAGGTTGACTCGTCTTGGGCTTGGCCGTCAAGGCCCTCCGGTGTTCACATAAACATCCTCGAGAGTTCCGTGTTGTGTCGACTTTACCAAAAAGTCGCCCTTCTCCACGGGCCTTCGCGATTCCCCGTGCTCTGCGACTCTTACGTCGCCCTCTCTTCTCTTGCAAAAGGCCGGTCCTCTTCGAGGAGCTTGCGACACGCTGCCAAGAGATCATCCATGATCTGCCTAGCGGGTGGATTGTACCCCGGCTCGCTCTATGCCCCTACCAGGTACATGCCTGCCGACCACCCGACTAGGGATAACGAGATCCCAGAACCCGTCACCGGCTTGGGCATTGACTACTGGACTTACGCTCGAGTTCGACAGGATGCTGTTAGGCCCCGGCTGCGGCGATGGGCCTCCTCGTGGGCTAGACTTGCCCTCCTGCTCTGCCCCGCTTTGGGCACTCTCTTGCCGGACAGTGTAGGCTGTGCTGATGCCCATCTTGATTACCGGGCTTTCGTCCAGAGCCGCCTCTTTGACGCCACCAAGGGTTTTCCGGGTGAGGGTCCTGGTTTTCTTTCGCGGGTCGTCCTCCTCTTCTCTCTCCTTTCTGTCGGTCCTCGGCCTCCTGGTCTCGCTCTTCTCTGTCTTGGCTCTTTCTCTTTAGGGCGCGCCGAAGCCATGGCCCCTTCCCGTGCCGAACTGAACCAAGCTGCTAGAGCTGCAAGACGTCTGGGTAGAAGCCTTCCGGCTGGGAGACCGGTCCTTAAGAGCACTCAGCTCCGCCGGGACAAGTTGAAGGAAGCTTTCACAGACTGGCTGGCTCTCGCTGGTACTTCCTTTGACTGGTTTGCTGCGCGCTGTAAAGGGGACCCGGATTTTGCCAATGAGGTCCTGATTGACTATGGCCGCCACCTTTATACGGACGGCTGGCCGTACTCCAGCTACTCTGAGACTTTGAACATGTTCACCTCACTGGTCCCTTCCCTCCGCAGGATGGTGCAGCCAGCATGGGATTTAGCTTTCGCGTGGCAGCGAGAGGAACCACCGGAACATCACACAGCTATGCCGTGGCAGGTACTATCTGCGATCCTTACAGTTTCTCTGCTCTATGGGTGGACTGATCTAGCAGGGATCATCGCCTTGTGCTGGGGAGGCCTTGCCCGCATAGGCGAGGCACTGGATGCCAAAAGGATCGATCTGATTCTTCCCTCTGACACTGGCTACGAAGCGGGGTACTGTTTGCTTTCGGTTCGCGAACCGAAGACGCGGTTCCGCGCTGCTCGGCACCAATGCCTCCGGCTGGACCAACCGCAGCTCCTGAGGATTGTTATCCTGGCTTTTTCTGGAAAGCAGCCTCACGATAAGCTGTGGAGTTTCTCAGGGTCCACCCTTCGGAACAAGTTCAAGAAGCTCCTCTTCGCTGTTCGGCTTCAGCAAGAAGCGGTGCCAGGTGTTAAAAGCTTCGACTTAGGCTCCCTCAGAGCCGGCGGTGCTACCTGGTTAATGAACTGTACCGAGAACCCCGACTACGTTCGTCGCCGCGGCAGATGGATAACAACAAAGGTTATGGAAATATATATCCAAGAAGTATCCTCGGTGACGTTCTTGACACGCCTGCAACCTGAAGTGCGGTCTTTTCTGTTTGAGGTAGCGGCAACTTTCGAACAGATGCTTCGCAAAGCTGAGTCGTGGCAGCGACTCGGCTTTCCTACAGTTGCTTGGCAATTTTTAGCGACCCACGGCGCTTGATGCATGGAAGTGGTGGAAGTTTGAGTGGAACATCTACAGCAGAGCTGGAACTGTTTGGGGGTGGTCGCTGGTAAGCTGAACAGCAGCTTCCCGAATGATGCAGATCCAAGCAGGATGCAAAAAGAAGGACGAGCCACTGTGTACTAGTTGCGAGTCTTTCCATGCATCCGTAGTTTTCGCTCGCCCACCCGCCTCTCCCGGCGCCCGTGGTCGCTGGTAAGCTGAACAGCAGCTTCCCGAATGATGCAGATCCAAGCAGGATGCAAAAAGAAGGACGAGCCACTATATAATGGGTGTATAATAGCTATACTAAAGGGTATATACCTAGGGGTCCTTATTAAGGGTCCCTCCTTTTCCCCTTTGAGAAGCCACAGCCCTTCAGACCTGATAACTGCATCCCAAGGGCCCTTCCGAAATTCCCGTAAACACCTCGAGTCTTCTAGATCCCGATGAAGCACCCCTGAGCCTTGAGCCCTAACCCTCAAACCCTGGACCCTAAGCACTATAATCCCTTGCCCCATTGAACCCGAAACCCTAAACTTTAAAACAGGAGAAGTCACATCTCCCGCCACCACCGCCGCCGCTTCCATCACGTCAGGTCCGTCAGGCCGCGACAGAAGGGCACGTCCTTAAACCTGAGCCTCCAACCCAACCCGGCAAGGTTGAGAATTTAGGGTTTCAGGTTGAGGGTTTAGGGCTTGAGATTGCAGGGTTGGGGTTTGAGGCAGGTGGTTCAGGGATTACTTGGAAGGCCAGGGGACTTAGTAAGTAGGTTATAAGTAGAGTTGTAAGTACCCCAAATGGAGTTACCCCAATTATAATCCTACTTATAACCTACTTACTAAGTCCCCTGCCCTTCCAAGTAGGGTTTTAGGTGTTTCAGGTTTGCGGGGCTTAGGGTCTAAAGTTGAGGGCTGAGGGTCTTCAGGTTGACGCTTCTTGGTTTACACTTGGGTGGTTGTCAATACGGTTGATGATATAAATCCTGCATTACCCATAATACGGAATATATGGGAATTATAACATATTCCTTATTCTGGGTCATGCAGGATTTATATCATCAACAGTATTACGGTCCCTTTTGGGTCCTTATTATAATACGGCACTTATATTTTAAGGTACCCAAAAATTCGGGACCCAAATAGCACATAAGCATACGCATTTTACCGGGATATCCCTACCTTAGCGGGCCTCATTATGAGGGGGTTGATATGGGATATCCCTATCCTAATTTTTGCTTATGTGCTTTTTTGGGGCCCCCAAAAGGACCATAAGCTTGACAACCACCCACTGTGAGGATGTCTAAAGTTGAAGGCTCGGGGTTTAAGGTTGAGGTTTTTTGGGGCGATGAGGAGGAAGGTTTATGGTGTGAGGTTGAGGGGTATGGCTTTAGGGTTCAAAGGTTGGGGGTGTATATATATATATATATATATGCTACCCCCCCCCTCAGGTACCCAGGTTTTCGTCTTTGTGCTGATAGCACGAAGGAAGTCGGACAGAAAAGGCTGCAAGTGCACCAGCATGCTCGCGATAAGCCGACATATAGTACTGTACTAGTAGTGAGCGAGTGTGACAAACTGCAGGGTATGGCGAAGCAGGCCTACTGAAACCCAGTAAGAGAAAGAACTTTGCACGGCATAGAAAATAGAAGTGATACTGTAGCATCCCCAAGGCCATGAACGCAGATTTCGGATCAAGGTGGATAGTGGCTATGTTTAATTGGCTGTCGTTATGGTTTTTTACACACGCAACAATGTCATTGCTGTGGTGGGTGTTGCAGTCTCTCACATGAATTGCTGTGTTCATTGGTTCATACAGCCATATATGGAATAAGCCTAAAGCAGTGTCATATAGTGTCAGTATACTTGTCAAAACCTTCAGTCTCCGCAGCACTGTACAATGATTCATGCGTGTCTGTCAAATTAGCAGTCAATAGCGACAAAGTATGAAATCGTGTTTCACGACGGTGTGTGTAGGCTTCGCAATTGTTACTGCAAGTATAGTCTCCATTGCCTTAGGAATCCGATCTCCGTTTCTTTTCCCAGTCATGAAACTGCTACATGTTCTGTTCTTCTATATCGAGCTCAAAATGTCAAGTGTGGTTTTAATATTACCTCTCACAGTGTTGTTATCACATCTTGCAAATTGCCATTATTCCTGTTACAGTGGTTATCATACTTCACCAATACCAGGCCATTTAGGACCATGTACCACCCGGCTTGTTTAATTTTTGCATCAAGTGTTACTGTGTCAATTACTGTTCTGATTGTTCATTCAGACTGCTTCGTATATTGTTCGGGAACCTTGCTTGATAGTAGCCAAGCATTATAAAGTCAATGAAGTACCTGCTGAGTCCTGTGTTTTATACATTCTGCTAGGTTGAGTATAAACCTACCAAAGAACACCACGTGAATACGTACACTTGTGTTTCAAAACACTTCTTGGTAGGATGATGGTTAACCAAGTCACACATTTGCTTGCTTTTTACCTGCTGAGAGTGGGTTGTTAGTCTTCCAAATCAAACATGATCCAACACGCCGGGGCTGCGTGTTACACGCTAGGTTGTATGTTGCAGTTAATTAGTTCGACTATAGTTTTTTCACGTCAGGTGACTTCGACATGTTTAATCCGAGTGCAGTTCATCAAAAGTGCGTGCATCATACAGGTAATATCCATTTTATTGTTCGCAGAATCGTTTTCGAAAGTCTGCACCTACCAAATGATGACAAGTTGACAACGATGTATGTCAGAATTCTGGTGCACATGGTAGTCTTTTGACTACGGGCTCTTTGTTTTTTTGTAAGCACCAGTGCCACACCAAAAAAGAATACACAACCACAACGACCAAAGACCCCCATGCAAACACCAAGCAACATAAGTAGATTCTTCTACATTTATCTTAAGAAGTGGGTGATTAAGCCAGCTAAGCTTGGTCGTGCAGCAATAGCTTTCCTACAATAAATTTTTGAATCTTAGACATGGAGTACAGCCTTGTATGTGATAAACAGAAAACCCATGAACTGGTGTTCCCACAGTAGTGTCTTCAAGCGGAGACCATGAATTACCTAGCTTCGTGTTGGACCAACTAGTGAGCTTAATCAAAGATGCAAATACCTTACCGGATTGTCTGTAAAACGCCTCGCACGAGTACGTAAGATCTGCTCAATCGCAACTTTCGGTAACAACGTATTGAAATATGTACTGTGGACAATGTTGCCGAAACCAGCATGTTCAACCATTCCCATGGATCTGGAGAAACTTCGGGAGCCGGAGCCGCAGTTTCGGGAATAATGGAAGATGTTGGTAAAACCAACACTTTCCATGATCCCCCTTCAGACAAATCATGGAAATTGTTGGTCGCACCAACGTTTCCAGCAATTTCCATGAATTTGGAAAAACCTCGGGAGCCCGCGCCATAGTTTCGGGAATCATGGAAATTGTTGGAAATGTTGGTAAAACCAACAATTTCCATGATTCCCCTCAGAGAAATCATGGAAATTGTTGGTTTTACCAACATTTCCAACAATTTCCATGAATTTGGAAAAACTTCGGGAGCCCGCGCCATAGTTTCGGGAATCATGGAAATTGTTGGAAATGTTGGTAAAACCAACAATTTCCATGATTCCCCTCAGAGAAATCATGGAAATTGTTGGTTTTACCAACATTTCCAACAATTTCCATGAATTTGGAAAAACCTCGGGAGCCCGCGCCATAGTTTCGGGAATCATGGAAATTGTTGGAAATGTTGGTAAAACCAACAATTTCCATGATTCCCCTCAGAGAAATCATGGAAATTGTTGGTTTTACCAACATTTCCAACAATTTCCATGAATTTGGAAAAACCTCGGGAGCCCGCGCCATAGTTTCGGGAATCATGGAAATTGTTGGAAATGTTGGTAAAACCAACAATTTCCATGATTCCCCTCAGAGAAATCATGGAAATTGTTGGTTTTACCAACATTTCCAACAATTTCCATGAATTTGGAAAAACCTCGGGAGCCCGCGCCATAGTTTCGGGAATCATGGAAATTGTTGGAAATGTTGGTAAAACCAACAATTTCCATGATTCCCCTCAGAGAAATCATGGAAATTGTTGGTTTTACCAACATTTCCAACAATTTCCATGAATTTGGAAAAACCTCGGGAGCCCGAGCCATAGTTTCAAGAATCATGGAAATTGTTGGAAATGTTGGTAAAACCAACAATTTCCATGATTTCTCTGAGGGGAATCATGGAAATTGTTGGTTTCACCAACATTTCCAACAATTTCCATGAATTTGGAAAAACCTCGGGAGCCCGCGCCATAGTTTCGGGAATCATGGAAATTGTTGGAAATGTTGGTAAAACCAACAATTTCCATGATTCCCCTCAGAGAAATCATGGAAATTGTTGGTTTTACCAACATTTCCAACAATTTCCATGAATTTGGAAAAACCTCGGGAGCCCGAGCCATAGTTTCGGGAATCATGGAAATTGTTGGAAATGTTGGTAAAACCAACAATTCCCATGATTCCCTACAGACAGATCATGGAAATTGTGGAAATTGTTGGCTTTTCCAACATTTCCAGCACGTTCCATCGATTTGGAGAAAGCTCGGGAGCAACAATACAGTAGACGCTACACTTAGAAGCCCAGGGAGCCACAGTAAACGAAAACGTGCTTTCCCAGAGACGCAATGACCAAGGAACACAAACAAATATTAGGGACAAGGTGTCTGGCTTGAACAGGACACAACCTGGGTACCGGGGGGGGGGGGGGTACCATATATATATATATATATATATATATATAGGGGCCTTAATACTTAGAATCGCGTTTGGAGGTATATTATACTATAACTTGAACAAGAATTCCCCAAAACAGTACGGGTAATTCTTTCGGCACCTACATTAGGGTTAAGGGCTTGAGCCCCACACCCTAAACCGATTGCTTGAGATTCGTGGCCTAAGCTGGAAGCCCCCCGGCTCGGAATGGTTAGTTCTCCAAACTCGGGCCTCCCTTTCGTGGGTAGCATGATGAGGGAGACCCCTTAAAGGGTGGCCCTTCCGAACCTTACTTCTGGCTCTCTTAACACGGACCTTATTGAGAGGGTCTATATCCCCGAGGGTCCCCCCTAATCCTAACTCCCATTTCGGTCTCCAAAACAGTACGGCGCCCTGACAACAAAGCACCCGAAAAGGGACCTAAACCCTAAACCCTAAACCCTTAGATTGGAGAACTATTCCAAACCCTGAACGGCCCCGATACCAGACTCAGTAGGCTGGAACTAAGCCCTTGTCCTTGAGAACGCAGAAGAAGGCATACAAAGGCTTAGAGTTTGGGGTGTAGGGTTTAGGGTTAGGGTTATACCACCGCAATTTCGAACCCTGGATTTCCATGATCTTTCCGTATCTGTTGCAGGAGTCCTCCACCGAATCGGAGACCAGCAGCAGCAGGATCTTGCATCCTCTGCAATGCTACACCTTAGCCCTCCAACCCTAAGGCCCGCATCGCAAACCTCTCAGCCGCACACCCCTCAGGTGTTGGTCCAAATGCCAGCTCGGTACATATTTTCATCCGGCATAGTGTGCAGATCGGAGGATGTCTGGGAACCGTTTTGGCTGAGACGTTTGGGGTTTGGCTTGGCGATTTTCTGCTTTTGGGGGTGTCTGGTTCCCGGTGTACTGTAGGGGCCTTCATAATCAGAGAAGGGGGCCCATTATACTATAAGCATAATACGGAACTTCCTAAATAGCATAGGTAATTATTCAGGCCCCTATATTAGCTGAGCCGACTCTGAAGCTCGCAGGCTTACCTCAAACCCTAAACCCCAAGCGCCCAACCCTGATCTGAGCCCCAAAAACCTGAATCCCTGAACCCCGAACCCAAGATTAGGCCATCAACGCTAAACCCCGAACTCTAAACCTTAGCACTTTTCCTCCACCTGTGGGCACCTTGCAGTGTATGGTATCGGCCAGCAAAGCAAACCTCCCTGTCCTGTCTAGGGCTTAGGGTTCAGACGTCCTGGACTTGTGCCCTTAAGCAAAGCAGGAGAGACAGCGCATCTTCAGGCCCTAACCAAGCCTGTAACTCTACATCTCCCCCTACAGCCCTCAGCCTCAAGCCTTAAACCCTAAACCCCTAAACCCCTAAACCCTAAGCCTTAGACCCTAAACCCGGCTTGGCGACCCAGAGGATACCCAGCTACTGGCAATGCCGGCTCGCGGGGAAGGTCCACCACGAGCACTGCGGGTGCGCAGGTAGCGAGACTGGATGAAGATCTCGCCGCAGCTCCGGAAGACAACCGACATTGGGAAGACAAGCCTGAGCTGCAGAAGGAGAAAGACCAGATGAGGAAGGAGCGGGATGACTCTCTCACTCGCGTGGAGAAGGCCGAGAAGCTGCTGCAGGAAGAGATGTCAAAAATCCATGACAAGAACAAGGAGCTTGAAGCCACTGGTGAGAATCCGAAGTAGACGGTCCCAGCCCCCGGGAAGAGACATGTACATTTCAGGCGTAAGGAGCTCAAAAAAAACCGAAGACTTGAAGTCGAAACCCTAAAAGCCCCCAGCCTTAAACCCTGAGCCCAACGGGTTGAGGGCGAACCCTAAACCCTAAACCCTGAACTCTAAACCCTAAACCTTAAACACAGAACCCAGAACCCTAAACCCTAACCCAAAACCTTAAACCCTAACCCAAAACCCTAAACCCTAAACCCTAAACCCTAAACCGCTTCTGGGGCTGCCAGGACAACTCCAGAGACCGTGGGAGTCCTGCGTGAGGCGGGACAGCGAGCGCTGTTGCTGCTGCCCTTCTTCAACCTGAGGGTTCAGGGTTGCTGCTGTAATTTTTTTTGGGATTTAGGGTTTAGGGTTTAGGGTTCAGGGTTTAGGGTTTAGGCCTCAGGGTTTCGGGTTCAGGGTTTAGGGTTCAGGGTTTAGGGTTTAGGCCTCAGGGTTTCGGGTTCAGGGTTTAGGGTTCAGGGTTTTGGGGTTTAGGCCTCAGGGTTTCGGGTTCAGGGTTTAGGGTTCAGGGTTTAGGGTTTAGGGTTCAGGGTTTAGGGTTTAGGGTTCAGGGTTCAGGGTTTAGGGGGTTCAGGGTTCAGGGTTTAGGGTTTAGGGTTCAGGGTTCAGGGTTTAGGGGGTTCAGGGTTTAGGGTTCAGGTTCAGGGTTTAGGGTTCAGGGTTTAGGGTTCAGGGTTTTGGGTTGAGCGTCGAGGGTTCAGGGCTCAGGGTTTTTGGTTTAGGGTTGAGGGTTTAGGGTCTAGGGTTTAGGATGGTTTTGGGTTCAGGGTTCAAGCATTTCTACTAGCTGCTACGGCTTCCTCACTACCACCCCCACCAGCGCGACGACGACGACGACTGCTGCTGCTGCGACGACTGCGACTACGACGTACGACACGCGCGACTATTCGTACCAGTGGTACTCGATGTACCTGTAGAGTTAGTAGTACTTGTGGCACCAGTAGAAGTGCTAGTTTAGTACCAGTAGACTGACAGTACCATCCAGATGAGAAGAGACTCCCATCAGAACTACTTCGTCTGCAGCGACGATGACAGGCATAATCGAAGGCATGTCCTGTTTGGTAGGATTGAGTCGGGCAGCATTGATGTCAACACTGACGATTGGTACCTTGCCCGCAGGAGTAGCTGCGGTCAGCATAGCAACGGCATGGTGTTTAGTGGTTAGGGCCTACGAGCCGTAGGGCATCACAGAGAGTTGAGTCTAAAGTCCACGGGTGCACTGAAACCCTAAACCCTAAACCCTAAATGATAAACCCTAAATCCTAAACCCTAAACCCTAAATCCTAAACCCTAAACCCTAAATCCTAAACCCTACAAACCCTAAACCCTTGAACCTGGCGCTTTAAGCTCATACCCGGGATGCCCCACATGCTAAGCCTCAGAAGCCCGACGCTTCTCCCAAACCGTATCCGAGCCCTATCCTAAAGCCTAGACCCTAGGCCGTCAGCCCGAAGCCCTAAACCCGAAGCCCGAAACCCGAAGCCCTAAACCCGAAGCCCTAACCCTTCACACGGTTTAGAGTTAAGGGTTTAGGGTTTAGGGTTTAGGGCTTAGGGTTTAGGGCTTAGGGTTTAGGGCCTAAACCCTAAGCCCTAAACCCTAAGCCCTAAACACTAAGCTCTAAACCCTCCACCCTAAGCCCCTTTTCCTTCAAGCAGCAGGAAGGGGGTTGGCATCAGCAACCTCAATGGCAGCTTGTGAAGGAGGAGGCCCGCCCTTAGAGTTTCGTTTTTCTTCAGGGGTTTAGGCTAGGGTGTCGGGTAGGGCTGTTTAGGGGTTGAGGGTGTAGGGCTTGCCGGGGTTTAGGGTTTATGGGGTTTTGGAGGTTTAGGAATTCAGGTTTAAGGCTAAAACTACACCCTAACCCCCCAAACATCCCTAAACCCTAAACATACCTAAACCCTAAACATCCCTAAACCCTAAACATCCCTAAACCCCAAATCCTAACTCGCGACTCAGGCTTCAGAGTTCAGAGGTTCTAGTGAAGGAGTCGAACAGGAGTCAGTCCCGGGAGCTTACGGTTGGTGATATAAATCCTGCATTACCCATAAAAAGGAATATACCATAATTCCCATAGTTTTGGGTCCTTAAGGTTATGTAGGATTTATATCATCAACAGTTAGCACGTGGGTTTGGGGTTTTTAGATCCGATTCCAAGAATAGTGCCTCTAAGCTAGGGGCTTTCATGAGTAGAACAGGATTTAGGGGTGTGTTACACTACGATTTTAACAAGGACCTTACCCACAAAAAAACTAGCATTGGTGATTATCTTTATGCCGGAGCCCGAAACAAGCAAACTCACCAGTGGACAAGCGTTCTAGGCTCGGGTTCTTTTGGGCTGCTTGGAAGGGCAGGGGACTTAGTAAGTAGGTTATAAGTAGAGTTATAAGTACTTACTAAGTCCCCTGCCCTTCCAAGTGGAGTTCAGGATTTCATGTTTCCGGGCTTCCTGGATCCCTTCTTGGTTCCGACCGAAATTCTCGCAGTTGACGGTCGCGACAGATCTTGCCGCCTGAAGCAGGAACTGCAGAACTACCCATAAAGGGGCACCGTATGGTATATAACCCTAAACCCCAAACCTTTAAACCCCTAAACCCTAATCCCAAAACCCCTAGAGCGAACAAGCTTCAGGGTTCAGGGTATTAGTTTCGAGTCTAGGGTTCAGGGCTCAGGGTTTAGGGATGTTTAGGGTATGGTCAGTATAGTTTTGAGTTTAGGGTTTCGAGTGCGGGGTTTAGGGTATAGTCCTCAGACTGCAGGAGCGCGACTTGGGGCAGCGAGCGCAGCTGCCGGGTGTCAAGGAGGAGGTCTCGGTTCAGGGTTTATAGGGTAATATAGGGGCCTAAGCAATTACCTACACTAATGTGGAAAGGGGTCTATAAGGGCTACAATAAGGGCTCTATATTAGGGGCCTACATAATTACCTAGACTATTTTGGGGGTCCTTATTGTAATTATAGTATAATGGGTTTCAAAACCTTATTCTAATTGTTAAGGCCCATTCGCTGTTGCGGCTGATGGCAGAGGGCCTCGTGTTTGGGAGCTTGGGATGTGGGCTTGAGTCTGCGGCTAGCCAGTATATAGAGCTATACCTGGACCCCAAAAGTATGTAGAATAATAGCCTTCTATAGGTTTTGGGCCATTATTTTATCTACTTTTGAGGGTCTAGGTACAATCCACCCTAAGCCCTAAACCCTAAGCCCTACCCCCTAAACCCTAAACCCTCATCCCTAATCCACCTTAAGTTTCGGGGTCCGGGAGCGACGCGCAGTTCGTACCTCTGCCGCTTGCACACTGGCCGGATCGAAGAAGCCTGCCCGGAGAGCCCTTAATGCTTAATTCATTGAGAAACATGTTTCAACTTATGCAGTATACTGTTATGAGTTAATTACGGCTCCTTGCTTATGGGTGCACGCTTCAGGGTTTGTGAAGCCTTCACGAAGCCGCAGGTGTGGGGCTGGCATCAGGCACCGCATCCGCATGAGCCTGCTGTGGAACTGGGGTGTGTGATTTTATCAGGCTGTGGGGTTTAGGAATAATGGATTCGGGATTAGCTGATTCACTGATTAGCGTTCAGGGTTCATGGATTGGGGCGAAACTCGCCAGCCGCGGCAAGCCTGCTTGCACGCTTTCAAACCCCCAGCATGAAGCTTAGAAGCTTCCGCAGCCCGAAACCCTAGACCTTAAAGCCCGAAGCCCATGGCTCCAAAGCCTGAACGCCAAGCCCCTTAAGCCTTCAACCTTAAGGCCCTAAGCCCTAAACCCTAAACCCTAAACCCCTAAACCCTAAACCCTAAACCCCTAAACCCTAAACCCCTAAACCCTAAACCCTAAACCCTAAACCCCTAAACCCTAAACCCCTCAAAAATCCTAAACCCTAAGCCCTAAGCCCTAAACCCTAAACCCTAAAGCCCCACAGCCTCAAGAACGGAGGAGCACAGCTTGCGGCAGCCAGAGCTCCGGCTGGGGCCTGTAAAGGAGGAGGCCAGAGAGGCCAGCTAGCCTTGCTGATATAAATCCTGCATTACCTTCAGCACCCTAAACTATGGGAATTATGGTATATTCCTTATTATGATAACGCAGGATTTATATCATCAACCGTAGCATTGCAGCTGATGACAGGTTTAGGGTTTCGGGCTCGCGATGGGATCTAGGGATATGGAACGAGGTCTGACTTGTGCGGTTTTGGGTCAGGTGATCCAAGCGCAGATTTGAGGTGACCCAAGCAGCTCTTGAGCAGTAGTATGGACACAGATCGAATTTTTGGGCAGTGTTCTCGTGTTGGAGACCTTTGAAGCTAGGATGGGCTCTTGAGAATACATTTCTCTTCCGTTTCCGGACACCAAAGGCTCTTAATGTAGCGGCCTTAATAATTACCTATACTATTTTGGGGACTCCTGACTATAGTTATATTATAATGGGCCACGAAACCCTATTCTATTTATTAAGTCCCCTATATTAGCTTTGTGAAGCCAAAGGCCCCCCCCCCCGCGACAACAGATGAGCTGGTACCGGGGACAGCAGCGCGAGGCTGCTGATCAGGAGCAGGCCAGCCACAGTTTTCGAGAAGTATAGGGGCCTAAATAATTACCATAGGTTTCCTTTAAAGGGATCCTTTAAGAGATAGGGGTTGAATATAGGGGCCTTAATAATTACCAATATTATCTTGGGGGTTCCCTACTATAAATATAGTATATTGGGCCCCAAAGCCCTATTCTAATTATGAGGGCACCTACAGTATTCAAGTTTCTTGTGCCGGTTCGGGAGTCGTGTGCGTTTCGTGTTTGGGTAGCACATGACTGTAGCTGACACAGGCACCTCACCTCCCAAACTTTCCAAACTCGGGAATACCCTAAACTCCCTAAACCCTAACCCTGCCCAGGGAGCCCGAGATTCCCAGATCCTTTCGGAGAGAGAAGTATTTCTCAACCTTCGCGGCTTAACGCTAATTTCGGGGCTCATAATTAAAATAGTTACCATGCGATTTTTTGGGGGGTTTCCTATTATACTTATAGTATAATGGGCCCCAATTCCCTATTCTAATTATTAAGGCCCCTATAGTATGATTCAATGCGTCTCGGTATGCCCAGGAGCAGGTTGCGGGCTGGCATCAGGTGGCGCAGCCGAACGAGCATGCTGCTGTGGAACAGGCCGGGTTTCGGGCTGCTTTGCGATTCGGGGTCTGTGTGATGGGATCAGGGTTTAGGGCCGTTTAGGGTTTAGGGTTTTGGGAATGGGGTTTAGAAAAGTTAAGCTTTAGACTTTTGGGAATAGGGTGGAGGGTTCGTCTTGCAGGCGCGGAGTTTAACCAGATGACGCCAAGCATCGGGACTTGAGCACCTTTCATCGCTGGACTGACGCACCAAGCATGCCTGGATAGAATGTGCGCGTAGTGGGTCTTCGTGGTTTTACGGCATTTTGTTCCAAAGCCCTCAGTGCGGCTTACTTCTTTCATTATTTCCCCAAAAGTCGCAAACTGCAGCAAGGGTGCCTGAACATATGAGAGCCCTGATCATGAAACTCTACGAACTTGCGCAGCACGAAACCCTAAAGCCTCTAAACCCTTAGCCCTAAACCTCTTCTGAAACCGTAAACCCTGATAAAGCCTAAACCCTATAGAACCTAGAGCCCCCGTTTTTGCGGAGCCCAAAAGACACGAGGGTTCAAAAACACAAAAAGAGCCCCTTTGTAACCCCAAACTCGATAGCCTCCAAACTGGAGGAACACCACCCTAAACCCCTAAACTCTAAACCCCTAAAAATCCCAAATCCTAAGCCCTAAACCCTAAACCCCTAACAATCCCAAACCCTAAACCCTAAACCCCTAAAAATCCTAAACCCTAAACCCTAAACCCATAGCCTCAAAGAATGGAGGAACATGGCGTGCGGCAGCCAGATCCCCGTCTGCAGCGCGTAAAGGAGGAGCCTCGAGAGGCCAGAGAGGCCATTAGGGTTGTAGGGGTTAAGGGTTCTGGGGTTTAGAGTTTTAGGGATTTAGGGTTTAGAGTTTTAGGTGTTTAGGGGTTTAGGGGTTAGGGGTTTAGAGTTTAGGGGTTTAGGGATTGCAGCTGATGACAGGTTTAGCGTTTAGGGTTTCGGGGCTCGCGTTGGGGATCTTCGGATATGGTACGAGGTCTTGCGTACAGTTATTCCTTAGCAGGGCAGTTGACAACAATGGCATCTAGCTTTTTCAACTTCTATGCCTAACATGTTCGGGAAAATGATGTTCATGTATGAGTGGTCTTCTTTCTCAAGTTACGTCGAAACAGCTGGTGGTTTGGAGTTGGAGCCGGAGAAGCACATGTTGCAAAGCCTTTGGCTGCACTTTTGGAGCGGAGTTAGCCGGGGTTTGTCAATGGAGTTCCACGTGCGTGGCGGCACAGCGGCCTGACCCAAAAGGCTTCACCTGCGGACCTTGCTCGACACACCCCGCACCCTAAATCCCAGGCACCCGAGAACATTAAGCGCGAAACTCGAAATACTCCTGTTGCACCTCCAAATCTTCACAAAACCGCCGTCTCAGAACCCTAAACTCCTGAACCCTAAACCCATAAAGCCTACAAACCCCCAAAGCTAGCAGGCCCGGGAGTGGCAGCGAGAGCAGCGCCCCCCGCGGCATCCGATGGATGAGGCCAGCTGCTGCTAGGGTTCGATTTTTTGGGGTTTGGGCTTCGGGCTTTGGGTTTAGGGTTTAGGCTTTAGGCTTTAGGGTTTAGGGTTTCGGGCTAGGGTAGCTTTCGGTTTTCGATTTTTTGGGGTTTGGGCTTCGGGCTTTGGGTTTAGGCTGTAGGCTTTGGGGTTTAGGGTTTCGGGTTAGGGTGGAGCCTAGGGTTTTCGATTTTTGGGTTTGGGCTTTGGGGCTTGGGTTTTGTGGGTGTTCGGGGGAGCTTGGAACGTGGGCTTTAGTCTGGGGCTAGGTAGAGTGCATTCAATCTCGAATCGGCTCGAAGACGGTGCTTACGGGAATTCAAGTTCTTCACAGGTGCCCTGGCGGCCGCCGCAGCAGGAGTTTGCTGCACAGGAGCATGGGCAGGTTTTCAATCGCTTGGGGTTTCGGGTTTAGGGTACAGAAGGCTTCATGTTTTAGGGTTTCGGGTTGAGGGTTTGGTTACGAGATCTCAAATCTACGTGGCTCATGGGGTACCGCTGCGACTGGCTTGGAAGAAGCCCGTGCAGCATATTATCCAGACTGCAGGAACGTTTTTCGCGGCAGCGAGAGCAGCACCCGCACCTGCTGCCTGCAAAGGAGGAGGCCAGCCAATGCTCGGATCTTGAGACTCAACTTGAGACGTATACCCCTGTGGGCTCCCATGCGCTTGCACTCAGGTTATGTTATATGAACCAGCACGATGCGACAGCATAGAATGCACTTCATTCCACACAGCCTTGACTGTTGGCAAAGCCGCTTGTATGAACTGGGACGGACTCGTAAATTTTGCTTCACTTCATTCCACAACAATTAAAGCCCAAACCTCAAACCACAAAGCCCAAACCTCAAGCCGCAAGCCGCCCCCAAACCATAAGCCTCAAACCCCAAACTCCACACCCTCAAGCCCGGGATTGTCCTAGTTCTCCACACGACAACAGGCTGCGGCCTGGCGGCCTCCGCAGCATGAGCCTGCTGTTCAGGATCAGGCAGAGAGGTTTATATGGGGTGGAGGGATTTAGGGTTTAGGGGTTGAGGGGTTTAAGGTTTTAATGTAGGAACCTGATTAAGAAACCCTGGGTCTGTGTTAGTGTTCTTTGTTTATATGTGCCCTAATTTTTTTTTGGGGGGGTTTTAGGGCCAGGGTCTCTTAATCAGGTTCCCACATTAGGGTTTAGGGCTCAAGGAGTTTACTTGGAAGGGCAGGGGACTTAGTAAGTAGGTTATAAGTAGAGTTATAAGTACCCCAAATGGAGTTACCCCAATAATAATCCTACTTATAACCTACTTACTAAGTCCCCTGCCCTTCCAAGTAGGGTCCAGGATTTGGGGCGTAGGGTGGGGGTTCAGGAGCAGGCCGCAGCTGGAGTTGTTTGGGAGAGCTTGGCATGCGGCCTTGTGTCGTAGGCTCCGAAAAAAAATGCCTCCTTAAAGGGTTCCTTACAGGGCTCCTTAAAGGGTTCCTTAAAGGGCTCCTTAAAGGGCTCCTTAAAGGGTTCCTTAAAGGGCTCCTTAAAGGGTTCCTTAAGGGGCTCCTTAAAGAGGGCCTTAAAGGGCTCTCTAAGGGGTTAGGGTCTGAGGTAAGCACGGTAATAGTCGGGCGGGTGCTCGAGTAGGAGGCAGTCCTTCTCGCTGCAACGGGAAAGTCTTCTGGAACAGCAATTGTTACATCAAAGGTTTGATTGATTTTATTTGTTTTTTTTGAAAGTTGGGGTTTTGGGGTTTAAGCTTTAGGCTTAGGGCTGCAGATCATGAATTTCCGGTTTGAAGTTGGCACATCCGAGGGCAGGAAAAAAGCCCTGTTGAGTTTCCCCTATTCGGGGTTTGTGCCCGCTAGGACCTAGTTTGCCTGAAAAGCGAGGCTGCTGACTTCAAGTTCCACAAACGGTTTCCGCGGATGTGTAGTCTGCAGCGGCAGGCCTCGAACTTGTGGCAGCAAGAGCAGCACTCGCATTTGCAGCCGGTCAAGGAGGAGGCCACATTGCATAATCTAGCGGCCACAATAATTACCTACACTATTTTGGGGGCTCCTTCATAATGGTTCCAAAACATTTCCTCTATTTATTGAGGCCCCTGTGTTACCTCCTTGCGGTCGGAGTAGGTTTAGGTTTCTCGGGCCGTCGAATTGCAGGGGAACCCAGGCTCAGGAGAAGATGTGATTCAGCGAACCATTGGCCCTTCACATCGTTTAATGCCGAGCCGGTGAGCAACACGAAGTTGACTTCAGGCTGTGTCTTCGTCCCAGCTGACCATATTTTACCATAGCTGACCTCATAAGTGCACTTGACTTCATCAAGCCTTCCAAACCTGGACTGTGCATCTGAGAATCTGTAAATCCTTGATCTCCAGCCGGCAGCAGGCGTCGAAAGCACAGCAGCCGCATCAGCACGACCCTGTCGCTGAGGAGCAGGCCAGTCATCTGGGTTGGTCTTCGAGTGCTTTGGGTTTTGGATTTGTCACCTGCAAGCACGTGAAGTGTAAACGAGTTAAGCACGCGTCTTGTCCCGGGACTACAGCATGGAACTTGTACGTTCAAGTTGCGGGCCTGTTTTCACATCTGGGTCAAGCAGGATGCAGTTTGCAAGACTTCCAATGCCAAGGGCTTGTTATTGAACGGCCACTAAGCCAGAAGAAGTTAAGCCGGCAGGCCCGGAACTTGCAGCAGCGAGAGCGCCCACCGTGGGCAAAGGAGGAGGTGGTCGCGCGGATTGCAGGGCTTTGCATAGGGCACAGGCGTCGATTCCGAGGTGTACAGAGTGCTGGCTTTCGGTTCCGGGCGTCTTTTGGTTGAAATTCCGTTTCGCTCGTTCTGTGCCGTTCCTTGTTTTGGGAATATGAGGGTGCAAAGCAAGTGCATGCAGTGCACCCGGATGCACACCCGACCCTAAACCGTTTAGAGCCGCTAAACCCTTAAACCCTAAGCCGTAAACCGGCAAGCCGGACCCCCAAGTGGTGGGATCCTTAATATCCCAAGAAACTTTTCACACTGTGCACTGCAACCTGCATTGCTTATGCGAAACACTAACTCATCAGGTGACGAGCCAGCAGCCTCAGCAGCACGAGCTGTATGCTGAGCAACAGGCCGGCCCCCTCGAGATCAAGGGCTTTAGGTTTTAGCTTTCTTTTTTCTTGCTTCGGATTTCAGGGTTTGGTATGGGGTCCTGCTTAAGGATTGTAGGGGTTTAGGGTTTCTGCATTCAGGGTTTAGGACTTAGGGCTTCGGGGTTTACGACTTCATGCCGTAGCGGCTGAGGGTTCTAGAGTTTTAGTCTTTAGGATTTAGGATTCAGGGCTGTAGATGGCTGTAGGGTTTCGGTGTGGGGATATAGTTTTTGTTAAATCAGGGTTTAGGGTTTGGGTGGTTGGTGTGCTGTTGAAAATTCACCTTGCGACCTTTTTCTTTTCCGGTCTAGGGTTGTGGTTTGGGTTGATTCAGGAGTTGGGGTTGAGGCTTCTGATTCTGAGAAGTCGTACTTTAAATGGTTACATCTCAAGCTCACGTGGTCAATTGCTAAACATGCCTTCGGCGCTGATCACAGCATGTCGTGGCCGAAGTGGCTGCTTGGGATGTTGGTGAACCTGCTCGCGTTCTCGAGATCTTCCGACGCCTTGCTTTTGGGTTTTGGGTTGGGGTATGTTGGGGTGTAGGGTTTAGGGTGTAGACGCTTGCGCTTTGCAGCTGACTGATGGTCGTAAGTAAGATTTGAGCAGTAGCTTTGCATCAGCTTTCGTAGCGGTGGGGGATGCTGTAAAGAGGGGGTAGGTAAGCAATTTACTTTCGTGTCCTGCCGCGACGGCCCAGCGCGAGATCTTGTCTAAACCATAAACCCTCCAAGCCCTAAGCCCTAAACCCTAAAACCCTAACCCCAACCCCGACCCCCCCAAAAAAAGGAAGAAACACACCGCAGCTTTGAACGTACACTGTACTTGGAAGGGCAGGGGACTTAGTAAGTAGGTTATAAGTAGAGTTATAAGTACCCCAAATGGAGTTACCCCAATGATAATCCTACTTATAACCTACTTACTAAGTCCCCTGCCCTTCCAAGTACATGCTCACTGTTCTGAATGTCTGCAGAGCGGCCGGGAAGGGTTCCGGCACCTGTGGCACAACGCTGGGCCCTTCGAAAGCAATCAACCCTGAATCCTATAAACCCGAAGCCCTAATTCCTAACCCCTGAACCCCAAACTCGAAGCCCTAAGCCCCTAAACCCGAAACCCCAAACGAAAACCCAAAGTGCTTGAACAGCAGACCTCTGGAGCAGGTAAGGAACTCGCAGCAGCAACGGCAGCCGGAACCGGCTCCTATGGGGCAGGTCCGCCGTTGGCTAGGGTTTAGGGTTTATGGTTTAGGGTTTAGGGTTTAGGGGAAACCCTAAGCTCAGGGCCTAGGCCGCCCACCTTCGATGGTGGGCGGCGCTTATGCCCTTCGACATCGATGGCGCAGTCGATCCAGGACGCTCGCCCGCCGTCCCACAGCCAGGGGTACTGTAGCACCCACGTTAGGCCCGGTACCGGGACACGTTCTTGCCGGGACCAGTACTGGTCCCTATTAAAGAGTAATTACCTTAAACCGCAAGCTTCACCATAAAGGACCAAGCCATTTGGGCCCCCCTCCAAAAGGGCACCCCCCGGGGGGGGGCTTGGGGCCTGCAGCAACCAGAGTTCGAGGACGTGGGGGAGACCTGGACAGAATTGCAATTTTTGGCCTCAACGCCCCCACTGGGCCGGCCCCCCCTGGCCCGGCCCTTTTCTGGCTCTCTGGCCTCCCTGGCCCCCCTGGCCTACCTGTTGGCCTCTTGGCTCCCCCTGCGCCCTCCAGAAATGTGGAAAACTGGGGCTGGTTTTCGCTTATTAAATTCCGTTCATAAAATATGCATTTTACTTATAGGGCCAAATCGAGGTCACACTCTTTCTTTGTCTGGGCCTACTGTAGACCCTTCGGGACTTCGGAGCCTTGCCCTGCTTTGCACCGCCTGAGGTTGAAGAAATAAAGAAAACAGTAGACTGAGTTTAGGTGCTAAACCCTAAAAGGAATAGGTTTGGGTGGTTTAGCCGCCTTAGACGGCGTGGGGTGGGAGAGTGAATATAAAGAGCCAACCACAATCAGGCTCAAACGTTGAATCGCCTGAGGACGATGCACTCGAAATTACACTGTCGCAAGCTACTTCCGCTTATGCGCCATTCTACGGCAAACCCTAAACCCTAAACCCTAAACCCTAAACCCTAAACGGTATATGGTTTCTGGTGCTTTGCATGAGAGGGAAGTTTGGAAGATCAATTGGCCAGTGTTGGGGAAGGCGTACGGGTCGTCTCTACAATGGGGTTTAGGGTTTAGGCTCCGTGCGCTTTCCTTCCGAACTTCTCGGTGGTCGGTTTTCGTAAGGCGCGTTTTCAGTACGGTTAAGGGTTTTGGGCTTCGGGTATGCAGCTTATATCATGAAGCCTAACTTCAATGCGTCTCTGAAACCAATCGTCTTACGGCGCGAGGCACATCCCTGGCACGTGCCGCAGCATGAGCAGGCCTGATCTTAGAGCCTGGAAGAAAGTACGCGTCCCCTCATGACTCATGACGCACTTGGCTGATCTCTGAAGTAAGCTGTCCCCTAAACCCTAAACCGGTTTTTGCGGTCCAGTTCCATCTCAACAAGTGCACTCATAGTTGCGCAACCCGCCGCAGCATAGCTCCCCGTCGGACTCGCTGGCCAAAGCTCAGAGCCCTAAATCCTCTGTTCCCAGGGTTTAGGGTTTGAGATTTCGGGTTCATGGTTCAGGATTAAGGGTTGGTGCAGGTTTAGGGTTGGGTTCAAAGTTTGGGGTTTAGGGTACAGGGTTGGATTTAGGGTTCAGGGATGAACAGCAGGTGATACCGTTTTTCGGCCTTGTGATGTCGTCGTTAGAACAAGCAGACATCCAACACCCCGCGCACCCGATGTATAAACCCCTAACCCAAAACCCCTAAACCCTGCATAATGTGTTGCCCCATACCCTGAAGCAGAGCTGAATGCCCTGCGACTTGTTTGGTTGGATTGTAAGTTTGGGTTGAACTCCACATGGCACCTGCAACCTTGAGCCCCAAATGCATGTTTGCAGGTGATGCCACCGTCGCTGCAGCAGCAACAGTGGCAGCAACAGGTGCAGCAGCAGATGCAGCAGCAGCAGATGCAGAGCCAGCAGCTGCGGCAACAGTTGCAGCAGCAGCTGTTTCAGAATCCAGGGCTGCAGCAGCAGCTGTATCAGCAGTTTTATGTACAGGAGCAGCAACAGCAGGCCAGGCATAACAGTCAAACGCCTCCTGGGTTTTTGTCCATGGGGTTTCAGGGTTTCGAGCAGCGCTATAGGGTTTGGAGTAATTCGCAATAGTATTCCCTCGTAGTTTCTAAATCAGAATGTACTCTAGGTGTTTGCATATTCCAACAACTACAAGACGGCTGAGTGCGTTCTAAACCCTAAACCCTGCTTGGAGGCCCGGAAGACTTAGTAAGTCGGTCCTAGGTAAGCTTATACTTGGGGTATCTCCATTTAGGGTACTTATAAATTATAACTCTGCTCTACTCATAACCTACTTACTATGTCCCCTGGGCTTCTAAGTAAACCTTCCGCAGCCTTCAACCGTGCATTCTCTCGCACGCCTTCAGAGTTCGTACTGAGCCCTCACCCTAAGCCCTAAACCCCAGAGCATAATTTCAGGCTGCTGGTTACACAGCTAAGCAGGGGGCGTAATGGTTAGCATAGGGTTTGGGGTTTATTATACCATCATCATCAGAAGCAGCCACAGAATAGTCTTGGTGAGCGTAAGGGTGCCAGGACCCTAGCCCTAAATTGCCTCTCGGCACTGACTGGTGTCGCCTTCAACGCTTCCGAGACCCGAAACCCCACATCTGAGACGGAACAAGCCTAAACCTTGAAACCTCGGAAGTAGGGTTTGGGTCCGGGTTGTGTTTGGTACGTAGAAAATGGCCAAGGCGCGCCCGCCCCGACCCCAAAATCCTGAACTCGAGTTGGAAGTTGAGCCTCTGAGCCGGAATTCTAAAACTAGGATCTGGCTCTGGAGTAGGCCCTTATTCCCTTTTTGTAGGTGTCAGGTTCCCTTATAGGCCCCTTTAAACCTAAAAGGGCACCCTTTTTATTCCTAGGCCACTCTCGCGTCGAGAAAATCTCAAGCCATAAGTTGCGTTCCCCGGACCTTCCAGTATCCTTTAATAAAGGAATATACTTGAAATCATACGGGGATCCTACTTAGTGTAGTATATTCCTTAATGAAGGGATATGTGGAAGGTCTGGGTCAGCCTGGATTGCATACTCAGAGGGTTTAGGGTTTAGGGCTTGGGATTTAGGGTCTCGGGGGTATTGGGGTTTACGTAACATGTAGGGGTTTCATTGCCTTCAGACCTTAACATGTTTTCACTCGAAAGGGAACCGTTCGATGCAACAAATGACGTGCCCAATGAGTCGCTCGCAAGCTTTATGGACCCTAAATCCTTGAACCCCAAGCCCTACAGTCAGAGCTTGCTGAAACTGCGGCTGTGCAGAGCTCCGGTACTGCTGCATGCAGCCTCCGTATGGGAGCTAGGGTTTGGGGGGGTTGTTTAGTTCGTTTTTAGGGTTTAGGCTTTTGGGTTTACGGTTTAGGCTTTAGGGTTTACAGAACAGCAACAATCGCAGACGTGGCAGGCGTTGTGGTACCATGAGTACCTGCGTTGTGGGATCCCTCACGAGCGAGCGGTTCAATTGGCACAGGCGGCTTCTCGTGAGAGAAGTGGGCAGGGCAGGTTGAAGAATGACAACAAAGAAGAATAATAATGATAATGAAAATAGTGATAATAACAGTAGTGGGTATATGTCATGTGCTTCAGGTTTCCTTTGCAGGCAGCGGATGCACACCGAGCTTTAAATCACACATTGTGAGTTTGACCACTTGAAATGGGTCAATGTTCGCTAATTATCCTGCAGCCTTTGGGACATTTATGGTTTCTGCACTGGCACGGAAACAATCGCACTCCTCCGCCTCCCCCCCGCAGAACCATCATCATCGTCATCATAGCCATCATCACTCGTCACTATCACAGTTGCTGCCATGACCATCATGATTTGAATAAGGACAGTAGCTCTTGACGCGCGCGTCAACTTGTGTTTCAGGAAATACATGCTGTCTAACTGCTTACTGATCATGCTGATACCCGTTGTAACATTTCTTCTATACTTCTATACCCTGTTGTTACAATGTTACCGATGATGAGGAGTATGAACACACAGGGAGGCTATCACCGGGTCCTAATCTTCGGGCTATTGCACAAGCAAGTTCTTGCACTCATCCTGGTAAGCCTTGGCTTGTGAACTCAGAACAGAGCTTCAGTACACAGCTTCTCGTGCCCTAAACAGTCAGTTTTGCAAGCCCGAATCCGTGAAACTGCGAGCGCAGCTGCCTGCACAGGTGGCCTTTACCCAGCAGCAGCTGCAACCGCAGCAACTGCAACCGCAGCAGCTGCAACCGCAGCAGCTGCAACCGCAGCAGCTGCAGGAGCAGCAGCTGCAACAGCAGCAGCTGCAGGCTGTTGCGAGTAAGGTGGTTTTGCTTAAGTTTTACAGGGTCTTCAAAGGTTCTAAACTGATTCTAGGACGAAGGTTGAACCGCAAGAAACTAGCTTCGTTTCGTAGTACCTCTATGGTAACCGCATCAGTTCCAAACCCGTGATATTGAGGTGGGGCTGGGACTTTGCAGTATTGCTTCGGTTCTTAGGGGCGGTGGCGGGTCGGCACGGGGGCTTCGCAGGTCTCTGATGGGGTGATCGTCCTTAAGCACAAGGGTTTAAGGTGATGGTCCTTAGCTTCCACGGGTTCTTGGGCATCTGGAAGCTCGATCAGGAATGTGGGACTTCCGCGGTATATATCCGGAAGCCTCAGAAAGGACGGCAGTTCTCCTTGCAGAGGAGCTTCAATAGATACCAAGTGCTTACGTTTTCTTTGAAGGCCAAAAACTCTTGACCATAAAAACTAACCCGAAACGCGCTGAACTCAACTGTTGCGGCTGGTGAGACTGTTGAACCCGAAGAGTTCACGAAGAACTACCGTTTTCAGCCCTCAGCCCGAGTTCTGAATGACAACACACAGCCGGAGCCACCAAGACCTAGTTTTTGTAGGCGCTTTGGGGGTTTGTAGTAAGAACCTACAACAAGTAGGTTATGGTAGTTTCAGGTAGACTCTAGGGCCTAGGGCTTAGGCCTAGACGCGCTCATGCAGCTCAGGCCGCATCCCAAAACACAAAATATTTTTGCCAGGTTTTTCTGGACAAGACTTTTAACCCTAAACCCTCAACACACACTAAGCCCTAAACCTCCTTTTTGCAATCTGATCAGGTTGAGAGGCAGCTCCCTGAAGACAATTTCGGCTCCGGTTTCGTAGAGGCCTTCAGGGGTTCAGAATTTAGGGTTTAGGGTTAGGGTTTCCGCGCTCGGGTCTTTAGGATTTGTCCAACATTGAGCGCTCTACACCCGAAACTCTCTTCAAGCTGGGCATGCCCCAGTAGTTGCCTGTTGCCCCTTTTGTTTCTGGGGCTCCCGATCACCACCGAATTGTAGCCTGCATGCTTCAAGGGCTTCTTGGGAACCCGGTGGCACCTGAAGCGTCCAAATCCTCTGTTTTCGTTTGATGCTCTTAGGATATTCCCAAACTTCAAGGGTTAAGTCTAGAGCTCAGGGGTGCAGAGGGGTTTGAGGAAGCATGCAGGGTTAAGGACCAGGGTTTAGGGGTCTGGTGGGGCTCAAGGCTGTAGATGTTGACAGAAAGCTTCGGGCTTAGGGTTTGCATGCATGTATGCACGCCGTTGATTGGGTACGCCTGTACGTTCATCGTTTGCGAAATTTATGAGTATATGCACATGTGTGCCTTCATGCCATGTAGAATCATGTAATACATCGATCAGTAGGACGGATGCTGGAGCGAGTGGAGCACGGATGCTGGAGACTCGTTGTAAGCTTGAGTTACAGCTATCAGCCCAGCTGTTCGTCTTGAAGGGGTCTGGGTAAACAGGGTTCAGGGTTTATGATCCCTAAGCCCTTGAATCTATGGGTTTATGGGTTTATGGGTAATTAATCGGCGGGGCGCTGGTTCCAAGAAGAAAGCTTGAAACAGCCCACTCTGAACCGCACTGCAGCGGACTCTAAATCCTGAACCTAAATCCTGAACCTAAACTATCACTCCCCAAGGCAGCTCGAGGGTAGGGAATCTTAGGAGGTTTAGTGTTTAGGGTTTATTGTTTTTTTACAGCTTTTGTCGTATCCTCTGTAGACCCTATACTCTAAAGCCATACCCTATCGACCCTGGGCCCTAGAACCTTAAAAGGAGATCTTAAGAGAACTCTATAAGGCTATTGAGGAGCTTCATCTGTGATTTTCAGGGAGCGTACACAATGAATGGAAACGCAAGCTCTGAACCTTCACCAGAGGCCTTCATGATTACAAAAACGGAATTCTGGGGTACATCGTAGTACAAATATGCTCAGGAGTACTATTGCTACCATGAGGACCAAATCTTGGAGCCAATCGACCACTCCTGTAGCAAGACCTCTCGCGGAGTAGCGGCGTGCCCAGACCCTCAAAGTACGTGGCTTGGTTAGCGGAGTATTCTTTAGGCCGTTTTGAAGCATACCGTACTACTTGGAATGTTGCCCAGGCTGGCCCTGGAAGCCGTAAACCGTAAAACCGAGTTGTTTGTTGCAAGTTCAAATCAGTAGCGCTCCAGGACAAGATGAGGAGTTTCCAGAAGGCTCAGCTGCATGGTGCCTAGGGCTTTTATGGGTAATGGTACTCGTAGTAGCGCTATTATAGTATTGTTAATACTGATTAGTATTACTATTTGTTGGAGGGTCAGGATTTAGGGCTCGACAGTGAAGGCTCTGGGGGGCTTCGAGGTAGGCTCGTTTCAGGATGTCGTTCCCCGGGTTCCCCCCAAACCCTAAACCCGCGCCAGCGATCCACTTTGGCTCCACTGGGAGTTAGGATTAGGGGGACCCGGTACCCTTTAAGGGGTCTCCCTCATCATGCTACCCAAACCCCAAACCCGCGCCAGCGATCCACTTTGGCTCCACACCCCGTTCTCATGACATCTCGGGAACCCAGCCCAAGGCCCATGGCAGCATGACAGAAGGCCACCTCAAACCCTAGGTTTGAACCTTAAAAACTAAACCCCCCAACCCCTAAACCCCTAAGCCCTAACCTCTAAACCCTAAACCCCTAAACCCTAGACCCTAAACTGCTAAACCCCTAAACCCTTAAACCCCTAAACCCTAAACCTTAATGTAAACTCCAAACCCTAAGCCCAAAGCCCTGTTGCCAGAATGCGGAGATCTCTGCGAGGCTAGACGAGGCTGGGAGCGGCAGCGGCTTCATTACGTTGTCCTAACATGTCGGGTTTAGGGGTTTAGGGTTTAGGGATTTGTATAGATTTTGTGTGTTTAGGTTTAAGACGTTAGGAGTTAGGGTCCAGGGCTTCGGGCTAGGGTGAGGGTTTAGAGCTCCGACCGAAAAGTCAAGTGAGTCTTAACTCAAAGCACCGCCGAAGCCTCTGTCACCAGTGCCTGAACTATGAAGCCGATATTGTCAAACCTCAAACTGCCTTTAAGCTGCTACTCGGAAGCCCTCAACGTCGGTTTTGCCCACCGTCTGCACTTTCCTTGCCTCCACAAGGCCCCCGTCCCCCCTCCCTGCACCCCCCCCTGCAACACACACCCGGCAAGCTCATGGGAGGAAAGCTGCATCCCAATGGTCGCAGGTCTCCGTATGGTGTGAGCAGCTTCTCAGATACATCATGCTCACGATGGGAGTTTCCGAAAATTGGGGGGTACCTTATTTGGTGTATTTATTATAAGGATCCTACTATTTGGGTACGGTATTAGGGTACCCCATTTTCGGAAACTCCCAGATACCAGCCGATAACTGATCCTTTATACGTCCTTGGAGCCATAGTCCCATATCCCGGCAAAACCTCTTTCGATTACTTTCAGCCCCGATAGTACGCGATCATGTTGGGATTCCCAGGAGTAGGCCATGACTACAGTGAAAAACAGCGTTCTAGGTGTTGTGAGTATGGATGTTCTTGCCGTGTGTGTGAAGGATTCCAACGCTTGCTATTGCACAGTACTGTGCGCAAAAGACGGAATCCCAGCAAAGGAAAAATGTCATCACACTTCAGGCGAAGAATCGGCAGCAAGAAGAGAAGAAGGCCGCACGGCATTGAAGTTGCTTAAACCCCTTACAAGACAGACATTTTCCGTAGCATGAGTTTCTTTTGCATTGCGGTCGACTTTGTTTCCTGACTACAGATTTTCGATGCATTGTCCCTCATTCCCTCAATGCAGGCAACTACCCAAGACCGTACTCCCCCTCATGAAGATTGTCCAATGTCTGAAATGAATATGAAACCTGGCTCCCTGCAATTTCCGTGAGGACATTAAGCCTTTTTTTTTTTTTTGTAAAAGCTTCCTACTTTTTCCATTGTTGCCTCGTCGGGAGCCGCCGGGCCGCCGTCGTTATCAGAGTTGCTGGGCGACGGGCGTGGGATTCGAGGCAGGCGGGTTCACAGGACTGCCATTTTCTTACCTTTGGTTCGTAGGGAATGGAAGAATGGTAGTAATAGTAGTTATAACTATACTATACCCCATTCCTCCATTCCCTACTAACCGATGGTAAGTTGTCTAAAGAGGCGCAGATAGGAGTCAAACATGTGCATTGAGCCGTTTAGCCGTAGCAAGGATCGTTAAGTTGTGCAAGGAGTGTTCCTTGCAAGTGCTCGTAAGGATTATATTATACAGCTTCAAGAACCCCTATAGTAACCCTCTTTCGAGCCCTTTAGAGGAGCTCTTAAAAAGGAACACCATTACAACCCTTGAGGTCCCTGTGTAAGGATCGGCGGATCACCACCGACTAACTCGAAATGCTAGGCATGAGAAGTTTTCAAAATCGAAACCCGAAGCCCTGAACACCCGGCTCCAGCTGCTAGGCTCGTGCCTTCAGCGCATTAAGCCCCATCGCGGCTTTAGCCCTAAACCAGAATGCGTCACCTCACCTCCAAAGCCTAAGCCCCTAAACCCTAAACCCTAAACCCTAAACCCCTAAACCCCTAATCCCCTAAACCCCGAAACCCCTAAGCCCTAAGCATTAAAACCCCTAAGCCCGAAGAAGCAGCAATCTCCAAGCCGTACTGGGGAGGCTGAACGGCGCCGACAGAAACAAGCCGAGGTGGTCCTGATTTGGGTTGTTGGGTGGGTTTTGGTTTTTGAGTGCAGGGATTTGGCTCGGTAGAGTTTGGGGTTGGGGCCTTAGGTTTCGGGGTTTAGGTTTCTAGAGTTAGTGTTTGGGGTTTTGGATCCGGATTTTGTATAGAGGTTAAGGCAAAGTTTGTTTTTGGGCTGCGTCTTAGGCCGGGATTGGTTTTATTTTTCGATGTTGGGGGATTGGTGGTTAGGGATGCGGGTGTTTGGTATTTGGGGTATCCGGCAGGCGATTCATTTTGGTCGAATTGAGGGCAGCCCTGAGCGCGTTTCGCGGGATTCAGGCATTATAGAGTTTTAGTTCAAACCCCTAGACCCCAAAAGAGCACGGAAGTCGAACCGTCCGGAAGAGAGGTTTTCGGGTTCTACGGCTCTAGCGGGGCGAATGGATCATCCATTTCATTTGGGCCATAAGTGAACACTTCAATTGCAAGTGTTCGTTCGTAGCAATGCTACTTGTGAGCGGGACGAGGGGTTGATGTGATTGTGGCTGTTCCCAAGCCCTAAACCCCAAACCCTGAACCCTTTGTTTGACGATGCGCAAGCCTCTATGAGGCAGGCCCTGCTGCTACAGAA
This sequence comes from Symbiodinium sp. CCMP2592, assembly GCA_905221615.1. Classification (NCBI taxonomy): domain Eukaryota; class Dinophyceae; order Suessiales; family Symbiodiniaceae; genus Symbiodinium; species Symbiodinium sp. CCMP2592. The sequence goes on from CAJNDT010003190.1 coordinate 147,000, forward strand.
AAGGTCCGATGCACTTTAAAAAAAAGGACCCTAAACCACTCAAAACGTAAACCCTTTACCCTAAACCGAACCCTGAACCCTAAACCCTGAACCCTAAAACACTCAAAACCCAAACCCTAAACCCTGAACCCTGAACCCTAAACCCTGAACCCTAAAACGCTCAAAACCCAAACCCTAAACCCTACACCCTGAACACTACACCCTGAACCCTAAAACACTCAAAACCCAAACCCTAAACCCTACACCCTGAACCCTAAACCCTGAACCCTAAAACACTCAAAACCCAAACCCTAAACCCTCAACCTTGAACCCTAAAACACTCAAAACCCAAACCCTACACCATAAACCCTGAACCCTAAACCCTGAACCCTAAAACACTCAAAACCCGAACCCTAAACCCCACACCCTGAACCCTAAACCCTGAACCCTAAACACCCAAATCCCAAACCCTAAACCCTACACCCTGAACCCTAAACCCTGAACCCTAAAACACTCAAAACCCCAAAACCTAAAGCACTCAAAACCCAAACCCTAAACCCTAAACCCTGAACCCTAAACCCTCAAGAGCAGGATAAATAGAAATTGTGTGATTTTCGTTTCGAACTGCATTTGCATTAGATTCAAATTTTCATTAAACGTGTCCATCCAAAATCCAGCCCAAGCCAGCCACAGCAGCCCAGCCCAGCAGCCGACCCGCCCAGCCCACCCAGCCCCCCAGCCAAGTCAAAACCCTCCCAAAACTTTCGCTCAAAACTTTCGCCCAAAACTTTCGGTCAAAACCCAGGAATGCCAAATCACAAGTCACAAACCAAAACTTTCGCTCAAAACGTTTCGCTCAAAACTTTCGGTCAAAACCCGGACCCAGCCCCGGCCCAATGCTCCCAGGCCCAGCCTAGCCAAACAGAATGCGAAATCACAAGTTAAAAACCAAAACGTTCGGTCAAAACCCCGGACCCAAACCCTATACAATTTCTATGAACCCTAAAACACTCAAAACCCAAACCCTAAACCCTACACCCTGAACCCTAAACCCTGAACCCTAAAACACTCAAAACCCAAACCCTAAACCCTGAACCCTAAAACACTCAAAACCCAAACCCTAAACCCTACACCCTGAACCCTAAACCCTGAACCCTGAAACACTCAAAACCCAAACCCTAAACCCTAAACCCTGAACCCTGGACCCTGAACCCTAAAACACTCAAAACCCAAACCCTAAACCCTACAGCCTGAACCCTAAACCCTGAACCCTAAAACACTCAAATCCCAAACCCTAAACCCTACACCCTGAACCCTAAACCCTCAAGAGCAGGATACATAGAAATTGTGTGATTTTCGTTTCGAACTGCATTTGCATTAGTTTCAAATTTTCATTAAACGTGTCCAACCAAAATCCAGCCCAAGCCAGCCACAGCAGCCCAGCCCAGCAGCCGACCCGCCCAGCCCACCCAGCCCCCCAGCCCAGCCCCAGCCCCCACCAGCCAGCTCGGCCCCCAGCCCGCAACTCCCAAAACGAAAACTTCAAGTCAAAAAACATAACCCTCCCAACACTTTCGCTCAAAACTTTCGCCCAAAACTTTCGCCCAAAACTTTCGCAAAACTTTCGCTCAAAACGTTTCGCTCAAAACTGTCAGTCAAAACCCGGACCCAGCCCCTCCCCAATGCTCCCAGGCCCAGCCTAGCCAAGCAGAAACCAAAACTTTCGGTCAAAACCCCGGACCCAAACCCTATACAATTTCCATGAACCCTAAAACACTCAAAACCCAAACCCTAAACCCTACACCCTGAACCCTAAAACACTCAAAACCCCAAAACCTAAAGCACTCAAAACCCGAACCCTAAACCCTGAACCCTGAAACACTCAAAACCCAAACCCTAAACCCTACACCCTGAACCCTAAACCCTGAACCCTAAAACACTCAAAACCCAAACCCTAAACCCTACACCCTGAACCCTAAAACACTCAAAACCCAAACCCTAAACCCTAAAACCCTGAACCCTAAAACACTCAAAACCCAAACCCTATACCCTAAACCCTGAACCCTAAACCCTGAACACTAAAACATTCAAAACCCAAACCCTAAACCCTAAACCCTGAACCCTAAAACACTCAAAACGCAAACCCTAAACCCTAAACCCTGAACCCTAAAACACTCAAAACCCAAACCCTTAACCCTACACCCTGAACCCTAAACCCTGAACCCTAAAACTCAAAACCCAAACCCTAAACCCTAAACCCTGAACCCTAAAACACTCAAAACCCAAACCCTATACCCTAAACCCTGAACCCTAAAACACTCAAAACCCAAACCCTAAACCCTAAACAGTCCTGCATTCGTCTTCATCCTTCTTGGCGTGACATCCTCGGAAAATAGTTTTGTAGAACTAAATGTTCGCTTGCATCCTGTCAGGTCGCTGCGAGCATGGCCGTCCTGCCCGGCCACGAACTGAGAGCACCTCTGCAAGCTTCTGATGCCAACTTGTTCCTTGGTCAAGTCCTATCTTTGCGATGCCGGTGCTCCCGCCTGCCGTGGACAATGAGCCTACCTTTGAGTCGCCGCCTCAGATAAGAAAAACTACTGAACTACTGCTTCCGTTCAGACTTATGTTCATCTGAACTCAGATTTCCGAAGTGGTGGAGCTTCAAAATCGCGAACCAGGCTGGAGCATAGTAAGTTAGATGAATGATTCCCGAAAGACTCCGTCGGCAGGTGTACGATCGCGAGATCAAGTTCTTGAACAGCCTCGCCGAAGGCTTGGTTTTCGCGATCAATGTCAACTAATTTTTTCCCCCAATCTTATCGCCAGGAGACTTCATCTATACCGAGTACACCAAGGCAGGATTCCACCGGCATCGAACGAGCACATACGTAGTTGTTTGAGGTTCGCGACTGGCCGACTACTAGCAGTGATCATTTCGTGGTGCCTATGCAGCTCGTCATGGACTTCCGTATCAGGCCCGGTTCGGTTGCTTAGCTTCGTATCGTTTTTTTTCGCAACCGCGCTTGGCAGGAAGCTGGAGTATTACTGCGACGTTATTGGGCTGGATCCGCCAGGGCCTTGGGCTCGCGATAAGTACTGTCTTCACGCCTCGTCGCTCAGGAACCTTCTCACCAAGCAGTTCACCCCGCACGAGCTGATCTACCAGCATATGAAACCGCCGAAACGTGGGGTCCTCGATTCGAGCGAAGTCGAAGCTGGTTGACGAACCATGCGCAACTGAGGTCAGCGCGGTGATTGACGGACCACTTGAGCGACCGGCACCGGGATTATAAAAGCAAGAGGTTTTTGGTAAGAAGGTTTTTGATTTGTGCAGAATAAAGAAGTTTCAACATTGACGATGCGTGTTCAGTTTATCCCACAAGCATTCACGACGCACCAACATGTAGTGCATAAGGTGTAGTTGTATTTGGGATTTTTGTATGAGGTGTATGTACACATATAATATATATATATATATATACATAGAAACACATACACATAGATATATAGTATGTATACATGGTTTACTTTAATTATACATATATATATATATATATATAGATACAACTATACTTCTACGGGTTCTAGGAACGTTTCTGCATTTTACGTGCCGCGATTTCGAACCTAGATGTTGTAATAATCTCGGGTTCGTCGATTAAGACTGCAAATAGGACTACGCGAAACAAGTGTTTGGACTACTTCACCGACTACATTTGCAACATAGTATTTCTTTATGACGTGAGATATATTTCTTTGTACGAATAGATTCTATTGACTTTTATCGTTTACTTGTCCGGTATTTATATGCATATATATATATATACATACCCTGAACCCTAAACCCTGAACCCTAAAGCACTCAAAACCCAAACCCTAAACCCTAAACCCTGAACCCTAAAACACTCAAAACCCAAACCCTTAGCCTTACACCCTGAACCCTAAACGCTGAACCCTAAAACACTCAAAACCCAAACCTAAACCGTGAATCCGAAACCTTGAGGCCTCCAGGCTCCGGGCCTGCATCAGCCTTTACATCCTCCGGAGTTTAGTTTGGTTTTACGGTTTAGGGGTTTAGGGTTTCAAGGTTTTGGGTTAGGGGTTTAGGGCTTAGGGTTTTGGGTTTAGGGTTAGGGGTTCGGGTTTAGGGGTATCGGGGTCAGGAGGAGAAAAGACGGGCCGAAGAGGAGGCCGAGGCACGGCTTGCTTCGTCGGGTGGCGTATGTTTGGGTTCAGACTTTCGGGCCTATCGTCTAGGCTTCAGGAGGTGGTGGGTTCAAGGACTGGGTCCAGATTGCGTTGTTGAATGTTTGGGAGCTGGAGCATCCTGACCTTTGAATGCCTTTTCAAGCTTACTTTGCTGAGTAGCTTCATCAGGCACCCGTCTTATAACCCGTATCCCGAAACGGGAACTCCACCTTTGAACCCTTCCATGGCAAGCAACTTCGAGGATGTGGGGCTTTGTATGTTCGTAACCCCCAAACCCTGCTGTAAACCCTAGACTGACCCCCAAAACCTTAAACCCTAAACCCCCTAGTGGGAGGTTCCGGACTTCCGGACAGCGGAACCTCAATGTACGAACGCAAAGAATACGCCTGCAACCCTGCAAGGAGACTGCCGACAGACCAGCAGGAGACAACTAAGAGACCGCCATGACATCAGGAGATCATCAGAGGACCCACCATCCGGAGAACACCATGAGATCATCCGAAGACCATCGACAACGAGCACTGCGACCAGGGCGACAACCCGGCAGGAGACCAGCCACAGACCACAGACCAGCAGGAGGGCAAGGAGACCACTAGGGGACGAGCAGGGGACCAGCAAGAGACCAGCAGGACAGCACCAGCAGACAACCAGAACACTGCCAAGATACTTTCCGCCGAGTACTGGTGCATTCAGAACTACCTCCCCGAAGGCTTCCCCCACCTAGTCTCCGGATTCAGAAACATCCGAGAGCGTCCGCGGACATCCTTTCCCCTCAAGTACTGGCGGCTCAAGGGCCCTTGCGAAACTGCTTTCCATGGGAGCAGGCACCCCCGGTCGTTTCCTACAACTACCGCTGCGATTCAAGGTTTTCGAAAGCCAAAGTGGTCCATCTAGTATTGTTCACAATGAATCCTGGCCCTGGAGCACGTGCTTGAGGGGAACCCTCCACATACCACCGGATTCCAGCGAAAAGTATGCAACAGACCACAGCGGCAGACAGTAGCAATTTTTCCGCGCACGCCGCGACTTTGAACGCAAGAACCCCATGAGTAGTGTTGCCATGCTGTTTGGGGAAAACTGATGGAAGAACTTCAGTGCACCCAGACGCGCTATAGCTCTAAAGAGCCTTATAAACCCATCGAAAAACCATGTAAACAACAACCCAATGCCAGTGTTAAAAACCCTATGAAACCCCGTAAGCCCAACGCAAAAAGCCCGAATTTGGACTCCTCCAGGCCGAGACAAGGCGGGCCGCCGAAGAGGCCACGATCCCATGTAAACAAGGATTCCGGGCCTAGGGGTTAGTGGGTTAGTGACGATCCCATGTAAACTAGAAGGCCCAAAGACGAACTTGGCAGACGGGGTTTTGGGAGTGGGGGTGGAGGGATTAGGGTGACGCACTATTTGCGGTCGTGAATCCTTTTCTGTGAGGTCTTGCATTCAGGATCCTTGGATGTGGGTTTTGTAAGCTCTCACGTAAACCGTTGGTACAAGCAGAAGCTATCACAAGGGCCAGCAAGGTTACCCCAATCGCAGTCAAACTCTTCGAATCCCGCCAAAGTAGCATGTCCTAAACTCTAAACTAGCTTCCAAGCCCTAATTAAACCCGAAATCCCAAATCTTAAATCCTAACCTGAAATCCTAGAGCCCAAACCCGAAACCAGACCCTGCAAACTCCAACTACCCAACTCGGAAGTGTAAACGGGCCATAATCTCGGGGTTGATTTTTAGATGAGATTCTGCAGATTCCAAATCTACTTCGTAAGCCCAAAACTGTAAGCTACGTAGAAGACACAGATACCGATTCCCAAAATTTCTACAAATTGCCAAGAGCGCGTGAGGCCGAGAAGAAACGCCGTGCCGAGGAGGTGTTTTTCACTTGGGGTTCATGAATGTTTGGCACGGCCGATCTCTGCCCATGATTGATGTGGGCTTTCATGGAAATGTTTACCGGACGAGATCATGTTTCAGAAGCCCATGTTTCGAAGCTTCGTCCAAGTTCTGCGGCGGTGCAAATGCAAAGTGCGACTGCCTTGTTGGTATCCTGCTGGTTGGGGTTGTGGTTATTTTTGTGGTGGTTGTTCTCTTGTTGTTGTGGTGGTGGAGGTGGCTGCAGTTGCGGCTGCGGCTGTGGCTGTCGCTACGGCTGCGTATGTGGTTGTGGTTGTGGTTGTTGTTGTTGGTACAGAGAAAAGCAGCAGCCCGCAATTGTTGTTGATTGGAAGCACTTGGGAATGATTCCGGCGACCGCATAGGGTGTCTATAGAGTTTTGGGGAATGCAAGCCACGGTTTACAAAACATCTGCCACATGATGCAAATGCGGTGTAGGCTGGATGGTTGTTGTTAAGGGGGGGGGGGTCAAAACAACAGACGGGGCTGAAAATTTTTGTCTCTACCACAGGGTAGAGACAAAGGCCCCATTGAAACCAGGACTTTGTCTCTACCCTGTGGTAGAGACAAAAACTGGAGCCCCGTCTGTTGGTTTTGCACCCCCCCTTTCCAACAACCGCCCACATTAGACCACATCTCCGCCACGGGTATGGGACTCTCCGAAATCCAGAAGGGGTTCTCATGGGTTTTGAAAGGGCTGGTCTGGAATGTTGAAGGGTTTGCACTAGTCACTAGATATCGAGCGATTTTTACAGGATTTGAGGGGAGATTGACGGGTTTTATGTGATGGTGAAGGGCTTGATCCACGTCTGCCGCTTTGACTTTGGTCCCAGGCCCTCAGATCCACGTCTGATGCTTTGGACATGCGCACACAAAATCTTCTCAAAACCACGCAAAATCCACGGACACACATCCACGGACACACATGCAAGATCCGCAGAAACCTTGCAAATACAAAATCAACGGAAATACGTAAGAAGTCCTTGGAAACACTTAAAAATCCATAGAAACAACACAAAATCCTTGCAAACACGCACAAACTCCATGTAAACACACACAACATACTTGCAAATACAGTACACACCAAATCCTTGCAAACACGCACCAAGTCCTTGCAAATACACACCAAATCCATGCAAATACACACAAAATCCATGGAAATACGCTGAAAGTATTGAAAAATCCTATGCAAACCGTTCAAACCTTATACACTTTACACCATAGCCACTGTGTTGTTGCTGTTGCTGTCGCTGTTGTTGTTGTTGCTGTTGCTGTTGCTGTTGGTAAGCCTCTCGGCTCAGGAAAGGTCAGGCTAGTACAGTTGCCTTTTTCCTTTCTTGCCATGGCATTTGTCAGCGCCTGAGCAGTCCCGGTCCCAAGTCCGGGAGGGAGTATTAGATCTACAGCTCTCTAACATCTCCCAGAGGTGAGGGTTGTCGGTATTGCGAAGCCGACAGGAGCCGTACTCAACATGAGTGCTGCGAAACAGCCTAGTGGTTCGACCAAGCATCAGCCCGTTCCTAAAGGGAAGGGTAAACGCTCTTATCAAAGGGCAGCACGTAAAGCTCTGCTTGAAGGTAGTGCGGTCTACAAGGGAAGGACGATGTCGTCAACAGAGCTTGGAGTTGCTCCGGCACATGTAAAGCCCACCAATCCCGGCAGAAGGACTCGGCCTTCAAAATTTACAGAAGATAAGAATCTCAGCTATCTATCCTGGAACGCAGGATCTCTCACAACAGCAGTTTGGGAAGAGTTACTCTCCGTACTGCAAAGTGCAGCATTTCAGGATGTGAAGCTGGTAGCAATTCAGGAAACACACTGGAGGGGCTCATGGCAATTCAGCAAGTCAGGTTGGCACGTGATCAGCTCTGGCTCCACAGGGGAGAAGGGAGCCGGGGTCCTCATAATGGTGCACTCCACGCTGTGCAAGTCACAGGATCTTCGCTACAACGAGGTTGTTCCAGGAAGAGTTCTCCAGGTCCGGGTGCCGAGCAACGGCATCTCACTGGACGTCTTCAGCTGCTATCAATACGTTTGGCGCTCTAAGGAGACTGTCGCTCAGAATAAGGAAACCCGGAAGCAGACCCTTCACGCCCTAAGTAAGTCCATCCGAGCTGTTCCCAATCGCAACACTCTCCTTGTGCTAGGAGATTTTAACTCCTCGCTCAAAACCGACAACAAACACGTAGGGCCATGCACGATCCAGGCTTGCAGACTCGGGCATCGCGGATCTAAGGATCTCCAGACCCTACTGTCGGAGCACCAGCTAGTCGCAACCAACACTTGGGGAGTGCATAGACCAGCCACCCACGAACAAGGCAACTCTGTTTCACAGATTGACTTCTCGTTTGTCAGGATTGCACAGTCCCAAGGCCCTGCCAGGTTTTGCCGGCCACTAAGGACCTTCCCAGTGGCATCCTGGAGGGATGGTAGTAGGCATTTCCCCCTTCTTGGTAAACTGAGGCACAGCAGGAGATACTCCGCCCAAGCCTCAAAACCCTATGACCAGCAGGCAATGGAGGACTGCTACAGACACCGTTCCCCGAAAATACAGGCATTTGCCAGGGAGGTAGACTCCCTCCTTCAGGATCATCCCCAAACCTGGCAGAGTCTCCATCAAGCAATGAACTCAGCCCTCGCGACTCACTTTCCCAAGAGAAAGGGAGCAGCACAAAGAACAGATCTCAGCATTTGGGCAGAGCGCACAGTGTTGCGCTCACTCCCAATGTCAGTCAAGGTCTTAGCAGAGTTCTTGCCGGAGTTGCAGGTCCGAATGGTATTTCGCTGCTGGCTGTCGCTGTCTCAGCAAAGTGCACAGGCGAGGGTAGCAAAGCGTCAGAAGCAGGAAAGGCGACGACAGGAAATAGATGAACAACTCGAGCAGGCAGAGCTTAAATCCAAGCAAGACGGGAGTCATTCCCTCTACAAGGTGATCAAGCGCTTCCGGTCGGGGAGGCCTCAGGAAAGAGTTCAGCTACGTGACTCAGAGGGTCGCTTCCTAACAGCCAAGGAAGAACGTAGACAATTAGAGGAATACTCCATTGAACTGTTTGGAGCAGGGGACGACTTCCCGCTCACAGGGATACAAGGCAGCCTGCACATCACCGAGCAAGAAGTTCAAGAACAGCTAGGCACTATAAAGCTTGGCAAAGCAGTTCCTAAAGAAAGTCCTCCCATAGTAGCTTGGCGCTCCCTAGGCCCCAACGCTATTCGGCTTATTTCGGACACTCTCAATAGGGAGGTCACTGCAGGAAGGCTTTCGGACAGCGTCACCTCGTCACAGATCTCTTGGCTCCCAAAGCCCCCCAAGAAGCCAGATAAGCCAACATCACTCCGTCCGATCGGGGTGATAGCACCTGAGGGCAAGGTCCTGGCAGGACTTGTGAGGCAGAGACTCAAGTCCACCCTCCATCAAGCAATGCAAGGAGTCTCTCAGTTTGGCTTCGTACCAGGTAGGGGCACAGAGGAGGCGATCTGTAAGGCCCTCACACATGTGGATCAGGCCAGGTTCAGGCAGGCCCTTACAACTAGAGCGGCTGGTAAGGGACAACAGGGGCTTAAGCTCAGGGGCAGTCTCACGATGAGCGTTGACATGAGCAAAGCTTTTGACACTGTGGACAGGCTACGATTAAGAGAAGCCCTGGAAGCTGAACAAGCAGACCCTCTTCTTATAGAGGTGGTGGGCCATCTCCACATCAAAGCCTTGTACAAGATGACAGCCAGCGATCAGAGCTTTGAGATAGCCACACGCAGGGGAATCAAGCAGGGATGCAAGCTTGCACCTTCCCTATTCGCCTTTGCATCCGGGCTTCTCTTTAGGAAGCTCTCTGGAAAAATCAGCCCCCCCGAACTAGTTAAACTTCTCACCATGTATGCGGATGACAGCTTGATTCAGTCGCATTTCGAGTCTGAGTCTGGCCTCATTACAGCACTAGGGTACTGCGACCTTCTTCTGGATCAATTGGTTGAACTTGGGTTCAAGGTCAATCCGTCCAAGTCAGCAATACTGCTGCAGCTACAAGGAGGTTCAGCCTCGACAATTAGGAAAAAGCTATTTCGCCAGGTAGATGGAGAGAAGTTTGTGGAACTCCCTTCGGGCAAGTTGATATCGCTGCGGTACCAGGTCCCATACCTGGGGGTCATTCTTTCTTATCATGACTATGAAATGAAGACCCTTAAACATCGGCTGTCATCCAGTAAGCTAGCAATGTCAGAAGTCGCCCATGCAGTTAGGAACCATCGAGTCCTATCAGACAGACGTCGTCTGTCAATTTGGACAATAACTGCGTGGGCCTCTGCTCTGTATGCCCTTCACGTGGTAGGACTGACACAGCAGGGATTGCAGAAGCTCCATTCACACATGATGTACCAACTTCGGTTTGTCCTGCGGAGCTACTCCCAGGAAACGAAGGAATCCAACCAGGAGTTACTCCGGAGAGTACGGATTCCTCACGTGAAGGAGCAGCTGCAAAAGAGGCTTACACAGTTCATTAAGAGACAGCAACACTCAGATCCTCAGCTCCTCCCACACTACAAGCTGCGCGCTGAGGCAATCAGCCAGGCTCTGGAAGGCCTTGCCATTGACTTCTCCTCGCAATCAGTAGAGGATAAGATCCTGACCTGCGGCGAGTGTGGAGCATGTCTCTCTGGTACCGGGGCACTCCGTCGCCACCTGCAGAAGGCCCACCCAGATTCGCAGCAAAGCTTGAAAGGACCCAGATTTGACCCTATTTTGCATTCAATGCCAGGGTCAGCAACTTGCATCGCCTGTAGAGCAACATTCCGAACAGTGTTCTCTCTGCGCAAACACGTCGAAGCTTCTACATGTCCTCGGGTAGAGCTCTTGCTTCGACAGCAGGAAGAGCTCCCTCTAGAAGCCCAGAACCGGATTTCACTTACAGAAAGTCTACAGTCTGATGCTCAGGAAAATCCGGAAGGAGCAGCTCGAAATCCGGTGTTCCATGATTACCTGATGGAGCACTGTGCACTCTGCGGTCAGGTCCTTGTTGGTCAGAAAGGAGCCAAACAGCACCTAAACAAGCAGCATCCTGAAGTGATGGCCAAGCTTGAGAAAACTCTCCAACCAAGACTTGCTCAGTTCAAGGTCTTCTTTCACAAAGGAGATAGCTGTCGCTATTGCAAACTCCGCGTGGATGCCCCGGGTAGACATGCTCAGCAGTGCGTTCCACTACTGCAGGTGCACGTACTGCAGGAGGTAGCGCGTCAGCAGCTCAGTAAGCAGCCCCGAGAATATACTCGAGCAAGGCCCACGACCTCGGCGAAGACAGCCACAAAGAAGCCCACAGATTCAATGCCAGGTATTCCCCTTCCCGAATTTAGACTGGAAGGCTTTCTCCTGCTAGCCAACACTCGCAACCACTGCTATGCCAACTCAGGTCTACAGTGTCTGCACTGGCTATCTGATCCCACAGAGGCGCCTTTTCACGAGGCATCTCGGATCAGTCTACTCGCGAGAATAACCCCTGAACACAGAGTCTTCTCGGAGCTCACCACGGGCTGGCTCTTTGACGGAGGACAGCATGATTCTGCAGAGTTCCTGCAGCAAGTGTTTCGGAATCTCTCTGCATCAAAATTTGGACAGTGGGAAACTCGAGCATCAGTTCCAGAGGGTGTGATAGTCGATGAAGAAGGGGGTTCTCCCATTCATCTCGCCACGGCGATCAAGCCCAACCTGCAGGACATGCTAGTGGCATGGTCGTCTCAGGAGCGCTCATGTGCTCTCATAGAAGCTGCACAACAGGTGTGCTTAGCCTTACCGAGATTTGCAGGTGAAGCAAAGGATCACAACTGCATTGCCATTCCACAGCAAGTTCAGATTCCTGTCTTCCTAGATCACACTTCCCGAGTTTCCTTCTGTACCTACACAACTGAGGCAGTAATCATTCACCTAGGCATGGAGGCCACTAGTGGTCATTATCGAGCAGCAGTACACAAACTAGATTCTTGGTATATTGGCGATGACTCTCACCCTCCTAGCCCCTGCACCCTTGAAGATCCCCTGCTGCAACAAAATTGTTACGTCATTTTCTTATCTCGCAGCGCCGTCTCTCACGAGCTCCACGCCGTAGACATTCACCCGAACAATGTCTCTGCAAGAGCTCTTCCAGCGAGCCTCGATGGATGAGAGCTTCTCCTCTAAAAGGGGAGAGGCCGCCCCCTCAGGAGGAGATTCTCCCCTGAAACGCCAACGCGGTGGAGTTACTCCCCAGCAGGGCGGCAAAGGACAAAAAAGAGGGGGCAGAAGCAGGGGACGAGGAAGCGGAGGTCGAGGGCGAGGAGCAGCCAGAGTGCAAAACGGGAACGGTGGAAACAATCACCAGGCACAAGGCAATGTATCGCAAGAGCTGCTCAACGCAATAGCGCGGCTGGCGCTCCGACATGATGAGCAAATCACAGCGATCGCCTCGGATGTGACATTCGTCTCTTATGTCCGAACCGAAGATCACTCGATCCTACCTCATCTTTACGAGGAGTCTCAGCGAATCAAGAACAGTCCCATCGGAATTCCTCCCAGGGCAGCTTTGACCCTGAAGTTTCTCCTTGAACTCAAGGAGAGATTGGTGACTACCAGCCGTGATAAGAGCATACAGGAGCGCCTGCAGAACGATGAGCTGATGACGCAGGACGGCGAATGGCCGTTCCTGGAGTGGAGCCCCACCGATCAGAAGATGACCGAGACGGTGGAAGACCCTCTCACCACGGCTCAAGTCGTTTCAGGCCTGGGGGACGCAATCACTAGAATATCCTCAGATCCGGAACACATCAAGCTCTTCAAAACCTCGCGGCCATTGACCGAAGGCATGACGGGAGGTCCGGTCCGAATCCAGATCCAACTGTCAACCAGGGCGGCCACATCTGAACTGCAGGAAACCTTGCAGTCCTTAATTGGCAACACTGCATTTTCGCTCATAAACGCGGATTTCCAGCGAATGGGAACTCAGCCATCGCCGCTGGTTCGTCAGATTCGCGATTTGCTCTCCTGATCTTCTCCAGAGGACAAGATCTCTTCAGCTCTGCCCCACGAGTGGGCGGGACTGGAACCAAGAGCTCAGTAGAAGCGAAGCAAATCTTACGAAGAGGAGTTGCTCCCACCTAGCCCCTTGCCCTAGCATGCTCATGCTCGTGAGGAGATTGAAGCGTCTTCGACGAATGGCGAGGAGGCCCTCCCGCGGAGCACTGCACTCATGTTGGCACCGCTTGAATTGCTGCACATGTTCCTCCATGACGAAGCTCTCAGGCTCAAAAGCTAATCAATTAGACTGTGGTTCAACTCCTCGACCATGTATGATCAGACGCCAACTCGACTGGCCATGATGCTGCTCCCGACGATAGCAGCGGTGCACTTTCTGCACCAGAAGTCCCAAGGTGTGGAGATACTCCCCTGGGCCGTGCTCACAGAGCTGCTAGAGAGAGTGAAGGGGCTTGGGCTCATCACTAAGGATGAGATCCTGAACCTTGCCGTGGAGATACTCCCGGAAGGTGGGATTCGAAAGGTGCTCACACACCTCCACTCCATATCGGGCATCGATGAATGGGGACAAATCCGGCACAGAAGACGAAGAGCCCTGGTCGAACAGGGGATGCAGTACCTCTCTTTGGTTCGCATCCACGCTGGAGACCTGCTTTCCCCAGCAAGCCTCGGTTACCACCGGTACGACTTGGAGATAATGGAACGAGAATCCCATATTACGGGATACATCGCCAAATATCTCCCTGCTGAGTACCAAGAGGCATATCAAGCTGATGTGCAGACGTTGAGGTCTCAGTTTTTTGCTGAAGACGGCAGACTTAACCTGGCCTCGGCGACGTGGGAGGTATCTTACAATCACCTCATGGCCGCCACTTCCTGAGCCAAGTGAGAAGAGGAGATGCTCCCTAAGCAAGAGCTCCTGTAACAAATAGAGGAGTTTCTCCCTCGTTAGGCGTAGAGCTGGCGGAGTTACTCCCCAGGGGTTTTTGAACTAGTAAAGAGTCACAGGTGGAGCTTCTCCCCTAGTTGGTGGAGCTTCTCCCCCAACGAGGGGTGTACAGCTGGTGGAGTCTCTCCCTAGGGGTTTTTAAAAGCTTTGAGTCGCTGCCTGCAATAATTCTGCCTGCACTGAGACACACTGAGCCAACAGCAATCCACCATCCGTGATGCAGGTCTCCTCGTGGTGGCCTGGAGCTCAGTGGCCTAGGCCCAGCTGCCTGCTTAGAAGCCAGCTTGAGCCAGCTTCAGCCAGCTTGAGCCAACAACCGCAGCTTTCTCTCAAGACTCAGCATCATGTCCAGACCTGAGTCAACACAGGATCCCTCGTTTCAAGCGGAGTACGAGGAATTCTGCCAGCGACGGATACGTGAACAACTTCCGCATGTCACGTATCGCAATTTCCTGCGCCAGTGGAGGCGCTCCGCTCGTGCTCACGGCGAAAGCTATCCTGCATATAAAGGAGTCTCTAAAGGTACTGGTGGACAGGAAGAGCTGGGAAGCGGAAAGGGTGGAGTCACTCCCCCTCCTCCTCCTTCCAAGAAAAGAAGTACAGGGCAAAGCGAGGGTGGAGATACTCCCCCAGCAGCAAAGGCCAAGAGTGGAGATCCTCCCTCGGGGGACCCAAACACGGAAGCTGCGATCAAAGTTCTTCAGTCAGCTGGTTATACGCCCTTTCCCAGTCTGATCTCAGACTGTGATGGGAACATCACTGACCTGAACAATCACCGAATTATGGTGACAGTAACTCAGCAGCTGCGAGATGGCCTCAATCAGGTGGAACGACCCTCCCCGGAGATAGCCAATGCTCTCCTGGAGACCTTCCTGGCCTCTCGCCGGGGACTTGCCAATGAGCCTCTGCAGCCGAAGCTTGGATATCCCACAGCTGAGGAGAATGGGTGGTTTCGATTTGAGTATTCCTCACCGAACATTCTTCCCGCAGGGGACAGCGAGGTTGCGTTCCACGGCACACACCTGGAATGTTTGCATGGGATATTGGCCACAGGCAGGCTACTACCTTCGACACCTGACCTCTCCGGCACGCGAAGCTTCGAGGCACGACCAGGAGTGTATCTCCACAGGATGTCAAACAGGCATCTTGCTGCCGGTTACAGTTGTCTGGTGAGGATAGGACCTCGGCACATATTCGTGCGGCCCATGTTTGAGGTGGAGGCTGCGCACTCTGGATCGCAAAAACGTGGTAAGAAAACAAACCAACTGATATACTCCTATGATGCAGTCAAAATCCGAGCGCTGCTACTGCAAATATCAACCAAGGAGACACTCACCTTAGGTGAGTACCTCCGAGAGTGGAGTGGCTTGTTGGAGATACCACTGAGACAAGCACGGGAATCCTTCTTGGCGTTGGGATACGAACTGTCTGGCGAAGCCTCGTCAAGTGGAGTCAAGGAAGGAGGAGTTGCTCCCCTTCCGGTTTATGAGCAGGCGTCCAGCTCCCAGGGTGGAGTTACTCCCCCGACCGTGGCGTCAGAGATCGCCCACAGCTCAACAACGCCACGTAGCTCCACTATAGTGGCCTGGGAGGGCCAACCAGGCGATCTAGGGGACTATTGCACTGCCTCTACGAAGCCGGAGAGCAACTTCTCGTTCGAAGTCTCGAAGGCTCTAGCAGCTTCGCTCCGGCACGGACATAAACCCTACATCAGCGTCACTTCAGCTGGTTGGGCCAAATTAGAGGACGTCCTGAGATGGCCAAGAGTGCAGGCCCAGCACGCCACGGCAGGCGACCTCATGGAGGTCGTTCGGAGTAACGCAAAAGGCAGGTACGAGCTGGGCGATTGCCAAGGCCAGAAGTACATCAGGGCTCTGCAAGGACATTCTCGCTCTGATGTGGACTCCAATGAGGTGTTGGAGGAACTCACGGAGGAGATGCTCCCCAGAATGCTGTATCATGGCACATTCTGGTCCTTGTATGACTCCATACGCCAACGAGGCCTTCTGCCTCAGAACAAGATTTCCAAGGGCCGCGGCAAAGGCGGACGTGGCAGAGAGGGACGACAGCATGTTCACTTCGTCTCGGATCGGGACTATGGGAGACCTGGTGTTTCTGGATTCAGAGATAGCTCGTCGATGCTGGTGGCGGTCGATCCACGCAGAGCCATGCAGGTAGGGGTGCAATTTTTCCGTAGCAAGAACGGCGTCATTCTCACCCCTTCCGAAGTGCCCCCTTCTGTCATAGAATACTACCAGAGCCTGAAATCAGGTACTAAGTACGGAGGCGACAACAGGCCGCTCTGATCGTGAGGACCCTCACCTAAAGGTGGAGTCCCTCCCCACACTGATAATGCAGCTGCTCTCGCAAAAATCTATGTTATGAGGCTGAAGGTCACTTCAATTTCATCACCAGACAGCAAGTATACCCCGAGGTCGCATGTGAAGCTCCGTGCGAAGTCGTGGGCCCGGATCTGCAAGTGAGTTGTCAGCCAAAAGTTTTCTGGAAGCTCTACTTGCCTTCTCGTACAGGCTCAACTCACCAGCTGTCTCGACTGTAGAAGCCATGCCTGAAACACCGAAGAAGAGTGGCAACAGAGCGACCTCCCGAACCCCTCCTCCAGTGCGACGTCGGCCCCACCTATCCAGGTCGCCGCCAGCCAGTGACTCCATTCGGGAGTCCGACTCCGAAGACACAGCAGCCCCTAAAGCAGCCCCCAAAGCAGCTGGGCCTAAGGGCCCGCCGCCTCCGATGCCTGTTAACCTGTCAGGAAGTGGATCTAGCACAGATCGGACATCGGGACCAGGTAAGGCACCTGGAGTGCCAGCGAAAGGTGGAGTCCCGGGAGGAGTTTCTCCCCTGGGACCACCGCCAAAGGCTGTGACCTCAACGATCTCCCATCCAGGGACAGGAGAGCTTCATGTCACCAGCACAAGTCCGGCAGGAGTTGCTCCGCCATCTACAAATAGCAACAACGGGCTGGAAATGGCGCCTGGCCTGCCATTACTGAGTGTTTCATTGCCTCACCGCCTCTACTATAACATAGAGCTAGTGGTTCGTACCGAGCCTTCACAGCGAGGCTAGACACTCTCGCGAGACAGCAGTGTGCAAAATGGACGTCGCCAATCAGTCAGCGATACATTGCAAATCAGCCGGTTAACTACTTCATTAGTGCCAGAGTCTGCAGCTCGAGTCACTGAAGACACGTCCGATTCCGACTTCATTGCTTGCAGCCTTGAGGGGCGGAGCGTGTGCGAGTGCTGTGTTAAGGCACGGCTCGTCATGAAGTGACCGCGCGAGTAGCAAGCAGAGCAGCAGGTCGATCCCTCGCAAAGCGTGGACGTTAAGTTTCACCTCAGACAGTATCCTCCCGCTGCGTGTGAATGAAATGTTGCTGTTGGTGGTTGTTGTTGTTGATCGTCGCTGTCCCGAAGCCCGAACTACGCAGAGGGTTCAGCCTTCTTCCGAAACGAGCCAGTATGATGAGACCTGAAAAGGGGCCACACTCTCCCCGGACTGAGCATCCCTGAACAGCAACTAATGCTGAAGCTTCAACTGCCTACGTGTACAGACCACTACAGTGAACTCCGGAAAGTTGGAACATGGATTTAGGATGGTTAGTGCTGGGATTACCCTATACTTTACCTTGAGGGCATGGGGATTACAATGTTCCAACTTTCTGGCTTCTACTGTACAAACCTATGACTTGGGTATGGCCCCCACTCAGTAATAGTTGAATAATGTTCATAGTATAGATATATTAGGACCTTAATTGTAGTCCTATTCTAGACTCTTATTGTATGGGGGCAGTACCTAACCTACGACCCCAAAGAAATCGAGGAGGAGAAGAGCCGCCGCAAGGCAGGTCCAGACAGCACTGAGGTGATTCTGCGGTTTCCAATGGAAAGGTGGCTTAGGTTTGAACAGGGTTCTTGTTGAGAGAGTTAGCTTACGTAGCTATAGTAGGGATCTACAATATATAATAACAGGGCTTCCTTGTTCTGGCAACCTATATTAACTTCCTCGTCAGGCACCGAGTGTTGAGAGTCGGGAAGGTTTCTTTCTAAATGGAAGAAGAACCCACCGGATGAGACCCGAAGGCCCTCAAATCGCGAACTTTACGGCCGCGTAACCAAGATGCCGTGACGCTCAATTTTAGGGTTTGGGGTTTAGGGATTTAGTAGGTTCAGGGGTTTCCAGAATCGTCACTTAAACCGGCAGGGCAGTGTGGCAGCCAGGGCAGCATACATATTGAACTCGGACCTGCAACCCTCAAGCAATTGAGGAGGAGAGGGAGAAGAAGCGCCAAGAGGGCTGGTGCTAGCATGGCTTAACATGATTTTCGAGGTTGCGCGTAGGATTTAAGACATAGGATTCAAGACTTGCATTGCAGCAGATTTGGATGGGGCGCTTGGTGAGGATCCGGAGCCCTAATTCTACCCTCATGCCGCTTTGAAAGTCTCAAGAGTAGTAAGGGGAGGAAACAGCAATGTCCCACATCAGTCAAATAGGGTATAGTGACAATGTCTAACCACTTTCGAATCTGTTAAGGGACCGACCGTCCATCGCACACCTCCAAACCCAAAACCCTGAACTCCTGAACCCCTAAACCTCTAACCCTTATAAACCCCGAAACCTTAGGCCCTAAACCCTTAACCCTAACCCAAAACCCCTAAACCTTTAAACTTTAAACCCTAAACCCTTAACCCCTGAGCCCCTAAACTCTAAACCCTGAAACCCTAGACAAACCTAAACTGCCCTAAGCCCCTGAACCATAAACTCTGAACATACGGTTGAAGATATAAATCCTGCATTACCCATAAGACAGAAGAAGAAATATGCCACAATTACCATAGTCTAGAATAACTAAGGTAATGCAGGATTTATATCATCAACCGTAGTATAGCACATGTTCTTGGGGCTCAAATACCTACTAAGTATCTACTATAAGGGTACTCCTAGTACTACTACTGCTACTACTTTACTACCACCACTACCACTATTGGGACTACTTGGACCCTTTGCGTCGGAGTACTCTTGTAGAAATCCACGGTACCCAGAGCCTCCAAAACCCCTTAATTAAGGAATGTACCTTAAATTACAATAGGATCCCCAATATGATTTAAGGTGTTTTGGAGGCTCTGGGTATCTTCGGCTCCGGATGCATCAGACCTGAGGCGCTGGAGAAGAAGCGCCACGAGGCCGACCCGGTGTCGAGGGGTTGGAGTTTAGGGGTTTAGGGTTTCGGGTTTAGGGCGCACGGTTTGCGGGTTTAGGACTAGTTTCACGGTTTAGTTAGAGTTTGGGGCTAAAGTTTAGGGTTTAGGATTAAGTTTAGGCTTAAGTTTAGGGCTTGAGGGTTACATGTAGGGTTTAGGGTGAAGTTCAGAGCTAAAATTAGGGTTTTAGGGTTGAGTTTAGGGTTCAGGGTTTAGGTCAAAGGTTTCGGTTTAGGGTTTAGTTTTCTTCGGGTTTAGGCTCACGTGGGACTCCCGACATGCTCGTTCCCAGGTGCTTTGTGTGGGTAGATGTCAAAATTTTGGGTTTAGGGTTTAGGGTTTAGGGACCCTAAACCCTGACATTGCTTTTTGGAAGCTCATTGATATGGGTAGTTATCAAAATAAAGTTCCTTTTTTGGGTACGCTAAATATTAGGTGCCGTATTATAAGAAGGACCCAAAAAGGGACCCTAATTTTGAGAACTACCCATCTGGAAGGGCCAGAATGATGAGACCCGGATCTAAATGAAATACACCCTAGAGCCACAATGTCCTGACATTGAAATCTAAACCCTAAATCCTAAACCTGAGCCGTATAAATCCTAAGCCCTATAAGCCGTAAACCCTAAACCCGAAGCCCGAAACCCTGAACCCAATACCCGACTCTACTTTGAAGAGCAAGCACCGGCAGACCTGCAACCCTGGAGAAATTCAGGAGGTTTACGTAAACGGAAGAAGAAAAACAACAGGTACTAGAGTATAGTCCAATATTATGTCATGCAGTGTGGTAAATTATAGTACGACATGATCAGTTCAATACTATATGTTCTGTTCCAAAGTAAATACATAATATGTTCTGTTCCAAAGTAAATACATAAGCATTTGTATATATATATATATACATATACGCATGCACATCATTTTCGCACTATATAACAAACCACAACACAACATGACAAAATCGAGTACAAGGGACTATCATGTGCTATGATATAATACAACACACAACTAAAACGAACCAGTATATAACCTAGTAGTTAATATAGCACAGCACAGTATAATATAACATAATACAGCAAAATCCAATAAGCACATAGTATAGTATAGCCCAGTATAGCACACCATAATACAATGCAATATTGTGTTGTAGTATATTCGAAAAAATGTGGTATAATACAGTATAGTACTATAACCATGCAGTCTCGTCGTTTTTGTTCCGGCATTTCGCATGTGCATATTACTTCCAGGTGGCATTGCTGGTCCGCAAACGCAGCACACACCCCAAACCCTCAATCCTAGGTGACAACAGTTGAATCATTGCAAATTCAATACCTGTCCAAAGGACACGAGAATTAGGTATCTGGGTTTTTACGATAATTTTTAGTGTAGGTTAGTCTTTGGCAATTAGTATGTACTTGGACCCTTGCGGTGCGGGAACAAGAAGAAGGCCGTTCAGCCGCGATAGCCTAGGTTCCAATCCTCAATCTCCGCTGTTCTGGACCTGACTTAGCTTCAAGTGAAGGGGTTTAGGGTTTAGGGTTTAGGGTTTATAGGGTTTAGGGCTTAGGGTTTATAGGGTTTAGGGTTTAGGGTTTAGGTTTAGGGCTCGTCAAGTGACTCGAACCTCAGACCCGTGACTCCCATGAGGAAGCGGAGCGGAAGCGTGCCGAAGAGGAGGATGGGGCGGCTCTTGGGATTCACTATAGGCTTCGAGGGTGTCGTTTGAGGGTTTCGATTGTGTTTGGATATGGCCGGTGCCATGACGGTGCTGCAGATGTGAGCCCCAACCAATTGGCCCAGTCCAGCCAAAGTTCTAGCTCACTTTTCCTTGAGCCCTTTAGTCGACGGCGCGACAAACACTTCGCTGTAGCAGAAGATTCAGTGCGATGTGGGTGGTTGTCAAAGTTATGGGCCTTTTTTGGGTACCCGAAATATTAGGTGCAGTGTTATCATAAGGACCCAAAAAGGGGCCCTGATTTTGACAACCACCCATGTAGAGGGACACAAGCCCTTGGGCATAGTACGACCAGCAAGTTCACCGAGTATGCGGCGATGGAGTGCAGATGCGCATCGTCGCATTGTTGCATGATCCAATGATTAAAAACCAATGATTAGGGGCTGCTTGGACATGATCAAGTTTCCCAGCATGCATTCACAGATGCTACAGTCCAACCGTACCGACCAGTGGTTTGTCGCACCAGGCAGACTTGGCTGGCAGGAGGGCCCCGCCACATTCCTGAAAGAGAGTTTAAGCCTACTTTCCGAGCGGCCGTCTGGATCCATAGCTTTCAGCACAAAGGAAACGAAGACATCCGAATATTGGGAAATCCTAGAAAGCCCGAACACAAAGCGCGCGGTGCATTGTCTGCTGGCCGTTAGCACGTCTTGTCTACAGTCGGTTTAGGGTTTAGGGTTTAGGGTGTGTAACAGTATGCGCGCGGTGGGTGCGCTTTTTTACTTTAGGAATAACTTGAAACAACTACGCAATGTGTTACAAGATAGTTGAACAGTTTACCATCGAGTCATGAGATGATACAGCATAAACACCATATATCATAATGCCGATGCAAAAACCCTTTCAACGTTCAGCTTTGGCCGAGGCCCTAAACCCTCAACTGCAACTGCTGTGAACCCACAACTGACAGGAGGAGAGGAAGCGTCGCGAGGAGGCACATGGGTTGACACATGAGGTTCTTATAGCTTAAGGTTACTTCTTGGATTCCGTACTTCTTCAAGTTATCCTTTCTTCTTTGGATTTGGACGGTGTGCCTTGGCTTTTTCGCATGCGGCGAGAAAGGTGCGGACCAGCAAGTTCACCTGCGCTGGAGTAGAGATTTGCATGGTGGTAGTATGATGATCCAATGATCTGGAGCTTTTTTGACAGGGTTTTCTTTCCCATTATGCATTCACTTATGCTACAGCCCAACCGTACCGTCCAGACTCGGCTGGCAGGAGGGCTCGTATTCCTGAACAGAGTTTCAGCACCTGTTTGGAATTGTCGGGTGAATCCGTAGCTTTAAGCACATGCGAGTTGAACAGCGCAGGCGTCTTGAGCAATCCGCACATGCCACGCAAGTTGGAAGAATGGAACGGATACGCCGCGATGAAGAATCTGCATCCCATAGAGGCTGGAATAAGTACCAATGTCCATTCCCAGGATTCCTGATTCTAAAAGTGCAGGGATATACCCCAAATCCCATTCCAATTATTACGGCCCCTATATTTTCTCCTGGTGTAGGCCCCTAAAGAAGCACTGAAATCGGTCAGCACTTGGGCCCCTCTATTATGCTGTAACGAAGCGGTTCGATCCTCAGACGTGCAGCTCTCATGAGGAAAAGGAAAAGAAAGAAGCGGAAGAGAGAACGCATCTTCAAGAGGCGGGCTCGATGACACAGGGGATTCGCTTCCAGGTATTTGTTTGTCTGAGGCGCGTCAATCTGTCAGTTTTTTCTGGGAGTTTGCCGATCTTTTCGCCCTCGCAAGAGCCCGAAGCCATTTAGCTCCGTCCGGCGGGCGCCTTCCTCAAAGAAAGTCTCAGGTTACTTTCAGAGCTGCAGTGTTGATCCATAGCTTTCAGAACGAGGGAGCAGAAAACACCCATGCCTTGAGAACTCGGATACAAGCAAACCCGGTTGTCCTGAGGAGCAGAGGTCTGCCGGTCTTAGCACCCTTGTCACTGTCTATGCTCATGATGAAGGAGCTGCGTATACCTTCCGACCTCGGCCTGTTTCCTAAATCAAGCTCTGAACATGAACTTAAAGGAAGCGGCTAGACTCGTTAGACCCTCAGACCCTCAGACCTTCATCTCTCATGAGGAAAATTCCAAGATCAGGAAGCAGCTCGAAGAGGCAGATATCGGGAGACATGAGATTCAGGTTTGGGCTTGGCATGAGGCAACTCAAGTTGTGTTCTTTGGCCTTTGGTGTGTCTGTGTGTGGAGCCGAGCCAAGCCAAACCATGGCACCAATGCCGAGCCGAACCTTGAAATACCATCCGCCTTGTTGATCCCAGGGGAGCAGAAAACACGCGTATCTTGAGAGCTCCGAACAGGAAGCGGACGGAGCATGGTCTGCTGGTCTTCAGCATCAACCGGGAACCTCAGCCCTCAACCGCCAACGTTGCGAAACCCGGACCCACTGTTGACAGGATGAGGCGGAGAGGAAGCGTTGCGAGGAGGCAGATAGGGTTACACAGTTACACATGAGGTTGGGTTTTACAGCTTTTCTACTTCTTGGATGTTTGTTAGAGTATACAATTACATATTGTAGCGTGTTGTAGTATTTTATTGTATGTTATGGTATACCTCAGTGTATTATCGTAACGTTATAGTATAATCTAGTACAATGTATGCTAGTAATTTGGTGTTCTTTGGCTTTCCCGAGGTGGCGAGAAAGGCGCAGGACACTCAAGCAATTGGCCCAGTCCAGCCTCACTTCAACCCTACGGTGACTTAAATGTGGTCAAGGCCGTGGGCATGCGATGTGCGACAGCAAGTTCACCCAGTATGTTTGCCACGCTGGGGTAGAGATGTGCATGGTGGTAGCAAGATGATCCAATGATCAGGAGCTTCTTTGACAGGATTCTTTTCCCATATGCATTCACTTATGCTACAGACCAACCGTACCGTCCAGACTTGGCTGGCAGGAAGGCTTGAACAGCGCAGGCGCCTTGAGCAATCCGGTACATGCAACACAGGTTGGAAGAACGGAACGGATATGCCTACGATGAAGACTTTGCATACGATAGAGGCCGGAATAACTACCAATATTATTCCCAGGGTTCCTTGTTATAGCAGTGCAAGTATATACCCCGAAACCCTGTTTCAATTATTATGGACCCTGTATTTCCCTTAGACCTGAGCATAAGCCTTAAAGAAGGGCTAAACTTGATACAGGGTCCTTAGCAATCGGAACAGGGTTTGGGGTCTATTAGGCTCTGACCATATGGCACCCCCAAAACTAACAGTATTGGTAATTACGCAGGCTCCCCTCTATTATGCTGTAAAGAAGTGGTTCGATCCTCAGACGTGCAGCTCTCATGAGGAAAAGGAAAAGAAAGAAGCGGAAGAGAGAAAGCATATTCAAGAGGCAGAGGCGGATCCGATGACTTTGGGGATTCGGTATTTGTGGGTGTGAGGCGTTTCAATCTGCCAGTTTTTTTCGTTTCAGTTTTGTTTGGAGTTCGACAGTTTTTTTGGCTTGCGGAAGTGGTGAGTAAGGCCCAAGAGCGAAGCAACTGGCTCCTTCCGGCCGAAGTTCTTGCCCACATGTCTTGAACTCTCTAGCCGGGTAAAGGTTTCAGCGACTTCAATGCATTCGAGGCACAGATGCACGTCGTGGTTGCGTGATCTAATGATGAGGAGCTGTTTTGACAGGATTGTGTTTCCTAGCATGCTTTGACAGATAATACAGTCCATCTGTAGAGCCCAACAGGCAGGCTTGGCTGCAGCAGGATCCGCATTCCTCAAAGACAGTCTCAGGCTACTTTCCGAGCTGCGGTGTCGGATCCATAGCTTTTCAGAACGAAGGAGCAGAAAACACCCATTCCTTGAGAACTCCGATACAAGCAAACCCTGTTGTCCCGCGGAGCGGAAGGTCCCTAGTCTGCCGGTCTTAGCACCCTTGTCACTGTCTATGCTTATGATGAAGGAGCTGCATATACCTTCGGACCTCAGCCTAGTGCGTAAAGGAAGTAGACCCTCAGACCTGCAGCTCTCAGGAGAAAGCGGCCATGCTAAGAAAGAAACTCGAAGAGGCACTCGAAGAGGCAGATACCGGGAGATAATATAGGGGCCAAAATAATTACAAATACTATTCAGGAGGGTTCCTGAGAATAATGAGAGTATGATGGGCCCCAACACCCTATTCTAATTATTAAGGCCCCTAGGTTCTGAGATTCGGGTTTGGGTTTGGCATGAGGCAACTCAATTTGTCCTCTTTGGCTTCTCGGGTGTGGTGAGTAAGTGCAACCGACCCAAGCCCAGTTCTAGACAACAACTTAAATCTTCTTGAATCGTTTGGCCGACGGCCCGGAGTAGATGTACTTCAATCATTGGGCATGGGATGCCCCACCCGCAAGTTCACCAAGTATGTGTGCAACCATGGAGTATGCATGTGCATTGTCAGACTATGGTTGCACGGTTTAATCATTAGGAGTTGCTTTGAATGGATTGTGGTTCCGTTCCCTGCATGCATAGATGCTACTAAGCCCCGCCTTTGCTGCGGCGGCGTTGTCTGGTTTCATGCGACGTAGACATACGAGCATGTAAAATTCTATGCACATATGAACATCTAGACACTGTTACGGTAGATGTCCATCTATGTCCACATCTGTGTTTCTATCTCTGTGATGTCGCCACCAAACCAAAACAAGCCGAGCCCAGCAACACCAAACCAAGCCGTGCCAAAAGCCGGACGAAGCCAAGCCAAGCCAAGGCAAAAACCGAGCCACACTCTAAACCCCGCCCTAAACCCTAAACCCTAAACCCTAAGCCCGAAACTCTATCAACCGTGAAGCTAGAGCCCGATTCGCCAAGCCATCAACCTTCGAAACGAAAGAAGACTTCAATATAGAGTCCTTATCATACACAGTTTTGGGGGCTGTTGAGACACTAAACCTAAACTCTCAACCTTCAAAAGGAAAGAAGGAAACCCTAAACCCTAAACCCTTAACAACCTTCAAAAAGGAAAGAAGGAAACCTTAAGCCCCAAGCCCTCAACAACCTTCAAAAAGGAAAGAAGGAAACCCTAAGCCCCAAGCCCGCAACAACCTTCAAAAAGGAAAGAAGGCGGAAGCAGGAGGAGGAGGAGGCGGCCCCCATCTTTTCCTCCAGGGGGGGTTCGGACCCGGAGCTGGTTTTAGGGTTCGGGGCTCGGGGTGGAGGGTGTAGGAACGTTTAGGGTTTAGGGTTCAGGGTTTAGGAACGTTCAGGGTTTAGGGTGAGGGGTTTAGGAACGTTCAGGGTTTAGGGTGAGGGGTGGAGGGTTTAGAAACGTTTAGGGTTGAGGGTTTAGGGTTCAGGGTTTAGGAGCGTTTAGGGTTTAGGGTTCAGGGTTTAGGAACGCTTAGGGTTTAGGGTTTAGGAACGTTTAGGGCTCAGGGTTTAGGAACGTTTAGGGTTTAGGGTTTAGGAACGTTTAGGGTTTAGGGTTTAGGAACGTTTAGGGTTTAGGGTTCAGGGTTTAGGAACGTTTAGGGTTCAGGGTTTAGGAACGTTTAGGGTTCAGGGTTTAGGAGCGTTTAGGGTTTAGGGTTCAGGGTTTAGGAACGCTTAGGGTTTAGGGTTTAGGAACGTTTAGGGTTCAGGGTTTAGGAACGTTTAGGGTTTAGGGTTTAGGAACGTTTAGGGTTTAGGGTTTAGGAACGTTTAGGGTTTAGGGTTCAGGGTTTAGGAACGTTTAGGGTTCAGGGTTTAGGAACGTTTAGGGTTCAGGGTTTAGGAACGTTTAGGGTTTAGGGTTCAGGGTTTAGGAACGTTTAGGGTTTAGGGTTTAGGAACGTTTAGGGTTCAGGGTTTAGGAACGTTTAGGGTTCAGGGTTTAGGAACGTTTAGGGTTCAGGGTTTAGGAACGTTTAGGGTTTAGGGTTCAGGGTTTAGGAACGTTTAGGGTTCAGGGTTTAGGAACGTTTAGGGTTCAGGGTTTAGGAACGTTTAGGGTTTAGGGTTCAGGGTTTAGGAACGTTTAGGGTTCAGGGTTTAGGAACGTTTAGGGTTCAGGGTTTAGGAACGTTTAGGGTTTAGGGTTCAGGGTTTAGGAACGTTTAGGGTTCAGGGTTTAGGAACGTTTAGGGTTCAGGGTTTAGGAACGTTTAGGGTTCAGGGTTTAGGAACGTTTAGGGTTTAGGGTTTAGGAACGTTTAGGGTTTAGGGTTTAGGAACGTTTAGGGTTTAGGGTTCAGGGTTTAGGAACGTTTAGGGTTCAGGGTTTAGGAACGTTTAGGGTTTAGGGTTCAGGGTTTAGGAACGTTTTAGGGTTTAGGGTTTAGGGTTCAACGTTTAGGGTTCAGGGTTTTTAGGAACGTTTAGGGTTTAGGAACGTTTAGGAACGTTTAGGGTTTAGGGTTTAGGAACGTTTAGGGTTTAGGGTTCAGGGTTTAGGAACGTTTAGGGTTCAGGGTTTAGGAACGTTTAGGGTTCAGGGTTTAGGAACGTTTAGGGTTTAGGGTTCAGGGTTTAGGAACGTTTAGGGTTCAGGGTTTAGGAACGTTTAGGGTTCAGGGTTTAGGAACGTTTAGGGTTTAGGGTTCAGGGTTTAGGAACGTTTAGGGTTCAGGGTTTAGGAACGTTTAGGGTTTAGGGTTCAGGGTTTAGGAACGTTCAGGGTTTAGGGTGAGGGGTGGAGGGTTTAGAAACGTTTAGGGTTGAGGGTTTAGGGTTCAGGGTGTAGGAACGTTTAGGGTTTAGGGTATAGGGTTCAGGGTGTAGGAACGTTTAGGGTTTAGGGTTCAGGGTGTAGGAACGTTTAGGGTTTAGGGTTCAGGGTGTAGGAACGTTTAGGGTTTAGGGTTCAGGGTGTAGGAACGCTTAGGGTTTAGGGTAGGAGCGTTTAGGTTAGGGTTTAGGAACGTTTAGGGTCTAGGATTTAGGGTTCAGGGTGTAGGAACGTTTAGGGTTTAGGGTTTGGGAACGTTTAGGGTTTAGGGTTCAGGGTTTAGGAACGTTCAGGGTTTAGGGTAAGGTGTGGAGGGTTTTTAAACGTTTAGGGTTGAGGGTTCGGGGTTCAGGGTGTAGGAGCGTGTAGGGTTTAGGGTTCGGGGTTCAGGGTTTAGGGCTTGCTGCTTCGGGCTCTCTGACTCTTCTACTTGTTTGCGCATATTTCCGAGATTCAAAATATGCGAATCCGATACACAAAGATACGGCTAAGTCCCACTGCATGCAGCATGCTTATACACTCAGGAAATGCTTCCTTTGTGCTTAGGAGCTAAGTGAGAACTTTTTTTTATTTGGTTCGTCAGTCGGATATAATCGTGGTGGAAAGAGCACGGATACGTTGGCCGAATTTAATTAACTAGTATCTTGCATGCGTGGTTTGAATAACACTCCAAGCACCTTCATATTGGCATGCTCTATAACAATACGCTCGCAGCTAGGCCGAGCGCGACCGCGCAGCCAAGCTACCTGTCAAGAAGGTACCTATGTGGATGCATGACACAACGTCTATCGTGGCACAAGGAATTGAAGGCTAAATGGGAGTTTCCGAAAACAGGGGACCCTGATATAGTAGCCTAAACAGTAGGATCCTCATTATAAGGACCCCAAAAGGTACCCCTAATTTTCGGAAACTCTCAAACGGGGGCCTGCCCTCAATGTGCTATTCATTCCTCGCCCCGAGATTTCTGAGAGAAAGACTCGCTCTAGCACAGGATCGAGCAAAGGAAGAGGAGGCAATGCCGACAGGGCAGTGGGAAGTGGGATAGTTTTCTATAAAATACTGTAAATACTATGATATACTGTAACATACCATGATACACCACAAACACGATGATATACTATAACATAACTGATATACTATGATATCCTTGCCATCACACGACGGCCTCAACAATTGGGGTAGGGTGTGATGTGCGCTGACTACAACAAGGACTTCGCAGTACAGGGTCTAATTGCTCCGTACTTCTCTGAACCCGAAACCCTAAAGCCTAAACCCTAAATCCTCAGTTTCTAGTCCGAACGTCCTGACCCTGGTGTGGTACAGTTCTGTATATTGCAACCCGGAGATGTGAGACTTTCGTTTCCTATGGCAGAACACATACACACATACCTACATACATATGTAAATCTACAGATGTGTGTATATAGAACGAACAGCAGTATCGTATCGTGCACTTTCCGTGCGTTTTCCTCTCATGTGCAGCATCTGGCGTGATGTGTCTTCACAACTCTCAGCAGTGCGGAGCCACTTACGCGATCCTTAAACCCCAAACCCTTTGGTTGGTCAGCAAGACCCCGCGAAAGACAAGCTTGCTCAACATTCTCCCTACAATAGAAGCCTGAATCATTACCACTATTCTTCTTTAGGGCTGCTTCTTAGCATTCTACTACAATCTTTCAAAATTTATTCGACCGGAAGCTCCACTAAACCCTAAACCCTAAACCCCAAACCCTAAATGCTACACCCTTTCGAACGGAAGCTCCGCTGTTGTCATTTGGGTGTTGGAGGCTCTCCGCCAGCAGAAAGAAAAAGGCGCCCTGGATCTGCACAGGAAGCAAAAAGAACAGGCGCTGGAGATGTGTTGCTTGGGTTTAGGGCTTGGGGTGCAGGGCTCGTAGGATCTCGGGTATGGATCAGAGTTTAGGACTCGGAGATTTCGGTCTGTGGACCAGAAGGGTTTCGTGTGAGACATTTTATGGGACTGAACCGCAAGTTAAAGTTGCCGGGAAAGATGCAACACATCTTTGAAAGCACCGAGAGCCAAGGCGCAAAAGTCCTAAACCCTAAACCCCTAAACCCCTAAACCCCTAAACCCTAAACCCCTAAACCCCTAAACCCTAAACCCTGAATTCAGAAGCCTAGCAAACTGTGACCCGGCCCGGTTCACTCCAGAGAAGTACTTCTCACGGTCACGGTTCAGTGCATGGTGAGGTACATGGCTATAGTTAGTGTTTAGTGATTGCGCAAAGTCCCATAGAAGTCTAGCCTACTATGCACCAAAACCCGATTCCGATTGTTTACGTCCCCCGTATCATTCAATCGTGCTGTTGACTTTCGCCTCTACCCTCGTGATGTGGCATGCATTTCTATGGGAGTGTATCAAGACATATACAGTTCCTATTTCTTTATGACCTCCAGT
The DNA here is from genome assembly GCA_905221615.1 of Symbiodinium sp. CCMP2592. NCBI lineage: Eukaryota > Dinophyceae > Suessiales > Symbiodiniaceae > Symbiodinium > Symbiodinium sp. CCMP2592. The sequence goes on from CAJNDT010003190.1 coordinate 177,028, forward strand.
TTTACTATACTATATACTGTTACTACACTTCTTACTGCATACTGTACCATGCTATACTATGACGTACTATGCTGTACTATACAGAACTATACTGTGCGAATCAGTTTGCAGAGGAGGCGGAGCGGAAGAAGAAAGACCAAGACAAGATGAGGGAAAAGAGGATGAAGGCCACGGCTGAGGGATCAGATTCAGAGTTTGGGGTTCAGGGTTTTGAGTTTAGGGTGTTGGGTTTAGGGTTTAGGGGTTGAGGTCAATCAAGGCATGAAGGAGATTAACGGAGCATTCCAGCCTTGGGGCCGTATTCACAGCAACACTATAGCCTCCAATCCGTCCTCTAACGGTTAAGGCCCCTAGGTTGAACCCTCCCCTGAGGTTTCAGAGCCCCTTCTTTGAGTATTTTGGGTGTGTTTGAGACTCGAGAGTTTGGAGTTTGGAGGGTCGCTAAGGTTGGTTCCTCAAGCGACAAACCCAAACAACCCTGCACCCTAAACCCTGAACCCTGAACCGTTCCCAGAGAGCCGAATCCCTCTTGAAGAAGAAGAAGCCTGAACTCATAGCATTCAACTCTGAAGCCTCTTATCAAGTTGAGGCACTATATGTATTCTTCCATTAACGGCTATTCGACCAAACCCTAGTGGTCTCGCATAGTTACATTCACACTGCAATCCTTTAGGGTCCAAAGCTTTAGGCTTTTGGGATACCGACTCTAGGGTTCTAGGGTTTCAGGGTTTCAGGGTTTAGGGTTTAGGGTTTAGGGTTTAGGGTTTAGGATTTTGGGTTTAGGGTTTAGGATTTAGGGTTTAGGGTTTAGGATTTAGGATTTAGGGTTTAGGGTTTAGGATTTAGGGTTTAGGGTTTAGGGTTTTAGGGTTTCAGGGCTTTGGGAGAAGAAGTATGCCGAACGTGTCTTCTGCAGCACGGCAGGCCTCGAAGCCCTAAGCCCGTGAACTCAAAACCTCAAAAGCCCGTGGGAGTTTTAGCAACCCCGCGACTGCAACAGGCCGATACCCCATATTCTTGGAAAATACGTTTAGACACAGATCAATCCATAAACTCTCAACCCTAAACCCTACTGCCAGCCCGAAAATCCTCACTGCATCCCGTCAGTCGCAAATGGATTTTGTCCTCCATGCTTTTCCAGAAAGCGCAGATCAGCCGCAGGCAGCGGCACGTTGGAGGGGCTTCGGGTGTTGAGCTAATTTTAGGATCGTTTAGGTATGTAAATCCTGGTCGAGGTCGTCGGGGTTTGCTTTGGGGTTTAGGGTCTCAGAAGTTGGCATGGGTCTACTTTATAATCGTTACCATTACCACTGCTGCTGCTACTTTGGTTGCTACTGCTAAGAGGCTAGTGCTACTCGATCTAACAATACTACTGCTTCTACCGCCACCACCCATCACCGCGACGACGACAACCACTACCCCCACCACTCCCGCTCTAAGCCATCGGGATTCTGCCACAAGCCCACGCCAATGAGGTTTGCTGTGAAATACGGTTGGTTTTGTAGAGAGCAAGAAAGCCCCCTTTGAGGGGGACGCGGACCCTAGACCCCAATTGGGACAGTTGGGTGGTTAGGGCGGGACTGCATGCTGATGCAAGCGCGCGATGAGTGTGCCCCTATTCTAACGAAGCGCACCCACCGTACGCACACTGTATGCACAGTTTCTTCAGTGTGTATGCAGTGTGAGCGCGGAGGGTGCGCCCCCCATAGCAATGGGGCCACACCCACTTAACGCACGCACACTGTGTACAACCCTCAAGCCAAAATCTTACACTCTTAACCCTAAACCCGAAGCCCCAAACTTAAAGCGTGAACACCTTCAATCCTTTCCAGGGCAAGAAGAAGAAGGAGGGGCGGAAAGCCAAGGCCGCTACCTAGTGCTCTTGAGGGCATCAGGTGGTTTCGGGTTTGGGGTCTAGGGTATCAGGTTTCGGGCTTCGGGTATTGGACATCAGTCTTTAGTAGTTGTTCGGTTTAGGGTTGAGGGCAGTTGGTGTTGCTGTTGTTGCTGTTTTAGCTGGTGCTGCTTTTCTGGTGTCATGGTGGCGGTGGTGGCAAATGCGGTGGCGGTGGCGGTCGTGGTGGTGGTTGTTCTCGTTCTCGTTGTCGTCGTCGCCATTGTTGTTCTTGTTATTGTTCCTATTCCTGCTCTTTCTCGTGTTCTTGTTCTTCTTGTTGTTGCTGCTGCTGTTGCTACTGTGTTTTTATATCTACTGTAGTTTCCCGGTGATACTTCGTCCGACAGTAAAGCGTAAACCCGACCTGATCGATGTTCTGACTCAGGTCGCTACTCCGAAGCCTGTTTGCATTTCGATGATCCTCACTGGCTCCAAAACCGTCATGAAGCCCCGACCTTTTAACCCCACCTGCATCCCAAACCCCAAATCCCCAAACCCCAGCCCTACACTTCAACACCCTGCACCCAACACCGTAAAGTCCATGTTTTTTTCTTCCGTCTTCCTTTGACCAGAAACCTCCTTAGGATATCCAAAAAAAGCCCTTGGCCCGAAGCCCACAGCCGATAATTCTTGAGAATGAGGGCTTTTTGTTTTCATTCCAATCCACACAGGCCCCAGTATTCCTCAATTTCATTGAGGGCCCCTTGTTCAGATAACCTGCAGTACTTGCTTTAGTGATGTATTTTGGGTTTTAAGCTCTGGATAGTAGACCCATAAGCCCTTAAACCGTGAGTAAACCGCAACCCCTGAACCCGAAACGTTTTCAAAGGAGCCGACTTATGACTACCCCTGCCCCCCCCCCCCCCCCCCCCCCGCCCCCGGCACCCCCCACTGCTTCCCAACCACAACCCGCAGGCCCAGGCTGAGGAGATGGCCGATCCAGACCAGGAGTATCTGAAGACGCCGAAGGAAGGTGTGCCGATCGCGGACAAGGCCCGGTGTGATCTCGCAGCTTGTTGTACTGAATCGTTAGAACACGTTTCTGGGGTAGAGGAGGGGATGTTGGGTAGCAAGACGGCCAGCTCAGGGCGCTCCAAAAGGAGTTTGCAGGGTTCAGGGTGCTATGAAGAAAGTGAATTGATTCCTACAGTTTCTTGTTGCAATCATAAATCCTGGACTAACCCTCGTTATCGTGACAGCTATTCAGCCATTATAGAAACCATTATGGAGTAATTAAGCGTTAGTCAACCCCTTCAAGAAAACCTGCCAGGCTCTCCTCGGGAACCTGTCCTGGTCTCATGGTTCTGAACAGATGCGATTACCTGAGCAGGAATATTGGTAATAGTTGCAGTACAAACAAAGACAAACACACACAAGTATAGAACCACAGCCGTCGTAGCATTAGTAGTCGCCGTCGTCGTGGTAGCAGTGGCAGTGGCGGTGGCGGTGGCAGTAGCAGTAGTAGCAGCAGTAGTTGTTGGTAGCGGTCGTGGTAGTGGTCGTGGTAGTGGTAGTGGTGGTAGTCTGCTTTTTGTTTTATCGCAAATATCAGGAGTACCAGTAGGAGTACCAGTAGTAGTAGTAGTAGTAGTAGTAGTAGTAGTAGTAGTAGTAGTAGTAGTAGTAGTAGTAGTAGTAGTAGTAGTAGTAGTAGTAGTAGTAGTAGTAGTACTAGTACTAGTACTAGTAGTAGTAGTAGTAGTAGTAGTAGTAGTAGTAGTAGCAGCAGTAGTAGTAGTAGTAGTAGTAGTAGTAGTAGTAGTAGTAGTAGTAGTAGCTTGGAAGTATTCGTCACTGCAGCTTGAAAGCTTGGATCGCTTAAGCAACACCCCAAAACCGGATTCTTCCGAACACGGCGTAACTAAAGGGAACTCCAGAAAGTTGGAATATGGTTTCAGGGTAGGATACCTTATGATTTACCATAAAGGGCTTAGGATAATCATATTCCAACTTTCTGGCTTCTACTTTAAGCTGCCACAATAAGGAGACGAGATCATTTTCTCTATACGCCCGCACTAATCTTCAAATTCCAGAAAAAGAGCCCCAATGACCCTTGGGCCACCAACCCAGAACCCCAACTCCAGAAGCGGAGTTCAGTATGCCTCACCCGACATTCCTACACAGAGCCAAATCAACATATAGAAGATTGGGACATAAGCACCGAAGCCCCAAACCTAGAGGGCTCACGATGTGCGACCCCTCTGTTGCTGGAATTCCTGGCAGGAAGCACTGATCGGAAGGTTGCGGCCACGCCTGGAGGCAGTTGAAACGCGAGGGGCCGTGTAGGAGCTCTGTCATAACGGGGGCCTGAAGTGTTAGAACAGCATTTTGGGATATGTTCTAGTATAATGAGAATACAGAGCCCTGAACAATAGTATTCCTGCACTATGGTGATACCCGGGTCGTGTGTTTTGAGGTTTAAGGGGGTTTCGGGTTCGGCTAATTCGGACTTCGGGCTCTTTGAGGGTTGAGGGTTTGGGTTTTGGGGTTATGTGGGTTTTGGGTTTAGGGTAGACTAGTAGTGGGGATAAAATTAGAGACTACTATAGGGATCCATTCCCCCATTCCCTACGAAGCACCAGACAGATAAGGGAGGGTTTGTTCATGGCCAGGCTTTTAGATTGACGGGTCTTGATTCCGTAAGAACGGCAGTATTTCGTGCGGCTGCGTCGGACACGACGAAACAACTTTTCCCATGTTGAATATATTTGGCCCCAAGTAGTTATTGACTTGGATATGAGTTCCCGTGCATGCTTGCTTGCAGAACGTATTCGGGAAACCCGAAAACCTGAACTGCTACAAGGCTCGAAAGATTTCAAGAAACGCAAACGGGGGACACATCCCCAAAGTTGGGTGTTGAATATACTGATTCTCTGCTTTTCCGGATGCCATGAGAACGTGGTTTTCGGTATTTTAGGTCATAGCCAGCATTTGCCTCTTAGGCCAGCTCGACCTTCCTGTCAGTCTAGGGTTTGAGGGGTTAGGGTTTAAGGCGAGGCCCCAGCCAACATGTGAAACTGACCAGGAACTCAAGGTCAAGGAGGCGAAGAAAGATGCGGAGAAGGCTTGGCTGGCCAGAATACAACAGACTTGAAACAGGGTTTTGAAGTATCTTATAGCCGCTTCTAGCAGACCACGATGCCGGGACCATAAGGGGAGATGATTACAACTTGTTCAGAGCTCTATAATGTATTGCAGGGTCTGGATAGGGCAGAAGTCATTTGGGTGCTTGTGGTGTGGGTGGGTCTTTTGCTTAGATTCTTAGATCACATTACAGGCGACCAAATGGAGTGGTCGACGGCAGTCGGAAAGTACCGACAAAGCCAGGTGGTGGAGGCGGGAGCGGCAGGCTCGAAGTCGCACTTGGTCGCAAAGAAGAAGAACTCCCCACAGAGCCCAATACCCCTTAATCAAGGAAAATAGCTTAAATCATAATATGAAGCCCTATATAATTTAAGCCATATTCCCTAAGGGGTATTGGGCTCTCTGGGTCGGCCTCACACGTCCAGGAGAAGAGCTCCGCCGCACCGGCTCCTGCGTAGATCACGGCCCTGGAGTTTCCACGTGGCCAAACTCTGTCTCCCAAGCGGTTCTCCAAGTAAACTGGGTTGTGCTTTGGGATAATTGTTAATTTCCCTTATTTCCTTATAAAGGGAACCTATACATAAATAATTATCAAAGGGTTTAAAACACAACCCAGTAAAGAGTCGGGGCTCCGCAAGATCGATCACTGGAAGCTTCGTAGACGAAGAAGCGCCGGCTCTACCGGCCGTGGTAGCTCGAGACTCCAATATCCCTGAATTAGGGAATATACCTTAAATTATAGTAGGATCCCTTATATGATTCAAGGAATATTCCTTAATTAATGGATATTGGAGTCTCTGGGTGGACGGAATCATGCCCATCACCTCTTCTTGCAGGTTCTTTCTCTAAGCTGGTCACCCGCTTCCGTGGAGCAGTTAGACTAGGGTTTTGGCGGTTTCTTTCTGTTGTTCTGTGGTACATCAAGGACGAGTATTAAACACTAATTCCCCAAGCCCAGCATTTGGCGAGTTGTCGGATCCCAAAGATGCTACAACTTCAACACCGGAATTGCACCAAGCGCTGCTTCCACGCCCGAACCGGGACCCCAGACTGACCCTCAGTTTTTTGCACGCATCAACCGGGTCCGGAAGCAGCCAGAGGCGGCAACGGTTTTATGGGGTTTAGGGTTTCGGGATTCAGGGTTTAAGGGCAATACCGTCAAGGGTTTAGGTTTACGGGCTTAATCAGGTTGGATCGGGAACATGCCCCTTCGTGTCCCTTCAAAGCGCTGCATGCTTTACAGTCCTCAACAGGCATCAATGTCTACACCCTAATCCCGAAATCCCACAAAAAAGTCTACATCAGAAAGCACCAACGGCGATTTAGGATTTAGGGCCCTGGGTTCCCGAGCACAACATCCATCCTGGACTCCCGGAGTTATGAAAATGCATCCACACAAGGGTCAGACTAATGAGCAATCGTATTCCCTTCAAGTCCCGTCCCTGATATAACTGTAGGAGAATGTACCCAAACACCTTGTCTAATTGTGAAGGCCACTACACTGCACCCTAAACGCCAGAAGCCCTGTGGAGGCGTCAGTGCCGACGCTCACATCTGCTGCTGCCGCTCCTGCTTCGGAGGCGAAGACAGCCTCCCGGCAACGGAAAGCATGGAAGCCCCCGATCGATGCACACATCAGGCCCCCTGTCTTACACACGATAAAAGCCCTCTTCAAGCCCTAACCCCTTTGCTAAAACCTTACCAAAGCCTTACGAGCACTTTGGTTTCGAAGCCCATCATGTCATCATTCAGCTTAGGCAGGGGTTTGGGGTTAGGGTATAGCGTGTAAGCTTGGGGTTTAGGGTTCGAGGTTTAAGTCTAGGGTTTTGGGTCAGGGAGCGTGTAAGCTTGGGGTTTAGGGTTTTGGGGTTTAAGTCTAGGGTTTTGGGGGTAGGGTTTTGAGGTTTAAGTCCAGGGTTTTGGGGTTAGGGTATAGGGTGTAAGCTTGGAGTTTAGGGTTTTGGGTTTATGTAAGTCTGGGGTTTTGGGGTTAGGGTATAGAGTGTAAGTTTGGGGTTTGGGTTTAAATCTTGGGTTTTGGGATAAGGGTACTATAAAAGATCATACTACGCTGAAATAGATTATAACAGACTATCAACAGATTATAAATAAACAGACTATACAAGACACTTAGACCCGCCGCAGGAACCTTCGCCTGTCCTTGCCGGCCGCGGCCAAGAGGCCTCCTCGTGCTCCCGGCTGTTCATCGGGCGAATGTACGCAGTTGGTTTTAGGGTGTAGGGTTTAGGAGTTTAGGGTTTAGGGTTTAGGGTTTAGGATTTAGGGTTTAGGGTTAAGGGTTTAGGGTCTAGGTTTTAGGTTTTAGGTTTTAGGGTTTAGGGTCTAGGGTTTAGGTTTTAGGGTTTAGGGTTTAGGGTGCAGAAGCAGCCAGAAGTATCAGCCCGATAGGATGTGGGGTAGCGGGTATCGTAGCAGCAGCTATGTATGATTCAGGATGTCGTGGTTTGGGGCTTGGGCGGCCGAGACCTTTTCTAGGATGTTACGCCTAAGCCCTGAACCCTAAAGCCTAAACCCTGGGTTTAGGCTTTAGGGTTCAGGGTTTACGGTTTAAGGTTTAGGGTTGCAGACATCCCACAGAGCCTTAAGACTTCCTGATCCCGAAACTTCTAAGCCATAAACTCAAGCCCCAATCCCAAGCCTTGAACACTAAACTCCCAAAGCCCGAAAACCCAAAGCTCTACAACTCCAAAAAGTCTCAAGAAACGGAGCAAGAAGCCCAACACATCTAAACCCGTAAAGCCCCAAACCCCAAACCCTCGAAACCCTTAATCCCTGAACCTTAAACCTGAACCTGAACCCCTAAACCTCTATACCCCCCAACCCTAAAACCATGGAACTTTTAAGCCCTACAAACTCGGAAACCTCCAACGCCTACACGGGGGGAGGAGCTTAATGGCGCCCTAGATCAGCGGCTGCAGCAATTCGACTCTGAGGCCCGGGGCGGCGTGGGATCGCTTGGGGCTTAGGGTTTTGGGTTAATCAGGGATTGCATTACGAAGTTAAAGATACGGTCTAGGGATTGCAGCTACGGCTAGTGCATAAAGCACAAAACTCGTCAACCCTCAAACCCAAAACCCCTGAACCCCTAAAACCCAAGACCCCTCAACCCTAAAACCCAAAACCCCCAAACCCAAAACCCCTAAACCCCTAAAGCCCCAAACCCTTCAACCCTCAAACCTAAAACCCCTAAAACACGAAGCCCTGAACCGTCTTCAGGTCTCAGAATTGGGAGATCGGGGCTCGCCTTTGCCTTTAGGGTTTAGGGTTTAAGGTTTAGGGTTTAGAGTTTAGGGTTTAGGGTTTAAGGTTTAGGGTTTAGGGTTTAGGGTCCTTACTTGGAAGGGCAGGGGACTTAGTAAGTAGGTTATAAGTAGAGTTATAAGTACCCTAAATGGAGTTACCCCAACTATAACCCTACTTATAAGCTACTTGCTAAGTCCCCTGCCCCTCCAAGTAGGGTTTAGGCTTCAGGGTTTAGGATTTACGGTTTAGGGGGGTAGTTATGAAGGAGCTCTATGGAGCTGTAAGGGTACTACGGTTGATGATATCAATCCTGCATTACCTTAGGGACCCTAAACTATGGGAGTTATGGTATATTCCTTATTTAATTTTGGGTAATGCAGGTTTTATATCATCAACCGTATTGATCGGTTTAGGGCTTGGGGTTTTAGGGATTTAGGGTTTGGCTTGCAGGATTTAGGGTGAGGAATGTTCCTTTGGGGTTTAGAACCTCGATAGTTACAATAATGTTTCTTCGAGGTTCCTTCGAGGGCTTCGCAAGGGTTTCTGTTATGTGGGTGCAACACAGAGACCTTAGAGTTGCAGGCTTGGCTTTCGGAACAGTTTTGGCGGGACGGATTATGAAGGCTTCCATTTCCATGGATACCATCCGTTACTGTAGGCCCTAATGAGCCTACTTAAACATGTTGAGTTATAGGCACACTGATCTGATCTAGGCCCGAGGCCCTGAGCATACGCTTTTGCATCTTGCGTTTTATGATTGCGAGCTCGGTATCATCCCACCCTCATCTCCGGCAGTTTTGCGTGGCAACATTCCTCGCATAGTACTGGATGGGCATTTTTGCCAGTATGCACATCGTTCATGCTGACTGCTACAGGTTTCTCGATACACTAGTGTTCGTTATTTGCAGGGTTGCTTTATGTTTAAGTGTAACTGATACGGCTGCATTCGAAACGGTGAAAGCATAAGCCATGTTTGTCACAAGCGGCCACCACGCACCAGTAAATATGCGTTTTGCTATAGCTACCGCCTTCAACCAGAATGGGACACAGGCTCTTGTGCATCACATGCTTACCATGTCCCCCCTACTTGGAGAATCATGGGACGTAGTAGGCACGGTTACATAATAATTATGAGCTTATTACTTACCCCAGCTACGAAGTCCCCCGACCCTCCAAGTAGCCCCCCTTAGACTCCCGAGCGACAGGATCCCACGCACCGAAGCCCGCCGACGAAGCAGCCAGAGGCAGCAACGGTCTTGTCCCGGATTTAGGTCCGGGTTTCGGTTTAGGGTTTAGGGTTTAGGGTTTAGGGTTTAGGGGATTCAGAGGTTAAGGGCTTAGTTTAAGGGTTTTTTGGTAGCTTTGGATCCGAAACTCCGGCCCCAAACAGAGCAAAAGCAACAAGGAAGGTTGAGGGCTTGGAGTTTCCGAAATCAACATCCCTCATCGAATTGCGGAGTTCTTGAAGAAGCCCTGCCCAATACCCTAAACCCTAAACCCTAAATTCCCACCCAGGCCTGCTTAGGCCGTACCCACCCTTTTTCTTAGGGTGAAAGGCCCCAGAGGCCGGCCCAGGGGGCCCCCTTTTCTGCCCTTTCCTGTGTCTGGCCCTTTTCTGGCATCCCTGACCCTCCTGGGCCCCCTGGCCCCCCTGCCCCCCCTGGCCCCCCCCCTGGCCCCCCCCTGGCCCCTCCTGTGCGGCTTCCTGGCCCCAACAGATGGACCAGGGGCAGGTGGGAATTGAGGGCGTAAGCCCTAACCCTAAAAGGCAATATTTTGGGAAAAGGTTAGGAACCAATGTGTAATTGTTTGGTGGTGGAATCGCATTCGAACGCTAGACGTAGATATGCCGCCCCCCCCACACCCCTGGGAGTGTTGGGGCGCCATCCTACATAGAAAATACTGCCGCTGCGCGGCGAGACGCCCTAAACCCTAAACCCTAAATTCCCACCCAGGCCTGCTTCGTTACCCACCCTTTTTCTTAGGGTGCCTGGACCCAGAAGGAAATCCGGCAGTGATTGACACCAACTCTGGATGGACAATGGGTGGAGCCATTGGAGAATCGTCGAATTCAGCCCCTAGGGCTGAGCCAAACCATTAGGCCCCTTGCGCGGCGCCTTTTTTCGCAGAAGGAATTTTCTCGAATCTCAAGAGATTAGAATACCTTAAACCCGACCACCAAATCCGTTTGGTGGTGTTTTCCATTTGGCTCCCTTCAGAAAAGGCCCCAGAGGCCGGCCCAGGGGGCCCCCAGCTGGCTTGGCTCTGGCCACCGGCCGGGGGCCTGGCCCCCCCGGCACCCTGGCTCTGGCCCGCCTTGTAAAGTGTAGCCTTTCCTGTCCTGGTGCGGCCTTCCTCGCCCCAACAGACAGACTGGGGCAGGTGGAGCCTGTGTGATCCACAGCGGCTGGGAAAAAGAACAATAACCAATTTGTGATTGTTTGGTGATGGAGCCGCCTTCTAATGCTAGACGTAGATATGCCGCCCCCTCACACCCCTGGGAGTGTTGGGGCGCCATCCTACATAGAAAATACTGCCGCTGCGCGGCGAGACGCCCTAAACCCTAAACCCTAAACAATCATACCTACAGCATCCTGGAGCCCGGCAGCCCGAAAGAGGTGTCGAAGGCGTCGCTGACGGCTGCTGTCGCTGCTGAGGCTTCCGCGGCGAAGGCAGGTTTGCGGCACTGGAAACGATAGAAACCCCATGATGACATGTTAAGCCCTGAACCCCGAAGCTTAGATTCCACAGCCCCAAATTACCTCTAACCGTCCTAACTAGGTGGCACTTTAGGAGACTTTTTAGTTTTCCCCTGTGGTTATGAAAGAGGTACCTATGCATGAATACTTTCCAGCGCTGCAAAACGACAACCCAGCTATGCCCCACCCCGTAAACCCTAAGCCCTCAACCCTTTCTTCCGAAACCCTAAAACCCTAAAACCCCTAAACTCTAAACCCTTTTTTCCTAAACCCTAAAACCCTAAAACCCCTAAACTCTAAACCCTTACTTCCTAAACCCTAACTAAGCCCTAAAACCCTAAATCCTAAACTTAGACCCTAAAACCCCAAAGCCAAGCCCTGGTGCTTATGTCTTCGCGCCCCCTGCAGGCTCCGAAAAAGGTGGTCAAGAAGAAGCCGAAGGCCCGTCGTGGTAGAGTTTTTAGGCGCTTTAGGGTTTAGGGTTTCAGGGTCTAGGGTTTGGGAGGTATGGGTCTAGGGCTTTGGGTTTAGGGTTTAGGGTGTACTATTTTTTCAAAGGGTTAGGGCTTTCTCGTCTGTGAAAAAGAAGGTTAAGGGTGTACGGTTTGGGTCGGGGGTTTGGCTTTAAGGCTTGAGCGGCGAGTGTTCTTTGGTGTTCGGGCTTCTAGGGTTTATAGTACCAACAAACCCCAAAACACTCGTCCCTGACCCTATAAGCCCTATTAGGGTTTATGGGGTCAGGACGAGCGTTTTAGGCTTTCTTGGTTTTCTTCGGGCTTTTCGGGTTTACAGGGTTTAAAGCAGGCTTGTAGAGTTTCGAGTCGAGGACATGCAGGGTTTCGGCTTTCAGAGTCTCGGGTTTACAGCGGGGTTTAGGGTCTAGGGTTGGAGCTTTCAGGGTTTAGGGTGTTTACGGTGCTTAGCGGAATTCGGGCTTGAGTTGGTATAGGGTTTCGGGTTTGTAGGGCTGATTGGGCTCAGCGTTTAGGGCTTATAGGTTTAGTTGGGTTTGCGGGTTTTGTGTTTAGGGTTCGGGTGTAGGGTTTACAGCGGGTGGCACGACTGCGCCTGAGTTCGCGAGTGACAAAAAAGTCGTGGATTTTGCAGTGAACTGGTCGTCGGGGGACTGTGGAAAGAGCACAGTATTCCTACGGGTCCATGTGCCCAAATAGTATATACATTAGCCATTAGCCCCAGTGCAACTATATAGGGACTACTTTAAGGCCAAAGTATATACTATTAGGGTACATGGACCTTTAGGGATTAGCCGAGAAAGATAGCCGCGCCACATCTGGAGCTGTGGAATCGCAGGGTGCGCCCTCCGGGCATCTCGTAACCAAATACCCTGAACATCTCTGAATGCCATAGGGTGTTACGACTCCGTTTGGGGAATAGAAGGGTTACTTTATTTCGGGTTCCAGGCTCCCATTTGTAGGTTTTGAGGCTATTTATGATTTTGTGTGCAGGCCAGTCGGACATGGAAGTTCAGTTCATTCGCGATGAGGTTTGGCTCGCCTGGTGTGAACTTGTTGGGCTTGGATTCTCATGCCTTGCTGAAGCAGACCCCCACCAAAAAACAAGGAACAGGCAAAATGCCTGTTTTGTTGAGGGGTCTTCTTGGCCGTCGTACTGGGCTTGCTGGTGCAAACAAATGGTATCCATCTGACAACACCGGTAAAGCTCCTAAAAGTCAAAGAAACCCAAAACAACAAAACTAGGAACCCCGTCTGCTACCAGTATTTTGTTCGAGGTGTGCTGTAATGGCCCGCTGGCTAAGACAATAAGCCCGAGACTCACAGGCAAAGGAATCTTCTTCCACTTCCTCCGTCTGATCCTCAGCTTCCTGCATCAGGGGGGCTCAGGGTTTAGGGCCGGGGGTTTAGGGTTTGAGTTTGGGGTTTTTTGTTTTCGCCAAGATAATTCAGCGGCCGGAATCATGCGTAATGCCGTCACGGCTCCCTCAGAGTTCCTTCAAAACTCCAACTGCAAACATATGGGAGTTTCCGAAAACAGGGGGACCCTAATATAGCACCCTAAATAGTAGGATCCTTATTATAAGGATCCCCAAAAAAGGTACCCCTAATTTTCGGAAAGCCTCATATGTCTGACTCGCAAGGCCTTGATCCGGGCCCGCAGTCCTTGGTTCTCGGGTGGGGGCTTTCAGTTTCGGGCTCCGGGTCTGGGTTCAAAACAGGGGCCTAAATGATTACCAATACTATTGTGGGGGTTCCTTATTATGATTATGGTATAATATACCCCAAAAACCCTATACTATAATTATGAAGGCCCCTACTTTAGGCTGTATGTCCAGATGCACTTTCGAGCTGCAAGTTGGGTCTGGTGGCGCACCCTTTTGTGAATGATTCGGTTTATAAGGTTTAGGACTTGGGGTTGGGTTTAGGGGTTTAGGGGTGCTTTACCACGAGGCCGGTCCTCACAAAGCTCCATCCAAGAAAGCCCGAAGGCAGTCGAACCCCCAAACCCTGGAGCCAGTTACCTCCCTCGAAGGGTTTTTCCCGCTCAGGCACATCGCACAAACCCTAAACTGCAGCTCCTACCTAGACTAGACCCCCAACTACCCACTATTATACCCCAAGTAGCCACTATTAAGGACCATAAGTGCTTTATTGGAAGGCCCTTGGGTGCTCCTGGTAAATCCTACTGTTGATGATATAAATCCTGCATTACCTTAAGAAGGGCCCTAAGCTATGCGAATAATGGCATACTCCTGATTTTGGGGTAATGCAGGGTTTATATCAACGACAAGCCTGCAAAGGGAAGCTCCTCTTCGAAGTCTTCGTCCACGCACCGCCGCAGGCTAGTAGCCCAAAGCCTTGATACACAGAGACTAAAGGGAAGTCCAGAAAGTTGGAACATGGTTTCAGGGTAGGATACCCTATAGTTTACCATAAAGGGTTTAGGATAATCATATTCCAACTTTCTGGCTTTTACTTTAGGCTTCCGCTGCTATAACCAGGACCCCTCAGGGCCCTGTAATAGAGCCCTTATGGTCCTTAATGGTGGGTACTTGGGGGAAAATAGAGGGCAGTTGGGGGGTCCAGCAAGGGTGCAGTGTAGGGTCTGAGGTTTAGGGTGTGGCGGGCGTTGGGTTTAGGCCTTGGGGGGTCAGGGTGTCTGAGTTGTGCCCTATCCCTTGCAGGGCGTTTGTGTGCTTCGCCAGGCTTACAGGGTTTAGGGCTTAGGGCTTAGGGTTTCTGGGGATTAGGGTTTAGGGTTCAGGGTTAAGGGTCCAGGGTGGAGGGTTTAGGGTTTACGGTGCATGAGGCACACCTAAGGTGATTCGACTGAATAACGCCTTGCGTTGCAACCAGAAGGACCTTCAAATCTGAATGGCTGCTGTCAAGGATGATGCTACCTTAAGGGATCATGGGACTTAGTAACTAGGGTTCTAAGTAAGGCAAGTATACTTCTAGTTACTTACCACCCCAATTAGGGTACTTTCAACCTTACTTCCATGCGGGGTACATGTGCTGAAATGCGGGGCTTGCAGCTTTCAGAAGAAGTTGCCGTCAATTACAGGGACATCCGAAGACCAAAGATCCCGTCTTTGTTAAGCCGTTGCAGGGTGTTGCAGTTGTAATGCCTCTCGCCTCCACAATTAGCAGTTTCCAAGCGTTGGTGCTGGCAACATAGCATCGTTTCTTGTGTATAACGGACACACCCGCATCGGCTGCAACCCAGGTTTTAGGGTTCGGGTTTGCATAGGGGTAGGGGCTTTAGCTCATGGGGTTTGGGCTCATGTTTGGTGTTTGTGTTTTAGGCTGGGTTTTGATCCCGCAAAAAACCCCAAGCCCTAAAGCCTTCAAGTTAAAGCCCAAACCGAAGCCAAACCCGAAATTACTAGAGCTAACAGGGCGGCCGCGATCGCCATGAAGAAGAAGAAAAAGACGCAGGACATGGTGCCAGGGTCAATTCTTGGGTGTAGGGGTCGAATGCAGAACCCTCATAGTCGGAATAGGGTTGGGGGGTATAGTATACTAAACAGAAAGCAAGGAACCCTGAGGAAGAATATTGGCACTTCCTGAGCTTATGGGATGTCACGGTTTCAGGATTTTGCCTGAAACTTCCATAATATGGGAGTGCGATTACACGAGAATGATCGGGGCGGGAATGTTTCGCATATTGGAGATGTAGCTCGGCACGGGGGCGGAGACCTGGGAGCTGGCAAGGGAAACATGGTGACCCAGACCGGAGCTTGTGTGCCGTCTATGCGAGCTCCCGCCGTCCTGTCTTGCAGGAATCGAGTGCCCAGGTGATGCGAGGGAGCGGGAGTAATTAGTTCTGGACCACATTACTTAGCCCTAGTCCGCGCTGATGCGCTTGTAGTTGTACGACTTCGGCAAAGGCAGAGGAGGTTGAAAGCCGATGCCGACCTAGATCTGAATCCCGTGCTCGTCGCGTGGCAGAATGATGCTTCATTGTTAAGAAGTCGGTCACCAACATGGAATCCTGTAATGCGTCGCAGCACAGGACGACGTCGACGAGGACATATTGTTGTTCGCTTTTCTCGTATCTGCTTGTCGGCGGCCAGGGTGAGCTTGGCCTTTACTCGAGTTGCAATCGACACTGCAAACTACAAGTGCAGCCTTCGTAGCAAGGTTTCCCAAAACCTTGGAAGGATATGGCTGCGGCTGCACGCCCGCATGGATGTTCCCTCAGATGTCGTTCGGTTTCGGGTAGCCGCCGTCCTTCGGATCCGTTTGACCCTCCTGTCACGGTGCCGGTCGTGTCCGATGTGCTTGATGACCTGTCCGTGCCATAGGCCGCTTTTGAAACTGAGCAGGCATGGCGAGGGCTCTGTGCAGGACGGGGACAAGTCTGTCCATCTTCGAGACCTTAGCTCTAACGGCTGAGAGAAAAGCAGGAGAGCATTCAGTCGGACATGATCGCTCTGCTTGTTGCTGGCAGAGGTGGCCATCGTGCGTCTGTTATTGGCGTGGGTCTCGCTTTCTGCGAAATGTGACCGCCTTCGTCCGCATCCTGTTGTTGGTTTTCTAATCGTGTGAAGTAGTCCGGCTGACATTCAGGGCGGTCTGATGAATGTGCTTCCGGGTGATGAACAGGAACTCGGCGTTGTTGTCGCAGTTGTATGCTGACAGTTTGATGGGCGCTCAGGTTGCTCTCCGAGATGCTGCTTTTGCCGGAATTCTTCTCGGAGCTGCACAGCCCGGGATGGGGATTGACGTCACGTCGATCTGATTCGTGCTTTTGGGAGCGCGACTTTGACAAAGTTCCTGAAGAGTGAACTCGAGATGAAAGACTGTGCCAAGTCTCGATTAGGCGGTGTGCGGCCACTTCTGCTGCGCTGCTCGAGCTGGCAATGCGCGGATGCAAACTTTGCGGACGATTTCTTTTTATGCTCAGGCCCTCAAGCGAAAGCTGGACAAATTGTTCACGCTGTCGCCTCCCCGTCTCCGGCGAGTTCTTACAAAAGCTGGCCTTTACAAATACAAGGAGCGGGCTCGTTCTGGGAGTTCTTCAAATCGCGAGGGAGCTTCGCTTGTGATTCCTGGAAGACCGAAATTCCAACAGGTAAGTTTTCGCCCGCAGATTGGCGCTTCGGACGGGGAAGTGGATGGAGAGCAGCAGTCACAGGCGCGGGCAACTCCGATCGTCTTCTGTTAGAAATGAAGGGCATGTCCGACAATGAATTCCCGAGAGTGCTTTTATGCATGGATGCTCCGGCTGCGACAACGACCGGGTCATGTGATGCCTGAGCAGTGTAGGAGGGGTGTCGAGTTAGACGGTTGAACGCCTCTTAAAATTGTTCTCGGTGCCTTACGACTAGTCAAAAAAAGTGCTGCGCAGGCTGGCGAGAGTCCGGATGGAGCCGCCACTCCGAGACAGCTGGAATTCTGTTTATGATCAGTCTGCCAGCGTCGTCTGAGTAGAGGGCAAAGGGAATAAAAGAATTGGTGTGGTGGTCGACGCTATGAACTGGTACATAAGAAACCTCATGCATGTTCACTTCGAGATCCTGAAGTATTCCTTTCTTGCAACAAAGCCGCCGAGACGCGACACGGATGACAACAGCGGTGGCGGCATCTCCGAATTGCAGCAGCAACGGCAGCAGATTCGGCAGCAGCAGCAGCAGCTCTTCGAGTTCGAGAGGCATCGATGACGCAGGCTCCGACGACGGCGGCATGGGTCAGGAAATGGAGGATGCGCGACGGGAAGGGGGGGAAATCGTGGCTGGATGGGGGTTCTATGTGACAGTCGTGTGTCTCCGCAGCGCAGCTTGAGGGAGCGAGAGACGTCTCAGCTGTGCACAAGATCTTTGGGGCTACAAGCCCTAAACCTGTAAAGTCTACAAACCCTAAACCCTATACCCCTAAGCTCTAAGCATGACGTTTAGATCTGAGGAAGCACTCCTGCGTCGCTGCACGAGCTTTCGTTCCAGTCCCCCACCCTAAAGTGCTTTCAAATCAGGGAAAAGTTGCAGGGTTTACGGTTAGGGTTTGGGGTTAGGCTTTAGGGTTCGGGGTTTAAGCTTTGGGCTTGCAGGTTCGGCCTAAAGGTTAGAGTCTTCGGTTTGGGCTGGGGCTTTGGAGTTTCGGTCTTGTTCTGTATTTTTGTTTTAGGGTTTAGTTCAAGTCTAAGTTTTAGGGTTTCGGGTTTGGGGTTTTGGCCCTGCCGAGTGTTACTTGCAGAACTGCATATTCAAAGTTCCTCAATCCACTTGTCGAAGTCCTGCGCAGAGGCGAAACACGCGTATGAAGACTGGGTGCCTCTTTTGATTTCCTATGGTTTCGCCGTATAGTTGGCATAAGATGTCAAGGGTTGGGGTTGAGGGTCTAAGCTGTAAGACACAGCAATCTTAAGTCACCAAACTCCCGCCAGAGGACACAACTCCCCCGAAGAAGGTGCGGGGCCAATTCTGCTTCTCTTCCTTTTGGGGTTTAGGGTTTTGGGTTTGGGTGTATGGAGGTCTGCATAATCGCTTAAATCGTATCCCTTTATGGGTACTCAAAAACCCTACTTATTACTTCTTACCTACTTACTAAGTCCCCCGACCCTCCAGGTAGGAGCCCAGCGTTTCAGCCCTCAGCTTTCAGGGAGCAGTGGCTCGGTGAGTGCTTTCGGATTGGGATTTTTGAAGTTTCGGTTTAGGGCTTCGGGTCAGGGTTTGACTTCCTGGATTAAGTTGAATTCCTAAACCCCTACTAAACCTTAAGATCCCGGAGCCTAAACCCTGAGCCCTGCTTGTAAGCGGAGGCTTTCTCTGTTACGTGGGTTTGTGGGGATCATCAGATCTAAGATGGAAGCCGAAGTAAGTAGCAAGCATATTCCTGAGGGCTCCTTACTAGACTGATAGTTTCAGATGCCCCAAACCCCTTTTCTAGTTATCAAGGCCCCTGACGATGTATTCCGAAGCCTGAGCCCAGTGCTTCGGAGACTTCCGTCGATCACGTGAACCTCGAAGCCTAGAGTCCTGGAGCCTTTTGTGGATTTAGGGTTTAGAGTTTAGAGTTTAGGTTTTGAGCAGTGGAGCGAAATCCCGCTTCTGAGGGAAAGGAAAAGGCCCGCGCGAAATCCAAGTCGCCTGTCACTTGGCTGAAACTTGGGTACCTTCAGAGGTAATATAGAAGCCTGACTTGTTCATGATATGTTAAGGCTCCTTATTGTAAGTATGCCAATATTCGCAAAGACCCTATTGTAATTATGCAGCCCACATACTGATCTTACCGTATTTGCAGAGGTATTTGACGAACTTGGGATGCGTTCAGAAGCTGCGGTCCATTTGGAAGGTCGGGAGGATTCACTGTGCAGTTATTTTCTAGAGAGAGATGAGTACCAGGCTGACAGACATATTCAGATGTCGAAAGCTTAGCCGACTTAACGTATGAAGTCCTACCCTACGCCCTACAAGCTACTCCCAAACCTTAAACCCCAAGCAATTACAAAGCCCTAACAGTTTTTGACGCACCAGCAGCGGCCGCTTCTACTGGGGTAGTAGTAGTAGTAGTAGTAGTAGTAGTAGTAGTAGTAGTAGTAGCAGTTGTGGTAGCAGTAGCGGTAGTAATTGTGTTTGGTTTACCTCGGGATAGTCCATAACCCTAGGGTCGACAATGGCAGCGCACACCCAGGTCCTTTCTCCAAGGCCCTTAACGGTTTAGAGTTTAGGGCTAAGAATTTAGGGGTTGAGGGTTTTGGTTTAGGGTTTAGGGTTTAGGGTTTAGGGTTTAGGGTTAAGAATTTAGGGGTTGAGGGGTTTGGGGTTTAGGAGTTTAGGGGTTCAGGGGTTTTGGGGTCTGGGGGTTCAAGGGTTCTGGGGTAACTCCGGAATGCTCGGCCCCGACATGGACCCGGCACCTTGAAACCCCGAGCCTCCAAACCCCAAAACCCTGCAAGCCCGATAAGCCCTGTAATCCCCGTTAACCCTGCAGCCACAGAAGGCCTTCTAAGGCCTATGAACCCTAAAAGCCCCACCGACCCTGTAAACTCCTGAAGGATCTAAGAAGTAGAACCCATAGACAGAGCTTTATCTTCAGCCA
This sequence comes from Symbiodinium sp. CCMP2592, assembly GCA_905221615.1. Classification (NCBI taxonomy): domain Eukaryota; class Dinophyceae; order Suessiales; family Symbiodiniaceae; genus Symbiodinium; species Symbiodinium sp. CCMP2592. The sequence goes on from CAJNDT010003190.1 coordinate 196,488, forward strand.
GACAATCATACGAAGCCCTTTGGGCGGGGTTCCATCTTGCGGATTGCCGATCCTTGAACCCCGAAGCCTAAACCCGCCTACCTTGGCAACTAAGCCTCCGTATCGGCCGACCTGGCCCGCATTCGCCACGAGAGTGCGCAGATGGAGAAGGGCCTCGCGAACTTGCAGGTCTGAGGGTGGAGACCACTGGTGCCTCTCCGACGGCAGTGTGCGCAGCTTTCTTCCAAGAACCTTCGCACCATGGGCAGAGAGCAAGTGGGTGAGCGACTTCGCAGCCTTCCCAACCTGCGTCCCTACGTGCCTCCTGCGGAAGCTTCTGCAGCTACCCCGTCTCGTGCTTAGCCGGCCATAAACCGGAAAGGACCTACCGTTTCAAAGATTCTTGTAAAGAAGTCATAGAAAGGAACCCTCAAAATCAGGCTTCTGTCAAACCCCTGGCCCTAAACCCACAGTCCGCATGACCGATTGCATAAAGCCTAAACTCCAAACCCCAAACCCTAAACTCTAAACCCTACAACCCTTCCACAATGTGGATTCCACCGACCTTAACTGTAAGGAGGAAAAAGGCGTTCAAAAAACACCCTACAACCCTAAACCCGTTTTCCTCAGCTCCCCAGGACCGAAGGCAGACCAAGAGGTCTCACTCGGCAAGGGACCTCGGATTTTGCGTTTGGGCTTTCAGGGTTTGAGGGTTTAGGGGTCCAGGGACTTAGAGGTTTAGGAAGTGTAGGGAGTTTAGGGTTTTGGAGATTTATTAGAGTCAAGCGTAAGATTTTCGCGTCAAGGGTTTGAACTAGAATTGCGACAAGGGTAGACACTCAACATTGCATCCATGCAACAGAACCCCCCTCGATCGCTTGAACGTTTCGGGGTTCTTGCTTGTAAGCTCGGGTCAATAGGGGGGCAGTTATTAACATGTGTATGTGTCTAGTGCAGGTGTGGTTATACAACAGTATGCCTACGTTATATACTTATTTGCTGTTAGAGTTCTATTGCAATGCAACTATGTAGACATGAGGACCTAACTGTATACTTCTATGTCCACATAGCCGTGCAAGTTGTTTTTATGTATAAGGAAGTATATTTGTACACTTTCTAGCTACATACACGTGTTTGCGTCGTTGTAGAATTGTACGAAAATATTGCTAGACTAGACTGTGCTATACGCTGCGATGCGATACGTTACGATACGACATGATACTAAGCATAGTCTGCTATGCTATGCTATACTACACTATACTGTAAACTCTGTAAACCTGTAAACTGCTTTTCTGTATTTCCTATACTATATCCACTTTGAACCCCCCCCCTCCGGAAAACTCAAATGACTAAGCCCCCCCTTCCCACGGTAACTTACGAGGCTCGCCGAAAGGGCCGAAGATCAAGATCACGGTCTGCTGGGGACTCATAGAGTTTGCTCTGACCTTTGGGTTTAGGGGTCTTGGGTTTACGGAAGTAGAGGGATTTATGTTTGCAGGGGGTTCTATACCCTAATCCCAAAACCCAAAACCCTAAACCCTAAGCCCTAAACCCTCAACCCTAAACCCAAAGGATCTCGACAAAGAAGCTTTTAGTTCTTATCAGATGGCATCCGGGGGTTAAGGTTGGTCACGGCTTCGGGGCTTTGGGGGTTCGGGGGTTGCGAGGCTTGGGGCTGCAGATTTTGCGAGGCTTGGGGTCTCATTGAGGGTTTCGGTTTAGGGTTTAGGGTTGGGGGCCTAGGGTTGAGGTGTTTTTTTTTCAGTACTTGGCTGTTATGATACTTCTTGCAGCCATTAGCCATTGCGAGCTGAACTTTGAAACAAAAACGCACAGTACACTCCCTGACACATGAGAAACTAAGACTCTCAATAATGCTTCACATATCCCATGTAGAGCCGTGCAGAGCCCTGGAGGAAGGCTTCATAAAACCCTTCTGGAACCCTTGCCGAACCCTGATAGAAGCCGTATCGAACCCCTAAACCCCTAAACCCTAAACCATACATCCCTATGCCGTACAACCCTGAACGTGAAACCAAAGGCCCGCGGGAACCATCGAAGGAAAGGCTCCGTCCAGGCCTCAGACGGCCTCGGAGGATCACGGGACTTACGGTTGATGATATAAATCCTGCATTACCTTAAGGACCCTAAACTATGGGAACTATGGTATAATCCTTGTTATGGGTAATGCAGGATATACATCATCAACCGTAGTAAAACCCTAAACCCTAAAGCCTAAAGGTGCTCCTTAACGGGTTTCTTAAAGGGTTCTATAATCGGCTTCGGGTTTCGGGTGGACTTGGAGGATCATGGGACTTAGTAAATAAGAAAGTTTCCGAAAATAGGGGACCCTAATACAGTACCGCCCTAAAGAATAGGATGGTCATTACCAGGGCCCCAATATAAGGTACCCCTAATTTTCGGAAACTCCCATAAGCCTAGACGCACCTCGAGTCGGTGGTTCATGAAAGGTACCGTTTCCTTGCTTATAGCCCTAGTTGCTAAGCTTAATGATTCTTTAAGTAAGACATGTCTTTGGGGTTTCCATCGAGATTTTCTGGAGTTGAGGATGTAGGTCGTAGGTTCAGAGGCTCGAGGTTTGGGTTTCATTGTCAGGTCCCAGGAGTGAGGGAGTTTGGGGTTCAGGCTTGAAGGTTTTCGGAGTTCAGGGTGTTCCGGGTTGGGGACACCACGAAGATCGAAGTTAGAGTTGTTCCGACTGTTCTGGGATTTGAGGTTGCGGGGTGCCAATCTTCCAACTTTCTGGCATCTGCCTTGGCCGGCTTTGCGATTTGTGAGAACGATTGGGTGGGGTTCTCCTTGGGCGTACTTGGAGGATCGGGGACTTCATAAGTAAGGTTACAGCATCCCCGCTCCCATGCCCAACCCCTCCTAAAACCTAGAGTACAAAGGAAACCTAAATCCAAGAAATAACCCCCCCAAGCCCTAAACCCATTTCCTTATCTAAAGGGAGCCCTGAAAACTCAGCTTGCTCCCAGGCTCGCAGATCTCCGAAGCGTGCAAGTTCGGTGCCCGCCTCTGTTTGGCGTTGAGGGTTTACCTGGGCCCGGAAAACCACCTTTTTCAGGATCTCTACAAAAGGACATTTCTACAAAAGGAGATCATAAGTAGGGAGCCGAAGCCAAGAAAGGTAGGTTCTTCGGGTTATATATACGGAGCTTATAGTAAAGGGAGCCCTAAAAAGAATGGCTATGTCAGCTACAGCGTAAGGCTTGGGGTTTGGGGGAGCTCTCTGGTTCTTCCTTTGCGTCTTCAGGGCTAGGGTTAGGGGAAGGTTGCTTTTCCCGTTTTATTCATGGTTAAGGCTGGAGGTTTAGGGCCCGGTTTGGGTCTTAAGAGCGAGGGTTAGAAGGTGTTCGGCTTTGAAATTTAACTCCGGCTCGGACTTGAAAGTTTAGTCGGTTTTGTGAGCGTTGGGGTTTAGAGCTTAGGGTCTTGAGGTGCAGGGTTTTGAGATCTAGTTGTTACGGTTCGGTCTTCCGCAATCAAGACGTGGTCCAGAGCTTCGGGGTTGCGGCTTGAAGCTTAAGGCTTTGGGTTCAGGGCTCGTCTGAGGAAGCCTGAACCCGAAACCTTGAACTCATGTCGGAGGAGCTTAAGGGGTATTTCGTATCGAGCCAAGACAAGATTTTGGATTCGGGATGGAGTTCTCGTGGGCGTAGTATAGGAGCGCGCATCGCCACCGATACTTACTATACTAAACCCAAATTCAAATCGTGAAGAACCCCCGTGTTGGGTGGAGTTTGGATCAAGAAGTTGAATTTCAGGTAGGGCAGTCGACCCGGCAACTTTCAATCCAAAACGCTTAACCGTAAACCCGAACCCAAACTTAAACCAAAACCCTTCCAAACCCTAAACCCTCTAGTCCCTCTCTTCCCTCACCCTTAAGCCCAAAACCCTTCTAAACCCGAAACCCTACTCTGATCCTCCCCGACCCCAAAATGGGAGTTTCCGAAAATAGGGGACCCTGACAAAGTTCCCTAGATAGTAGGATCCGTATTGTAGGGATCCCCAAAATGAGGTAACCCGAATTTTCGGAAACTCTAAACCCTAAACCCTTTATAGAACCCTTATAGATCCCTTTAAGGAACCCTTTAAGGATCCCTTTAAAGGCAACCCTAATTTTCGGAAACTCCCAATTAGGATGCCCAGTAGTACCCTTATTCCCTTTTTGTAGTCCTAGGTTCCTTATAAAGCTACCCAATACCAAAAAGAGAGGCCTTTTTATTCTTAGGTTACTGGCTATCCTAGTTTCGGAAACTCCCAAAATGCCAAGGACCGCAGGAGAGATCGAAGACACTCCTCGGCCCGACTCCCCGGGGGCCAAGGGCTTTGGGCCTTTCCTTTACCTGGACCCTAAGGAACCTACCGTTTTAGGGTTCCCTAATATGAGTTCTTTAGATAAGTCCTTAAAACGGTAGGTTACTTCGGGTTCAGGTATGGCTTAGATCTCAGAGTTTGGGGATTGGGGGTTTCGGTTTTGGGGTTTAGGGTTTTGGGGTTGAGGGCTTTAGGGTTTTGGGGTCAAAGGCTTCACGGTTCTGGGGTTTAGGGCTTGGAGGTTTAGGGTTTCGGGTTCAAGACGAAGGCGATGCGGCAGAAGATTTGGGGCGTCCCCGGTTTTGAGCTGTTTGTGTCTTCGTGCTTTGGACTCATGGACTGGACGCTGGCATTGGGGCTCGTCGGGGCGAGGGGTTAGGGCTTTACGGCTTGCTACGCCTGGCCTCGCAGTTTACAGACAAGGCTCTAAATCAGCCCATGAAGGGGAATCCAACACTGCAGGTCGGTCAACCCTAAACCCCTGTACCACCGCTCCCGGTCGGATTGCATGGCTCTTCTGCTGAGCTGCCGGTTCCTTCTTTCACCCAGCACCGGTCAGATAGCCGTTGTGGAAAATGGGTGCTTTGCGGATCAGGCGCCCTGAGGTTTCACTTGGACATGCAAGGCTTGAGTCGGCATGACCTGAACCTATCCTCGGGCCGAGCTGGTCTGGAAGTGCGTTCAGCAGGCAATTCCCAAGGCTTCTAAACGCTGACGTGCCTGAGCTTCATGGCAGCACTATGCACATGAGCTGGGTTCGCACTCAATCCTCTGAACGAGCACGGGCCTAGCTATATGACTGTCCCGATCATTCGGTTCAGGGTTTAGGGTTTAGGGTTTAGGGTTACCATCTCAAGGAATGGGTGTGGGAGGAGGGCTTTTCCATCAGATCCCAGTTGGTGCGGAGCAACGCCCGTGGCACGGGAGAAGTGTGGATGTTTAGGGAAACGATGCGTCGTGAAAGCAGCTTAGATCCCCGATACCCAACCTTTAAACTTTTTGGGTTCTTGTAGTTTAGTAGGAATTGGAAAGTTTAATCTGTTGTTTCTGTGGGTTATTTGGGGGAGTAAGGCAAGGAAGGTTAGCATCGGAAAAATTAGAGATGACATACTAAACCCTAAACCCTAAACCCCTTGACCCTAAACCCCTAAACCCCAAATCCCTAATTCTTAAACCCCAATTTCACCCTTGCTGCAGCCCTCAGCTCTGACACCGTCCATAGCTTGTCAGCTCCTGTTGCTCTCGTCATTTTCTCAGCCTTTATTTCAGGGCAATTAGGGAGTCTGCACTGCAGCCACCATCTATCAGGGATTCTTGTTCTAGTGTTCCCCGCCTTTTTTAGGATTACGGCTTTCGGGTTCGGGCTGAGTGATTTCAGCATTGCTTGTAGGGTTTGGCTCTATTGGAGCTATGGTCTTCTGCAGTGTTTTTGCGTCAACCCGCCCGTCGGTCGTCGCTAAACCCCAAAATGTTAATAAGCCCCTTACACCCTAATATAGGGGCCCTAACAACTTTCCCTTTTATAGTTATACTACAATGGGCCCCAAAACCCTATTCAAAACCTGAATCCTCATATGTCCTACACTACAAAGGGATACAAGACCTCACGCCCCCTGAGCCCTAAGCCCTAAACCCTAAATCCTAAACCCTTAAATGAAAACCCTGAATCCTAAACCCTTGAAAAAGAAAACCCTAAATCCTAAACCCTTAAAAAAAAGAAGACCCTAAATCATAAACCCTTAAAAAAGAAAGCCCTAAATCCTAAGCCCTTAAAACAGAAACCCCCAAATCCTAAACCCTCAAAAAAGAGAACCCTAAATCCTAAGCTTGCTTGCTTGCTTGCTTGCTGAGGATCGCAGAAAGGATCGAAAGTCACCCTCCGCGGGCCTCTCAGAAGAGGGTATCTCAGGGGTACTTAGAAATATTTTTGAAATTTTTGGTTACTATAATCCCTAAGAAGCAGCTAAACTTACAATTTTTGCTAGGGTTCTAAGTTCAGTCTAGGTATAGGGGTCGGACTTGCTCAAAACCTTGCATAGTGCTGTCTTCGGGTTGTATAAAGGCTAAGGGCCCTGACCTAAGTCCCTAAATCCTAAGCCGTGAAGACACCATGATTAAAGGTTTTCCTTTTTTGCAAGCGGGGTTGAAGGTCTAGCGCTTTGTTTAAAGCTCTAAGCCTTAAGCCCTACGCCTTAAACAAGAGACCCCAAGCCCCAAGCCCTGAGCCTCAACTCCATCCTGTAGTTCCGCCCTTCCCAGTTTATGGCACCCACCCGGCTCGGGGTTCAACTTGTTGAGGTCTTCGGGTTTTAGGGTTTTGGGGTTTAGGGGCTTAGGGGTTTAGGGTTTAGGGTTTAGGGTTTATGTTTTTATGGTGTTCTGCCCGTTATCCGAAGCTCTGTAAACTGCTAGTAGCCAGCCCGAATCCATATATATATATATATGTGGACATACATATACATATACATATATATATATGTATATATATATATATATATATAAGCAAGTACCCGACTCCCTGATGTTGTTAGAACCGTACCTGTTTGCGTTGCTGGGGATGTTCGCGCTCTTGGAAGAATCTCTTGACCATGAGTACGACTATGATGGTGCTTCTTACCTGTTTGGTAAAGCCTTCCCCATCGCGAGTACTGTTTGCGTGGGTGTCAGTGGCTTGTCATCATGATGCCCCTCGTGCCCGTGCTCTGAACACACTACCATTTGCAGCAAGTCTTACGCGTTCTATCACTTTGTTGCCCGGTTGCTTTACATCAGAGCGGTTAGATGGTTTCTTGTTGTTGATCCCCTAAACCCTAAACCCTAAACCTCTGTTATTGTGCGTTCCGACCGGCGCTTTGCTTCTACCCTTAGCCCCAACCTAAGCTCAGGAGCTCAGAGAGGTTCGGGTTTAGGGTTTGGGGGTTAGGGTTTAGGGTTTAGGGTTTAGGGTTTAGGGTTTAGGGTTTAGGGTTTATAATGTACTGAAGCAGGCACTCTGAGCCTCAGTATTGTGAAGCCTAAACCTTGAACCTTAAGCCGCTCAACCCTCAGCCTTTGAGCTGTGATGAACCTCTTGTTGCACCATCTTTGGAGTGATTTCATGTACCAGATGTGTTAGTAGCCCGACACCCGAAAGCCCTAATGCCCCAAAGCAACGCCAAACCCGTTACCACAACTCCCCAAACCACAAAAGTTGGGTTTCTTAGGCAGTGTATAAACCCCAAAGTCCCGTAGCAACCTTTCTAAACCCTAGAGTCACATAGCAACCTTTTTATAAAAGCAAACTGGCTAGGCTGCAAAAACGCAGGCCCCAGGACAGTCCCTTCTGTTTTATAAACCCTAAACTCCCATAGCAACCTTTAAAAACCCTAAAGTCCCATAGCAACCTGCAAACCATAAACCCCAAAATCCCTTAGAAACCATCGCAGCTCTTTCGATCGAAAGTTTTACTACAGTAGAAGCCAAAAAGTTGGAAACCCAATAGCCTCAATCCTTAAGAGTAAAGTATAAGGAATCCCAGCACTATTTGGCCTTTATCCGGTTTCCAACTTGCTGGAGTTTACTGTACCCCAGGAGCGCCGGAGGGCTCGACGATCCCCATGTGCTCGGATCCCGGAACCGGGCTGACTGGCTTCTAGGGTTCTGCAGGTTCTTCTACAGGGTCTAGGGCTTGAGCAGAGGGGATCATGAGAGGGGGTATTTGGGTCCTCACTAGGATATTTAAAGTTGGTTCGGCGCTCAAGGGTTCATCTTAGGGTGGGAGTCAGGATTTTGAGATCCAGGTGCCACAGTACCGCTGTTCTACTGTACCTTGCGTTTCATGCCTTTCAGCTACACCTTCGGAACCTGCCAGACCGACCCACTTTGGAGGCGTCGGGTCTCTCGGTATTTTGACCCTTGATCTCGAAGCCCTGAACCCGCGAGTTCCTAAGCTTAAAGACCTGTGCTGTATCGATACCCTCCTCAGCCAGTGCTGCTTCAATGCTGAACTCGTGTACTCCTGTTGAGCAACATGTTGAGCAAAGCCGAGGCAGTCAACCCTCTAAATCAAAACCACCGACACTTAGACCCCAAACCCCGAACCCGAACCCCTAAACCCTTAACCCTAAACCGACCTAATCTCAACACACCAATGGTCTCCTTCCCGCTCGCGTTGTTGGGATGCATCATCGAACCTGTCCCCCACCGGCAAACTAAACCCCAAAGCGCCCCCAAGCAGGTTCAATGTACAGAGGCCTTGCAACCCTACAAAAACCCTATCCCCTAGACAGTAAACCTTGCCGTCTAAACCCTAACCCCGAAGCCTAGCGACAACCTCGGTAAGCTGCCACCACACAACACCGCATGCCAATCTAACGTAGGAGCCTTAAATATTTAGAATAGAGTTGGGGGCCCACGAAACTATAACTCAAAATAAGGGGTCCCCAAAACCCTATTCTCATTATCAAGGCCTTTACAGTACGGCCTTGCACAGAATTCCGACGAAGAAACGGGTTCAAGGAGCATGCATGGTCTTTGGACGAGTGTCGGCTTAAAACAGATCCTTCAAGACCCGAGAAGACTCCTTTTCAACTTTTGCTGCCAACCCCCCTCCCCAGGGAGTCTTGGGAGGAGTCCTCTGCAACATCACCTCAGAAATAAAATCCTAAATCCCTGAACCGGACAGGCACGACACTTAGACGACGAAACACGAAGCACCCACAAAAGCCCCAAGCCCCAAGCTAAACTCCCTAAACCCAAGCCTGAAAGCCCAAAACGGGCCATGCAAATAGAACCCCCTGACGCCCTGCATTTCCCCAAGGCCATCAAGTTCTTGAAGCCCTGAAGTTCGCCCAGCCATCCATAAAGTAGAAGCCAGAAAGTTGGAACATCATTATCCTCATGCCCTGAAGGTAAAGTATAAGGGATCCTAGCAATAATCCATGTTCCAACTTTCTGGCTTCTACACTGAACGGTTCAATGGGGTTCCCACCAGGCCCATGGTTGTTGTAGGTCTACAAGCCGGTCCCCAAACCCTAAATGTCTGCCGTAAATCCTTGTCGCCACAGATCCCTAACATGCCCGAAACCCTAAAGCGCCCGAAACTGAATCCTGAACATCCCTGAACCCGTTTGAAACAGATTTGGTTTAGGGTTTAGGAACAACCTCTATTGCCAACCTATAGAACCCTTGCAGACCCTTCGTTCCCTCCAATGGTAAAAGGAGGGCCCCTTAATAAGGACCCCTAGGTATATACCCTTAATATAGCCATTATATACCCATTATTATAGCCCATTATAGGGTAGGGGTCCCCATTAAGGGTCCCTCCTTTTCCCCTTTGATTCCCTGGTACCCCAGAGTTCCCGAAAGGGCCGGCGAACCCGCGGTAGCAGCCACGCCTGGGACTCGCAGGGGCAGCGGTTTAGGATTTAGGGTTTAGGGTTTAGTATTTAGGGTTTAGGGTTTAGTATTTAGGGTTTAGGGTTTAGTATTTAGGGTTTAGTATTTAGGGTTTAGGGTTTAGTATTTAGGGTTTAGGGTTTAGTATTTAGGGTTTAGGGTTTAGTATTTAGGGTTTAGGGTTTAGTATTTAGGGTTTAGTATTTAGGGTTTAGGGTTTAGTATTTAGGGTTTAGGGTTTAGTATTTAGGGTTTAGGGTTTAGTATTTAGGGTTTAGGGTTTAGTATTTAGGGTTGAGGGTTTAGTATTTAGGGTTTAGGGTTTAGTATTTAGGGTTTAGTATTTAGGGTTTAGGGTTTAGTATTTAGGGTTTAGGGTTTAGTATTTAGGGTTTAGGGTTTAGTATTTAGGGTTTAGGGTTTAGTATTTAGGGTTGAGGGTTTAGTATTTAGGGTTTAGGGTTTAGTATTTTAGGGTTTAGGGTTTAGGGTTTGTCGGGGTATAGGCTTCCTGTAGGGGTATAAGATTTCGTTTAAGGGTTCCTTGAAGGGTTCCTTCAAGCGAGTTGCCTGAAGAATTCCTTTCAAGGGCTCAGGAGGCTGCTGGAGGGGGTTCGAGGGTTTGGGGTTAAAGGTTTTAGGGCCTAGACTATTCGGGCTTTCGGGCTTCAGGACTTTAGAGTTTGGGGTTTGAGGGGTACTTCTTCCCCTTAAACCCTCAAACCTAGCGCCCTAAACCCTAAACCTGAAACCCTAAACCCTCAAAACTAAACTCTAAACCCTAAACCTTAAGCCCTGAACCCCTTAAACCCTGAACTCCAAAGCCCTCAGTTTACCCGAATGCCTGCCGTGAGGCCCGGCGAAGCAGCCCCGTTCGAAGCCCTGACCGAGCCTCAAGGATTGTCGGCATTTTAGGGTTTCGAACTTAGGGTTTAAGGTTAAACCCTAGGGTTTAGGGCTTAGGGTTAAAATCTCGGGGTTAGGGTTTAGGGTTAAAATCTAGGGTTTAGGGTCAAGCCCTAGGGTTTAGGGTTTAAGCCTTTAGGGTTTACGCCTTGAGGATTTAGGGTTTAGGGTTGGGCCCTAAACCCAGCCCCAACGTTGAACATCAAGAGTTCACAAAAGGCCCGGCAGAACTATGTCAGCTTAGGTACTGCCCCCATACAGTAAGAGTCTATAATAGGGCTACTACTAAGGCCTTAATATAACTATATTATGAATATTATTCAACTATTACTGAGGGGGGGCCGTACCCAAGGGTCAAGACGCCAAGGGCTTTTTTGTCCATCCCGAGCCTTAACCCGACACTCTAAACCACAGCCTTGGGTCCTAAACCCTACCTGGACCCTGAAGAACCTTCCTTTTTCGTGCTCCCCAGTATGATTTCCTCATATAGATCCTCAAAAAGGTAGGTTCTTCAGGGTTAAGGTAAACCCTAGACCCCAAGTCCTAAACCCTGGAAGTGTCCGTCTTGCAGTCTCGTGCTTAGTCTTCTCAGGGGCCCAGAGACTCGAATATCCCTTGGAGTTTAGGGTTTAGGGTTTAGTGTTTAGGAATGTTCCTTAAGTAGGAGACATCGGAGTCGTTAGGGGTCTTCTGCCATGGGGGTTTGGGGTTTACGGTCGTTGAGGTTTAGGGGCTTTTGGGGTTTGGGGTTCAGGGTTTATTGCTTTAAGGTCCTGGGGTTTAGGGTTCAGGGGTTGTGGGGTGTGAGGTTCAAGGTTTGGGTTCAAGGTAGGAGAGCATCGCATTCTGCAGCATGGAGTTATGTGCTAAAGGTTCTGAAATGTCGCGCATCACTGCAAGTTGTGGCAGAAGCATCCTTCTTTTGCATCACACCTTTTGTGCAGCTTAGATAACGCACCTTTGACATATTACGTTGTTACTGCACGTGCATACGATGGTAATTGTAGTATATACTCGCACTACAGTGCAATGCAGCGGCCACTCGGTAATCCGAATGTTGTTTGCCTTTTGTTGCTTTCGTCTCGCCGTTTGTCGTAGCAGTAGTACTAATCGCCGTGCTCATGGTGATAGTGTCGGTGGCGGTGTTTTTTCGCAAGCACTGGTGCATGATTGTTAACCAGAACACACACACACACACGAGCTAATATCACTAAGGCATGTTGAAGGGCGCTCATGGCACAGCACTGGTTCAACACTGTGACTATGCACCATCAGTGCTGCCAGTATTGATACGGACGCAGGACACACGAAACTCTAATGTTGTGTACAGATTGGTACTGGTAGCTTCGACAGTCACACGAGTTCGCATCGCATGCAAGCAGTTCGAACGCAACCCCTGCCAGCAGGAGCACTTGTGGATCTGTGGAATACATAGGCTTGGCGTGATACGTGGAAATCACAGGTGTTCTCGAGTGTTTGAATCACGAAGCTCAATTCGCATTTGTCAGGTCCGCAAAGTGCGGATGAAATCCAGTTCCGATCGCGACGGTGCGGCTGCTACTGAGGCCGCACCACTGGAAGTTAGGACGAGGTCATGAAGAAGCACCAACAGCAGGAGCCGTAGCAGCAGTTCAGTGTAGCCTCGTCACAAGTAGCAGTATAGAATAAGTAGTGCAGTGGCAGCAGAAGCAGCGCAGCAGCACAAGGAGGAGCAGTAGCAGTACCAGTACGTAGCCACAAGCCGCTCAGAAGAGTGGCAGCAGTCGTACCAGCAGTAGTAGCAGTAGCAGTAGTAGTAGTAGTAGTAGTAGTAGTAGTAGTAGTAGTAGTAGTAGTAGTAGTAGTAGTGGTAGTAGTAGTAGCAGCAGCAGCAGGAGTCGCACAAGTAGCAGAAGCAGAAGTAGCAGCAGTAGCAGGAGTAATAGTAGTAGCAGTAGCAGTCGCAGTAGCAGAAGTAGTTAGTGGTAGTCGGAGCAGTAGCAGTAGCAGTAGCAGTAGCAGTAGCAGTAGCAGTAGCAGTAGCAGGAGCAGTAGCTGCAGCTGCAGCAGCAGCAGTAGCAGTAGCAGTAGCAGTAGCAGTAGCAGCAGCAGCAGCAGCAGCAGCAGCAGCAGCCGCAGTGGCAGTGGCAGTGGCAGTGGCAGTGGCAGTAGCAGTAGGAGGAGTAGTAGTAGCAGTGGTTGTAGCAGTAGTAGTCGTAGTAGTAGTAGTAGTAGTAGTAGTAGTAGTAGTAGTAGTAGTAGTAGTAGTAGTAGTAGTAGTAATAGTAGTAGTAGTAGTAGTAGTAGTAGTAGTAGCAGTAGCAGTAGCAGTAGTAGTAGTAGTAGTCGTCGTAGTAGTAGTAGTAGTAGTACTAGTAGTAGTAGTAGTAGTAGTAGTAGTAGTAGTAGTAGTAGTAGTAGTAGTAGTAGTAGTAGTAGTACAAGTATCAGTACCAGTACAAGTACAAGTACAAATAGCAGTAGCAGTAGCGGTAGCAGGAGTAGTAGTAGTAGTAGTAGTAGTAGTAGTAGTAGTAGTAGTAGTAGTCCTAGTCGTAGTAGTGGTGGTGTAGAAGTAGTAGCAGCACTGGTAGTAGTGGTAGTGGCTGATTGCCGGTATGGTTTGCGCGGCGGCTTTGGTATACATGTACATGTCGCTGCTTAGACATTAGGGTCGCCAGATAGTTGATGCATATGATAGGTATGTATTTATATGTATGTACGGTTGTGTGTACATCTATGCTGTACATATGTATACACATGTTAATACTATACACACACGCAAACACTGTAACACATAAACTTGTACACACATAAATAGATGCGTATGTACTCAGATGCTTATACATGTATATACGCAGTCATGTATATATATATATATACATACACATATTTATGTATGTGATATAGTACTTTTGTTTACAACATGTGTAGGTGTGTATATATGTATATATGTATATGTGAGTATGTAGTATCATACGTATACAACTGTATATGTACACATGAATATGTTTATAATATGTATATGTATGCATGTAGCAATGTATCTACACACATATTTTTATTCATCCGCCTACCTATCTGTTTGTAATGTGAGAGATAGATGACTGCATGCAGATGTGCTTCCAGGGACGTCCGCAATGTGAATGTCCACCCATCCCCCTGATCCCTAACCCTAAACCCCAGCCCGGAGCGTGGTTTAGCGTTTCATAAGGTCCTGAGCCTCACGGGATCTCTAGGGTTTGGAGCTTATTCATGGGGTTTATGGTTTAGGGTTTCGGGTTTCATAGGGTGTATGGTTTGGGGTTTATCAGGACCGCCCAAATACCCGTTAAAGGGCTCTCATATTTTTTTAGGAAGAGTCAATTAGGGGCTACAATAAAGGGTAGTTGGGTCTAGGTGGTGTTTGGGGCTATGGGGTTTAGCCGAAGAAGTCCATGAGCTGTTTAAGCTTGTCTGGCTTCCTGCCGGGATCCCATACCCCCTACCCCATACCCTGAACCCCTAAAGCAGTAAGCCCCTAAACCCCAACTCCCCCAAATCGTGCCAGGATCCCTATGGTGGTGGCAAGAGCTAGAGAAGGAAGCATGTTGCGCAAGCACAGTGTGCAAAAGAGTGCAGGTTTCGACAGCGAGCCGTAATATGGGGCCTTAATTTTTAGAACCGTTATGCTGTAGTTATGAAGGAACCCCAAAATAGTATAGGAACTGTGGCCCCTATGTTAAGTCCGCCGGTTTCGGGCCCTTGTCCCAGTTCAAGCACAAGGATTCAGTATTCCGTAGTTGCCGGAAGGAGCTCCTCGGGCAACCCCATAAGTTCATGCTTACTCATGATGTTCACCTCTTCTGTGCTTTATGCGATGTTGATTTGTGGAGTATTCTTATGGTTGTTTAGCATTTCGGATTTTGGGAGTCTTCTTCGAGGACATAGCAGATGGAAGGCTTGCTGAATCTGACCGCAATCCCGAGCGAATGTGGATTTGCACTGGCCTTTAGAAAAAACCCTAAACCCTAAACCCTAAACCCTAAACCCTAAACCCCTAAACCCTAAACCCTAAACCCTCGGCGGCTTCCGCATTTGATGCAATAAGTTCTCGAAGGAGCTTGACTGGATAGCCTCGTTCCACACTAATTACCAGCTGAAGCCTTGGACTCTGCCTTCGTACCTTGTGGTGGATGTCGGCGGGTTGTGAAGTTTTATAAAGGGGACGGGGGAGAGCCGGTGCAAGTATGTCTGGAGCTTTCGGCAGGATCCAAGCCGGTCGTGTTGAGTATTGGTGCGCGCCTCACCCACAAGCTGTTACTTTGTTATAAATAACAGCTTGCGCACCGCTGGCCGGGTGCGGGGCACGCTGCATGAGAGTGAAAACTCGGAGTCCTTTCGGCCAACGTGCTACGGCACATGACAGTGGGGCGATGGGCTACTGCGCTCACTGGGGGACTCAGGACAAGCCGGAGAACTTGTAATAGTTGCCGGTGTTGCCGACATGCAGCGTTAGGAGGGGAGGCCCAGCACAAAAGCCGCACACCCTGAATCCTAAAACCCTACATCCTAGGTCCTAGACCCTTAACCCCAAGCCCTATGCTGTTGTGGAGATCCGCATGAGTGCTGAAAAGCTCGGGTTGCGAGTTCTGACGGCGGAGTGTACTTGCCATCGTTTCCTTCCGGAGGGGGCATTTTGCCCTGAACCCGGAACCCGGAACCCTGAACCCCATAAGGTAGGCCCCCCTCCATCGATGTTTTCTTGGTTGGCTTGGCCGCGGAGGAATCTAATTGACATTTAACTGTCGGGCCCTTCAACTAGGATGCCCAGTAGTACCCTTATTCCTTTTTTGTGGTCCTAGGTTCCTTATAAAGTTACCCAATACCAAAAAGAGAGGCCTGTTTGTTCTTAGGTTACTGGGTATCCTAGTCAAGGACCTCCTGTACTGTGTTTCCGCGGCCGAGAGCCCAAGACTTCCTGCATGAAGAAACACGCCCTGGACTTAATCTCCTAGAGACTCCAATATCCCTTATTTAAGGAATATTCCTTAAATTATAGTAGGATCCCTTAATATGATTTAAGGAATATTCCTTAATTAAGGGATATTGGAGTCTCTGGGCTAATGATTCAATATTGTGATCTAACAGCACGATCTAGACTTGCTGTTTCCATGATAAAACGTACATTCCTAAATTGAGGTGTTTGGGTTCTCCAGGTCGCACTGTGGGACAGGCACACATCCTTCGAGGCTGGCTTCTCCACATGGACTCTACCCAGAGGGCCCAAACTAGTTCCTTTTTGGGGCTCATGTATAGAACCCTGTAGGGTAATCCCAAACAGGAATACTTTGGGGCCTTAGGGTAGCCTCGCCATCCGAGCCCATAACTGTGGTACAACATACCCCGCCATGGAATTATTGCTCGATCGACTATCCGGGTCAGGTTGTATCGCGGTTTAGGGTCTAGGGTATGGGTTTAGGGTTTAGGGTTTAGGGTCTAGGGCATGGCGTCGAAGACTCTTCTTCTTCGACGTATGCCTCCGAACTATGCAGCGGCTACCCCCGAAGCAGGAAGCCCACAACACACCCCGGTGTCTAAGTTCGCCGCCCCCGCCCCCCAAAAAGCACGTAAGCAATAAGTAGGATAGAGATATCCCGTTTAGATCCCTTTATAATGCAGCCCAACATCGCAGGGATATCGCCCGTGTCATGAAGCCCAATAACTGTTGATGGACAAGATCCTGCATTACCCATTATAAGGAATATACCATAGTTCCCATAGTTTAGAGTCCTTAGGGTCATGCAGGATTTCGTCCATCAACAGTAACGTAGGGATATCCATGTAAATCCAAGAAGACCAGGGTTCAAGCTTTAGTGTTTAGTCTCGTGTTTAGGGTTGAGTTCAGGGGTTATGGTTCAGGGTTCAGGGTTTAGGCTTTAGGGTTTAGTCTAGTGTTTAGGGTTGAGTTTAGGGGTTATGGTTCAGGGTTCAGGGTTTAGGCTTTAGGGGGTTCAGTCTAGTGTTTAGGGTTGAGTTTAGGGATTCTGGTTCAGGGTTTAGGCTTTAAGGGGTTTAGTCTAGTGTTTAGGGTTGAGTTTAGGGATTAGGGTTTCAGGGGTTTAGGATTCAGGCTGACCTGCCTGAAGGGACCGAAATGTCGTCGGCTCTTTTTCTGGGCTCTTGTGAAAGGATTTTGTGTTAAACCATAACAAGGAAACCTTATATTATCTACTATAGACCCCGATTATGGTGACTTAAACTAATTTCCCCAACAAGAGTCCAGTTTTTCATCTTGACTTGAGCCACGCAGCGTTCCTAGGCGACTGTCGTCTCGTTGAAGCGGCCTCTGTGCACACGCGTGGGTTCTGAGACTACAACCACAGCAGCACTTGTCCAGACACTTGAGCCAGCACTGTACCAACAACATATTCCTTAGGGCTCCTGATTTTGGTATACCATCATATACCTCATATTCCTAAGGGTTCCTTGCCTTGGTTCTACTATCATGTACCCACAAGTCAGTAAGGCCCAGAGACTACCCTAAGCCGGAGCTCCCATAGCGCTCCATTCGGAAGCCTAAAGGGCGATTCAGACACCCTAGACCAAAACCACTACAGTAGACGTCGAAGCCGAAGCCGGAAGCCTGAAATTCTGAGCAAGACTGAAAGCCCCTATTATCAGCTTGAAGTCCCTAAACTCTGAACCCCTAGACCCCTGAACCCCTAAACCTCTAAACGCCTGAGCCCCTAAACCTTAAACCCTAAACCGGGCCACGGCCCTCAGCCCTCAGCCTAAACTCACGGGAAACGCTCTTCCCTTAAGCGCCGCCATGGATGGATTTGGCGATGCGCTGTTGGGCACGGTGCATCTGGGATGAAACTTAAGGGTTCAGGGTGTGCGGGCTCAGGGTTCAGGATTTAGGGGTTCATAGGGGTTCGGGGGCTTTATGGTGTGGGGTTGAGGGTTCAGGGTTTAAGGGTTTAGGTTTGGGGGTTTTGGTTTTGGGTTTCGGGGATGTCAAATCTCGAGGGTTCCTACGATCTACGTGTCGCTAGGGTTGGCTTAGGGTTTAGGGTTTAGGGTTTAGGGTTTTGGGTTTTGGGTTTAGGGTTTAGGGTTTAGGGTTTTGGGGTTTGAATGGGTTGAGGGTTGAGGGTCTACGCTTCAATACGGGGTGTCGCAAGTAGATAGTAGGCCTGCAGGCGCGTCATTGGGGGCTTGGGGTTGTAGCGTTCAGGTTTGGAGGGTTGGGGGTTGAGCATAGAATCCGGCATAGAAGCCCGAGAAGTCACTACTACTACGACTACTACAAGATACCCTAAGGTGCTATTCAATTTTCAGGTGGCTGTATTTGCAGCTTAGAGATCAGGGGGCGGCTTTCATTTCGGAGTCGCATGCTTCCGGGGCGTTATGGTCAAGCCGGCTAGCAGCTAGCCAAAAACAAGGACTGCTTTTTTTTGTTACCTTAAAGGGGTTACGATAATGATATTCCAACTTTCTGGCTTCTACTGTAAGGGATAAGGGTTGAGTGCGCTTATCAGCGACCCGTCGTAGCCGGCGCTGACTAGCGACACTTGGAGACTGTTGAAAACCCGACTGCTTTTTTGATTTTAAAGCTGTCGGGCTTCTACGGATTCAGCGAGATCTCGCTTTTGTGCTCGAGTAGTCTCGGGAGCCGTCGGCGCAAGATTCCTCTGAAAGGCTATGGGTCGTCAGCCTCAATATAGATCTTGGGATACTCGTAATAAGGAGCCATATGGGAGTTTCCGGAAATAGGGGACCCTAACCTAATACCCTAAATAGTAGGATCCTTATTCTAAGGATCCCCAAAGTAAGGTACCCCTATTTTCGAAAACCCCCATATTAGAGTCCTGCTTTGAAGAAGCACACCCCGGTTTAGGGTTTAGGGGTTTAGGGTGGCCCTTGCCAAGGCTGCTTGCGCAGTTGCCAGTGCAGCCACCCGAGGTCGCCTGGGCCTGTCTTAGGGTTTAGTAACGCTTAGAAGTTTAGGGTTTAGGGGTGTAAGGCCTAGGGAGTCTAGGGTTTAGGGTTTAGGGGCGACTTATGTATTTATGCATGCATGTATGCATGTACATATGCATGTATGCACGTATGTATTTATGTACACGTGTATGTATATGTGTGTATATATATATAGCAGTAGTAGTCTACTATGCAGAATTAGAGCAAGAGGGCTTTGGGATTTTGGAGTTTCTGGCAAGGAATTGGTTCAGGGTGACTTGTTTTTGGGAGTTCAGGGTTTATGGATGAGGGCTTAGGGTTTAGGCAGACATTTAAACTCACTCACTTGCTTGGTCATGATGTTTGATACGGCTGAGTGACCCCTAAACCCTAAACTCTAAACCCTCGACTCCCCTAGACCTCACACCCCTAAACCCTAAACTGCTAAGTGGTACTAAACCCTAAACCCTTAGACTGCAAAGCAGCCCGGATCGCCCCCACGACTGGAGGTCCTTTTCTTCGTACCAGGCGATGACGAGGAGCCTTGACTAACCCGGAAGGTTGCTGTAAGGGTTGGGGTTTAGAGACTTAGCGCATTTTAGGGTTTAGGGTAGGGTTTAGTTTAGGGGTTAGGGGTCAGGGCCTTAGGGGGTTAGGCATTTGGGTTTAGGTGCCATAAGGATGTCTATAATGTGCAATATACAACGAGAGTTGTGTTGTAGAAGGGTGTACGAAAATGGGATCTCTATAAGGGCTACTACCACGACAAGGGTCACTAGAATAATTGCTACTATATGCGTACAAACATAGGGTTTATAAGGTTCATGCAAGGTTTGGAGGGTTTCGGGGTCCGAGGGGTTTAGGGTTGGTGTGCAGAGTTCATGGGCCTCGATGCGCGAGGCACCAGAACTTACCAAATCACTGCAGAATCGGCACATGATGGTATCGATTAGAAGGCCCCCACCCTGTAATAGTGGTAGAATCGGAATATAACAGGGCACTAGTATAATCCTTATAGTCACTATTACAGGGTGGGGGCCCCTTCGAAGGTATCGAGCCGAAACTCAAAACCCTTAACGGAAACCCGAGCCCCTAATCCCCCAAGCCCGAAGCAGCTAACCTCTTAAACTTAAGACCCTACCTTAAACTACCAAACCCTATTTTTTTGTAGGTCCTTATTATAAACCCCGATATGGAATTTATAGGGACCCTACGCAAAAGTAGGGTTTGGTAGGTTAAGGTACATACCAACGTGCCCAAGCACCCCCCCCCCCCGCCTTCTGCCACAGCAACAGCGCGAATTTGGGTCGAGCATCATTCCAGAAATCAAGGGTCGGTCGTACGCCAAGGTGCCGAAAGTGCTGTGAATACCAGTGAAGTTGGTGTATTCACCCAACTCGGGACCTGGACATGAACCCTATACAACTTCTCTAATCCCGAAACCCAATTCCCGAAAGCCCGCCTAAACCCCAAACCCTCAGCCCTAAACGCTAAGCCTTAACAACGATGTTGAGCTCATGAGCTTAGGGTTTAGGGCTAGGCTTCAATTAACCGGCCAAAGCAAGTACCGCTCGCAGCGGCTTGGAGCAATTGTCCGCAAAACCCATCTCTGATTCTAAGGCCGCTAACCCCCAATCAGGGTTTAGGGTTTAGGGTTTAGGATTTAGGGTTTAGGGTTTAGGGGTTTAGGGTTTAGGGGTTTAGGGTTTAGGGCCCCAACATCTTAAACCTAAAACCCGAAACCCTACATAAGTGCGCACGACATGCGAAGGCCGCAGCGTCACAGCTGAATAAGGGTGCATTTTCGCGGTTTAGGGTTTTGGGTTTGGGATTTAGGCCTTGGGCTTGAGGGATTTGGGGGTTGAGGGCTTGAGAGGTTCAGGGTTTAGGGTTTACACTTTGGGGCTTGAGGGGTTTACAGTTTAAAGCTTGAGGGTTCAGAGGTTTTAGGTGTTCAGGTGCAACGGTTGGGGGCATAGCTATGGCAAAATTACTCGCCATTCAGACACCTTTGTCAAAAACCTGGTATTTTCGTGCATCTATGAAGGGCTACAAGGGGATCCGTAACCCCAGAGCCTTTAAACCCTAAACCCCTAAAGCAAACCCTGCACTTGCTGGCATGCTGGAATATAATTACGGCTACCAGGGCAAAACAGCGAGTCTGCAGCTAGCAGCGGAAAACCTTCGGCAGGCGCGGCGTTTCCCGCCTTAAACAAGGTCGGGATGTGTCACGTGATGATACTCCGTGACACCGAGAACCAAACGCCTGCAGCCCTATTCCTGGTCATAGTCGTGCTTTTCCGAATTCCTTTCCTTTCCAACGACAGCTGGGTAATCCAAGAGCAAATGTTTTTCAAGACAGGCCGCCGCAACCCGGTACAAGAACTTCCGGAGCCTGAATAATCAGACAAGGATTTTGGATTAGGGTTTATGGTTTAGGGTATTAGGGTGATTAGACTACGATGTTGGGGTATACTGTATCAGTGCCACATGGGGGCTATTGGGGGTCGTGAGGAAATTCAGTAGCTTGAAGCAACCCTGGACAACACTCGACCCTAAACCCTAAAACCCTTAAACCCTAAAACCCTAAACCCTGAAACACTAAAACCCTAAAGCCCTAAACCCTAAACCACTAGCCCCGTCAGACAAAAAGAACCCTAAACCACCCTCAGACTCGGCCGAAAGGAGCAGGAGGATGCGCCCGACGACGAAGAGGGGGTTGAGGTGCATCCGGAGTTGAGGGTTAGGGTTTAGGGTTTAGGGTTGAGGGTTTAGGGTTTAGGGCTTTCCTAGTAGTATCCTTTGACCTTTTCTCTTGGTTTTTGGGTTTATGGTTTGGGCTTTCCTTGGACCTTTTCTCTTGGTTTTTGGGTTTATGGTTTGGGCTTGTGCAGGCATCCAGATGAAGAATAGGTCCACTTGGTGGCTGGGGGCCTTGTGTCTTCAGGTTCAGGATTGAGGGCATTATGAGTGTGGACACCTTACTTATATATTTTATAACCCCAAGTCCTAAGTCCTATGATCCTTTAAGTAAGCTTGTTTATGAGGTAGTTCCGATCGATCGCAGGACGACTTCGAACCCGAATCCTCGCGGGACGACTTCTCCATCCTGCGCGCGGGGCGGCCGAGTGTGGGATCTCTTTAGGGTTTAGGTTTTAGGGTGGGATTTAAGGTTTGGGGTTTGGGGTTTAGGTTTTGAGTGGCTTACGGGGATTGTTCAGGGGGTGTTGAATGGTTTTGGGGGTTTAGGGTTGGGGATTTAGGGCAATTTAGGGTCAGGGTTGGGGGTCAGGACTGTTGAGGGCGTTGTGAAGGGGTTTCTCGTCCTGCAACAGCCGTGTCTTGTAGCTGCCGAGTGACATTGGTCATATGTTGGCTGTAACCAGACGAGTCGACGAAGCATGATATACTGATATACTTCGTCTCAGACTATACCTATATCATGCAAGGAGTTCTACCTGTGCGGAAGTGAGAGTTGGACGAGACATACTACATGAATCACCCTAAACCCTAAACCCTAAACCCTAAACCCTAAACCCTGAACCCTAAACCCTAAACCCTAAACCCTAAAATGAACATGAACAACTGCACCAGGGCTTCGGCAAGGGTACGTTGGTAAGTATTCAGATATTGGAAAGTCTGCAGACGGAACGGGAACTGCAGGTGCTCACATAGGAAGCGTTTTCGGACTAAAGACATGGCAATGTCCTGCAGTTCAGGCTGAGTGTTTGTGTTTCTAACTATGAGCTGTTTTTCAGGGTTTGGGAACCGGCAGGGCTTTGATTTAGTTCGGGTAGGCTTTCGGATCGGGGTTGACGCGTCCAGGGCTAAGCCTGCGTCTCGGGTGTTTTGCGGGTCTTATGCACAGCGCGTTCATCTTCATATACCTGCGACGTGATACTTCAGCATAATGCAGTTGACCAGCAACGTATGGATAGATGCCGTTGCTGATGCATGTGCATGTGCGAGAACTTGCTGCGGTGGTCAAATTCACGACAACTGCAGTCTGTGAACATGCGAGCGTCAGGGCACAGTCACTCACACTATGATGGCACTAAATCATACATGTACAATCCGGCTGGGAAGCGTGCCTATTACAACTAGCAGGGCACACATTGCTTGACTTGCGGAAGTGCCCGTTTGGCAACCGATTACCGCAAGCACTTTTTTTATGGTATTTGATGGCCATTCTCAGCATCATGCAATCACGGTGCGCTGAATGCTGCAACACGATGCGCCTGTGTGATGTTGATTGACATGATTTTGTGGATTTTTCGTTGGCAGCAACTACTTCATCAATGGTCGGGTAGCTCAGCTCAGTTCAACAAAGGAGAGAGAGAGAGAGAGAGAGAGAGAGAGAGAGAGAGAGAGAGCGAGAGCGAGAGACAGAATGGGAGCGAGTGCGACGAGGAAGAGAGAGAGTGAGAGAGGCAGTGTGTGTGTGTGTCTGTGCGTGTGTGCGTGTGTGTGTGTGTGTGTGTTTGTGTGTGAGAGTGAGAGAGAGAGAGAGAGTGTGTGTGTGTGCGGGCGCGGGTTTGTGTGATTAGTCCGCATGTGCTGTGCGAGATGTCGAAACAGCTTCAGTGTGATCGTGACATATGTCAAGATATCATGATCTCCAGAACAGCAGGACATCCGTTGAGCAGGTTTTTGCCGCCTGTCGCGAGGGGAACAAGCGGAACGTTAAACCCACACATTGGAGCCTTAATTCTAGAATAGGGTGCGTTGTTGAGGATGTTAGGAGCCGGGGGTCTGAACATCTACGGCTTTATAATTCAATCATGGGGCTCTGGCCTTGTGGGGTTTCCCGTGCTTTGGTTCTCAAGAAGGGGCTCTTGCAGGTCTGAAGGCCATAGCACTCAGCCTTGACCCCTTAAGCCATACAGTTCCGAAGATCTGCAGAATTGCAAGGCTTGACTGAAATTAGAGAAGGCCGTGTGTACCGAGGTTGTTGTTTAGCGACCAGTGTTTAGGGAGTTTAGGGTTATAGGTTCAGAGATGTTCGGGTGGAAGGTGTTGACGTGTTCAGGGCTTGGGTGTTTAGATGTGTTTAGTACAGGGCTCTGCAGGCTTGTCAACGCAAGCCCTTAAAATTAAACCCTAAACTCTGAAGCCCTTAAGCCTAAACCCTGAGTTTGTTTGAAGTGATGTCCCATGCCGAGTCTCGGAACATGGGTGCGCCTGTGATGTCTTCGGCGGAGGTTCCCAGGGCTGGGGTGCTTGCGAGGACATTCGGAAATAGAATAGGTCTCTTCAAGGATTCGGGGTTTACAACTTAGGGCTTTAATGAGTAGACTAGGTCTGTTCAAGGGTCTAAGGTTTAGGATTGTAATTATTACAGTAGGTCTTGGTTGAGGGTTTAGGAACCTATACTTCGAGTAGGTCTGCTCAAGGGTCTTAGTCTTAGTCATCTTTTTATATGGCTATCTTTACCGGTTTGAATATGGAGGCCTTAGTACTTAGAATAAGGTCTTGGGGAGTACAAAATGTTTGTATTGGGACTAAAAGAGAACACTATCGCACTTCATTCAGATCCCTATAGTTGAAGGCTACCGACAGACCAATATCCGGCAACAAACCCTAAGGGTCCGAGTGCCCATTTATCATATACTCTCAAAAACAGTCCTACATAACTACTTCCCCAAACCCAAGTACCTAATTATTGGGTCCTTTGGACCCTTAGGGAAAAGGTGTACACCGAAAAAATGTATTGGGCATCTTAACAGCAGCACTACCCAAGAGGGCTTCTTACGAGGCATTGCTGGATGAAGGGATTGTGGAGTTTGAGGGTGTTTTCTGCTAACTTATACATCAACCTTGAACTCAGAATCAACCAAAAACCCCAGACCCTAAATGGGCAAGTTTCAATCTCAGGGTTCGTTTGGGGAACCCTATATAATTCTATTATTCATACAGCACCCTCTAGCTTGTTTTCTCAAAGACGCCGTACATTGAACCCTCAACCCGAAATCCCAGCTTCCAAGATGAGACATTCCTAGGATGGCCAGTAGTACCTTTATTCCCTTTTTGTAGTCCTAGGTTCCTTATAAAGTTACCCAATACCAAAAAGGGAGCCCTTTTTATTCAGATTCTGGGCAGGATCTGAACAGACACAGCCTTCAATACTTTGGTGTCACGCTCTCAGGGCCCTGGAGTGAAATCCTAAACCCTAACCCATAACCCTACTGCCTCTTAGGGTAGGGTTGAGGGTGTAGGGTAGATCCCCTGAGAATACAGTCCCCTGCCCCCACCCAAGCCTTATTCCAGCTGTTCAGGCCCCAGTACCAGGGATTTATATACGGTTTTCAGATACGGTTCAGGGCTTTAAAGGATCTTTGGGTTAGGGTTTGGGGGTTTAAAGTTAGAAGCCCTGAACCTTAAAATCCCTAAACCGTTTGATTTGTCGGGCTGTTCAGAAGCTGCTGGCTGTAGCCCGTAAGGACCCCGGAGTAGAAGAAGTGTTTCGAGGGATCTCGTACTGTGAGAAGAAAGGCCATCGGGAGCCATATCTAGGGATAGGTTAACGTAAAGTACGTGCTTGGGAAAGCTATGGCTGTCCGGTTCTTGTGAGGTATACATACCACAAGAGCAGGATGTGTCAGACATACCCCTCAACACCCCTAAAGCTTACAACAAGTTCATGCTGACTTGTATGGCCCCGAGAGGAGTGCGAGTCTAAAGTTCAGGAGTTTTGTGTCTCATGGTATTCCGGATTTCAATATGGGCTATGTCAATAATAAGAACCGGCTTTGGTAGTGTATTCAAGAAAGCTACTAGTGATAACGAGGGTGTATTGTTATTGATTATTCCGATCCCCAAATCAGTAGTGCCAAGCCTTCAGGTTGCAGGGGTTGACAGCAGGGTTTAGCGCTTAGGGTTGTTTATGCCGTTTAGGGTTTAAGCCATTGGATCCGGATTGCGTTTAGCCTCCAGGTCGAGGGTTCAAGTTGCAGGAGTTGCCGAGAGCACGCTTGTTCCACCCATTTGTGTGGATTCTGGCAGACTTGCAGGTTTTCTCAACAAATCCACAACAGGGTTTTCTATCCGCTGAGTAGTCAGGGGTTGTTACATACCCAACAGATACACACAACATCACAACCCACAGACACAAGCAAACGCACACACACACAAACTAACGCATTGATATGTGTAGAAATATATATATATATATATATATATATATATATATCTATATATACATATATATATATATATGCACCCACCAATGACTCAAGGATTAGTTCCGAGTTCATAGGCATGCAAAATCAGGTTCCCAAGCACCTGAACACCATGAGGTTCCGAGCACCACGCTGGCAAAACTCATGATCCCAATGTCAGAGGCACGAGGGAACCGTCCCCTTATCAGCTTCAGGAACTCACCTCAAGATTTTAGTCTGCTTCTGAAAGCCCCTATTTTGCGTTTTTTGGCTCGTTGAAGTCGGTGCCTTCACTGGGATGGTGCACTCCAGCAGTCAATTCGACACAATCCCCAAGCCAAACTTTGACCTAAAGTGGACGTCATCCATTATCAGCACTCTAAGGGTCCAAGTACCCAAATACTAAGGGCCCATGTACCCAAATACTAAGGGCCCATGTACCCAAACAGTGTATACTTTGGGCAGAAGATAGTAAGTCCTTATATATGCACTCTGGGGCCAAAGTATACACTATTTAGATACATGGACCCTTAGAGAGCCGGGTCCCCAAAAAAACCCGAAAGGAAAACAGGAATCATGAGCAGAGCAATGCCCCAAGGGACCCTTGAAGCCCAAACCCCTGGCCAGAGCGGTGTTATCATAGACCTCAATTAGGGCTTAGCAGTAAATCCTGGACGTTTTGAGGCCTTTGGTGTTTAGGGTTTGCATGAGTGCAAAGAGTCTTTAAACCTTCAACCCTAAACTTAAAACCCTAAATCCTAATCTGCCCGGCAGGGGCAAATTTGCAACCAGCTGACGATTTCTGAAGTCGTCCCTCCGCTGCATCCGTTTGAGATTTGCACGGCTTCGAGGAAACTTATTTTTGTATCATATGTAGGGATCCGCGCCATTATTGTTTGAACGTTCTTGATGCGATGTCAGAAAAGTACCATGGCCTTCGTGATGAATTAGGGGGGTGGGCATTTACCGCTCTAATACTTGTACGGTGATGTCGGGACTATAGTCTATAGGGTTAAGTCGTTCCAACCCATATCACCGCGGAAGCTGAACACACTGAGGTCGTCTCCGCTTTTAAATCGAGGGGTTGTTGAGAACTAACTAGCAGCCCTGAAGTTAGGGGTAGTTACATGTGGGATGGGAGTATGCATTTTGTGTTTCATGCTATGTGAGGAACGTCCCCCATAGTTCTGAGATCCTATTCGTCACATTGATTTGGTCCGGCCTCGGTCTCAAGTTGGGTCGATGGTGTTGCATCCGTACTTGCCTTGTCTTGACCTCGTAAGCACGTGACCCTTTGATAAGAGCCTCAATGCATTTCAGTGTTGTTTTTGCTCAGTAGCGTGACAATCGCGAGACCAAGCGTATCTAAAAGCTGCCCCAACGGAGTCTTGGGAGATTTGAACCCACCCTCAGCAGTTTCAAAGGACCCGGGAGCATAGCTGCGCATGGCGCTGAGCCGAAGAAGCCTCGAAACCCTACCGGAATGCATGGTGCGACCTGCTTCAGAGCCCTGCCCTCTCACATTTAGGGTGCTACTGCTTCTTTAGGCTTCGAACTTCTATATCTTGTTCTGATTACTTATGTTCCTGCTACATTAGAGGTAGGCTTTTGCAACCGAGGATGCTGGCAAATTTGAATACGCCCATCGGCACAACACGAAGTGCCCCGACCAGCAAACACGGTGAGCTTTACCCGGAGCGCGTCTTTTGAGTTTCGAGTTGCCGGTTGCGCAGACCAATTGACCCTAAACCCCTAAACCCGAAACCCTGAACCCTAAACCCTGAGCCCTAAACTCTAGACCCCAAACCCCTAAACCCCTAAACCTCAAACCCTAAACCCTAAAACCCATCTGGGACTTATGATTGAGGTCGGATAGTATGGAAATGAGATCTACCTTAGAATCCCAAACCCTACTTTTTTTGTGGTTCTTATTATAAACCCTAATCTGGAATTTATCGGGACCCTACAAAAAAGTAGGTTTTGGTAGCTTAAGGTCTAAGGTAGAAGCTCGCCCTCTAAACCCTGGAACCTCTAAGCCGTGGAGTCTGAACCCCAAACCTTAAACCCCGAGCCCCAACTCCCGAAGTGCCCTAAATCCTAGGACCCTATATAAACCCTAAACCGGTTTTCAAAAACCTAAACCACCTCTAATTCCTAGGACCCTAAACCCTAAACCGATTTTAGAATAAACTTTAACCACCTGTACCTAGAGCCAAGAGTTTCTCGTGGGTTTTTGGCCTTTTAGGGTTCCTGTGAGCTTTCTCTTCAAGGCCATAAGGGTTCTCATGAAGATTGCCGGAAGGGTGGGTGTGAAGGGTTCCGGTTTCGGGCTTCGGTTCGGGTGTTCGAGCCTTCAGCTGGGTAGAAGTTGGGTTTCGTGTTTGGGATTTCAGGTTCAGGATTAGGATTCCGGGCTGAGGGTTTAGGGTTGAGCGCTTGGGGTTGAGGGTTTAGGGGTTTAGGATGTTTGGTTTGCCCAGGGAGAACCACGACCACCTGCTCTTCGTGTCCCATCCATGTGGCTTCGCGAAGATTGCGGACGGGTCCCATCCGTTGTGTTGGGCATGTTAGTGCTTGTGGCTGGTGTTCAGGACTTTAGTTTGGGATGTAGTAGGGCTCCGGCTCTTGTCTCCATGATACAGTTTTTTGGGACCGATGATGGCTTGTGTTCTGAGTTCTGGATGCTCATGTTGCAAGCTCCTACTATGCCTGGTTTGCTCGGACCCAGCCCCCCAAACCTCAAATACGCAACTCCTGGCATACCCTTTGCCTTGGATCCCAAAGCCCCAGATGCTAAACCCTAAACCATCCCTAAACCCCTGATCTGATACACCGCTACTAGGACCCAGAGTAGGCCCTTATTCCCTTTTTTAGGGTTCAGGTTCCCTTATAAGCCCCTTTAAACCAAAAAGGGCATCCTTTTTATGCCTGGGTTACTCTTGGGTCTAGGCTACGAAGCTCTAAGCACCTCCCGTGGACCCCCAAGCCCCACACCCCTATCCCCAAACTCTCCTTAATCCATAACCCCGGAGCCTCCGCCGAAATACGCGCGCATCGTGCTTTCCACTATGTGGAGAGCTGCAACAATGCCACCGGGACCATATGCCATTGCAGCCCAGAGACTCCAAAACCCCTTAATTAAGGAATATACCTGAAATTATAGTAGAATCCCTAATATGATCTAAGAAATATTCCATAATTAAGGGATATTGGAGTCTCTGGGCACATGCCATTGCAGTGTGTGTCGCAATCCTTGCCGCGACTGGTCCGGTACATCAAGGCCACTGGGGCAGGCTGGAGTAATGGAGGGGCCTTAGTAATGAGAAAAGGGCTTTTGGGGGGATTATTAGTATAGATATAGTCTATATAGTATAGTGGAGGGGCCTTAATAATGAGAAGAGGGTTTTTCGGGGATTATTAGTATAGATCTAGTATAATGGAGGGGCCTTAATAATTAGAAGAGGGCTTTGGGGGATTATTAGTATAGATAGATATAGTATAATGGGAGGGGCCTTAATAATTAGAAGAGGGCTTTGGAGGATTATATCTATATTTGTAGTATAATGTAACCCCCAACCCCTTAAATAATTAGAAGAGGGCTTTGGGGGATTATTCTTATATTTATAGTATAATGTACCCCCAAACTCTATCTAATTATTGCGTGCTCATTGGGCGGATTGCCATGCTACGCCAGTCCCAGGCCCGACAGAATTTCTGGCTTACGGCCGAAGGCGACCTCACGAGAGTGAAGGGAGCACACACAACGATTTAGGGTTTAGGGTTTCGGGGCTTAGGGGTTTAGGGTTTAGGGTTTTAGAGTTTAGGGTCTTAGTGTTTTAGATTTTAGGGCCTTTGGGGTTTATGGTCGTGTTCCTTATCTCTTCGATGTCCGACAGGTTGCGTTGCTTCCTTCTCGTCTAAACTGGGTTCTTGTGCAAACAGGGGTTCAGTTAAAGGCATAATCAGGAAGCCCCATTATCTACTATGGATCCCTATTATGGTAACTTAGATAAACTCCCCCAACAAGAGCCCAGTTAAGGCCCTGTGAACCGGGGATTGGCCTGAGAACTGGGTTTGCCAAATGGCGCTCGGAGGATGGAGGGACTTAGTAAGCCAGGTTATAAGTTATAAGTACCTGAATTCGGGTCATAAGTAACTATAAGTATAGTTACCTTACTTATAACCGTAGCTGCTAAGTCCCATGATCCTTGAAGCAGTTTCGCCACCAGCTCAATGGAAATGACAGTGACGGAGATCAAGGATGTCTTGAAGCCTGGCGGGATGATCCTCGGCACTGCTGGCACAACCCTAAGCACACCCGAGACCCGACAAGGCAAGAAAAAACTCCTTGAAACCTAAAACGGCTCCATAAAACCGTTTTAACCCCCATGACACCCGAAACCCTAAACCCCCAACCATGAACTCTGCAAGTCCTAAGCTCCCCCAAACCTCGCAGGACCAAGCCCATAGGACCTTACAAAGCCCTATAACTCCCCATGAAACTTTATAAAACCCATAATACACCATAAAAACCTAGAACAACCCTATTCCGGCCGTATCAAACCCCTGAAAAGCCCCTTTAAACCCTAAACCCTAAGCCGACTCCACCTCGCAGGACCGAAATCCAGAGACCTGGAAGAACAAGCTGCCAAAAAGTCAGCTCGTTCAGTGTTTCAACATTGTGCCACCTGGCCGGTTTGGGGTTTAGCGGTTTAGGGGTTAGGGGCTTTAGGGATTTTTGGGTTTGGGGGTTTAGGGGGTTTAGGGGTTTTGGGTTTTGGTGGTTTAGATGTCAGGGCCTTTAGGCGGGATTTTTGGGGTCTAGGGTTTAGGCGTTTAGGGTTTAGGGGTTTAGGGGTTTAGGGGTTTAGGGGTTTAGGGTTTAGGCGTTTGGGGTTTAGGGTTCATGGGGTTAAGGGCTTGGGTTCCTTTCAGGGCCTCCTTTAAGAGCTCCGTTTTAAAGGGTTCCTTCAAGGGTTCCTTTCAGGGGTGCATCAGGGTTACTGCGGAATACACCTGAATTCGACGGTGTACTCGTAATCAATCTCAATCTCAAATCCAGATTCTTCCCAACAATGCCCGAAATCCAACCTGCGATTCCCAGAATGAAAGGCCAAGGTCACAGGAAGCAATGGGCCGCGGATGAGATGCACTGGGATTTTCTCTGCACTGCAAAAGACGAAGTTAGATCCTCGAGGAAATCTTTACATCGAGCTTGCTATGCGATCTCAAAGGAATCTTCCAAGCTCCATCTCAAGGATAACTACGCTTATCATTTACTTTGGGACCGTCGCCTCTTGCTGAGCTTCACTTGAGCCACAGCAGGCAACACTGCATCTGTCGGCGACACGGCCGAACACCACGCAGTCCCAGCTGGTCTCTCCAAGACCTGGAGCACTTCCGCACTCCTCCTTGGCACTTCCGTCAGGAAGCGCCACTTCTGCTTCAAAACTTTCGAGGACTTCTTACAGGAACCGGCTCCGCTCAGGCTCCTATGCACATCCTCTTGCATCACGGACTGCTCGCGCGACGACAGTACTCGCACAAACGAAGGCTTCTGTGGTTGGAGGCCTTCAGATATCCTTGGCAACCTTCTTGAAGATGATAGCACTCACCACTGCCTACATGAACCCTCGCAGGCAACGTAGGGACCGGTTCTCTAATGATCCGGATCTCAGATCTGGGTTGAAGCAATTCCCTGGCTACCTGTGGCTCAGTTTGGGTGCTCACTTCTTTGTGAATTCTTACAGCCTGTCTACCTCGATCTGCTGGGACTTCAGACGGTGAGACATGTGATGCAGGCTGGACTCTAGATGCTGAGGCTACTGCTTGGGACCTTGCTAACACCGACGATTGGAAAGCGGAAGCAGTTTGCTCTGAATATGTGCTACTCAAACCCCTACGCCTTCTAACCCCTTCAGACCCTGGCGGCGCTTGCATAGGTGGTTCTGTCAACGCCGACTCCAAGACATCATCGATCCTCGCCTGAAGCTCTGAGCTGATTGCCTTTCTCAAGCGCTCGGCCCGCTGAGCCTTACGCGCCTGCTTTCTGAGCAGTGGTTCCCCAAACTTTCTCCAGACTACCTTTCCTACTTCCCACAGCGCAACAGCAGTAACTACAAGCATCCCTGCGACAAGATACAGCACTACATCCGACTTGACATTCTCTCTCTCACTCTCCTCTTCTTCTTGACCCGTCACAACTCCTGACTGCAACAGCAACATGAGTGCAAGGAGAATCCTACGGGTGTGAGGCTTAGGGTCTACTCCTACCGCGAACAGCTCTTGATTGAAAAGACCCCACTGGTCCGAGAGGTCCTGAATTCTCGGACGCGACAGTGCTTTCGTCAACAGGTCAGCTCTTTGCTGATCTCCTCTTTGAAACTCTAGCTCGAACTCTTCTTCTGCCAGCTTCTCCGATAGCCAAGCGCAACGCACTCTGAGATGCCGTGTCCTCCAGGAAAACTGGCCTTGCTGTATACAAATTGCTGAAGTAGAGTCACAAAAAATCTGCTTACGCTGAATCTCGAAACCCATTGCCGCGATCAACGCTGATATTGACTCAAGTGCTACTGCTCCTTCCTGGAGCGCTAGAAGCTCTGCTTCTGCGCTGCTTAAAACAACGAATGGTTGACGGCTTGATTTCCACTGCAGGGCCCCTGAGTGCAGGTACAGGCACCAACCGGTGTGGCTCTTCGACCCGTCCGGCGCAAATGATGCGTCTGTGTATGCCTGGAGCTGCTCTTCGGATGCCTGGTATCGAAGCCCCAACGACTTCGTTTCCACAGCATAACACAGAGCTCTGGTTGCCACCCTCTCACTCCGCACTGGAGCTCGAGTTGCCAGTGAACCTGCTAGAGCAGCGACGAATCCTAAGTCTGGACGAGATCTTTGGCTGAGCCAAAGGACCTCGCCTGTTAGCTTTTGAGCTCGAAGCGTGTCCTCCGGAGTCGGATCTGGGTCCGATGGTAGCAGGCCGAAGCTTGCATCGTCCTTTGAGACTGGAGTTTTGAAACCTTTCTTCAGATCTTGAGTTCTTTCAATCTCCTCCAGATAAGAACCCTGGCTCAAGAAAAACCCGTTGGGTATCACCGATATGTCCGTTCCCAAGAATTGGATTGGAGAACCCTCGCTGGCGTAGGTAAGTGGGGAGGTGTCCCAAAGTCTCCGCACCATGCCCGCCACTGCATCTATGATCGCTGGTGGGCCTCCGAAGAGGAGGTCATCCACATAAACCAATAGCAATGCTAGGGTCTCTCCCTTCAGTTCTCCCACACGCTTGACGAGCCATAAGTTGCCATCCAAGTCACACTGAACCAAAGTTACTTCACCATCTGATGTTTGTATCACTTGGTTCTTCAACAATGAGTCTCTATGCAGCCCCCAAAGGCGTGGTGCCTCTCGGAGGCCGTAGAGAGCCCTTGAGAGTTGCCACTGTTCTTCATCATCTATCACATCAAGCAGTTTGAGAATGGATGGTGGTTTGACTAGTACGGCTGGGAAATCCTTCTCAGGCATCGGTGTTTGCAGAAATGCTGAAGCTATGTCGAGTGTTGCTAGACTCCATTTTTGTTTACTCGTGATAATCAAGAGGATGCGTAATGTTTCTGATGACGCCCCTGAGGCGTATACCGGGAGTCCCGTTTCTTCAGCATAATTGCCGCAACATACGATTCGAGC
This sequence comes from Symbiodinium sp. CCMP2592, assembly GCA_905221615.1. Classification (NCBI taxonomy): domain Eukaryota; class Dinophyceae; order Suessiales; family Symbiodiniaceae; genus Symbiodinium; species Symbiodinium sp. CCMP2592. Next base: position 229,850 of record CAJNDT010003190.1, read on the forward strand.
CTTTCTTCGGTAGAACATTGTCTCTGTCCAACCTGGATCATTCCTTGACACCTGGGTTTCATTCGTAAGTGCGCCTTGTGTCGGTGGCTTTACACTAAACACAATCTTGCTTGGCACCTGAATCGTATTCGGAAGATCAAGAAGCCGCTTGAACTCCGAAGAACTTCGGCGCCATCGTTTCAGACCATGTTTGATCCCGTCAAACTCCTTTTGTATGGCGGGTTTCCATTTCAACAGATGGGCCTTTGCTTCTCTGGGGTCGCAAAGGTGAACAACCTTGAGTGGTGAGCTCAAGGACTTTAGAAATGATTCCAAGTCTGTTGTAAACGATTGCTCCACTTTCCTCACTGCTTGAATGGTTCTGAGGGACTTTGGAAGTGACTGAACCTCCACGGTAGCTTCACATGACTCCTCCTCAACCAGCTCCACATAGCCCTCACCGCTCAGTGGGACAAGCAATGACCGCACATTCCTTGGAACAAAGTCCTGAGATGTACCAGAACTGTTATGCGACGTACGTTCCGCGCCTTCGTGATGGTTTAAACAAACTTGCATTTCATTCATCTCTTTGGGCACCACCGGTAGCGGAGCCCTCAGAGCATCCTGGAAGGCCTCACCCTCCCGATGCGGACTAACCTTGAGTCCCCAATTCACATGCAACTCCACACTCTCGGATACGCCTTGAACCCTTTCCGTCCAACCTCCAGACCGCTGAAGACCCGAATCCTTAGGAATCGAATCCCTCGCGTCCCTGTCACGAGACTTTACAGCATAGGCCTGCTCCGGGCTTCTGCCGCCTTCAGTCTGATGATACTGCGCTCCGATACTTCCATCCTGTAACATTCGGCTTCCATCTCCAAGTCCTAGCAGACCTGAGTCCTCAAGAGTCTGATCCCCTAGGGTACTTGAAGCGGGATTTACCGCACGGAAAAAGGGAGAAGTGACATCATCAAGAAACCTTCCCCTCGAACTTTCTGTAAGCTGTCTCAGCTCCTCCGCGCTAAGGCCCTCAAGTAAGCCTTCGCACGGAAAACCTAAATTCTCCATGTTCGCCCAAGTTTCAACCTTCACTTTGTCCAGTGTTTGAACTCTGTATCCGACTAGTACAACCCTGTCTCCTTGATAGGTCGTGACGCCGTGGCGCCTTCTGGGATTCAACAGGGAAGGAACCAAAGTCTGCAAGCGATTCACAACTCCGTAATACTTCCGACCTGAGTCCGACTGCATTTCTTCAATGCCCCCTGTTAGGACATCTCCTGGCATCACCTGTGTCCAATGATGCCCTCCTGACCGAGGCATAAGAAGCGGAAGGACAATGTTCATAGACTCTGGGTGATTGTTTTTATCTCTGTGAACTGGTAAGGCGTCCGTAAAGAGGCCAATGGATGTGTATTCATGGCCTGGTGCATACTGCGTCAAGAGGGCGTTGAGAAGTCGAACAAACAATGGCCTTTCCCTGTTACCAGTGTGTTCTCCTACAATACCTCCCCGCCTACACAGTCCTGCCAAAAATCTACTTCCTGGCATTTTCTTACACCACTTAAGAACGCACTGCCGAGCCTTCGCAGGATCCCAATCCGACAATACCTTACGAGCCTCCTCCTCAAACGATGCTTTTAGTGCTTCTTCCCTGTTTACTTGACGCACAGCTGGAGCGCCGGTTGGTGACGGGGGCTTCGTCTTTCCGGTCATTCGTCTACCAACTAAGGGAACATGCATGGACGGTGGTTCCGGTGGGGCCTCAACGTTCGCTCGCACATTCGTTGAGTGCATAAACATTGCCTTTCCACCTTCATGTTTCACCAACACATGCGCACCTGCAACCAACTGAGATAAACCTACATATCTGTACTCTACCCACCGTGATGAAAACTCTTGCCGCTCTTCATGAGACCGAGGCTGAAGTGCCAGCACTTTTGTCCCAAACGGAGTGAGCAACTTGGTTGATAGACCGAGCACACTTGACCTTTGGAGGGTGGCTGCTGTTGCCAACGCCTGAGGCCAAGCATTTAGGGGAAGATGAGAGTCGACGAGAAGCTTTCGCGAAGAGGCCTTTAGGCTCCTAATGGTACTTTCTACTGCTCCATTTGTCTGAGGAAACCCTGGTTCACCAAAAGACTGCACGATCGCGTGACGAGCAAGGAAACTCTTCAGGGTACTATTCTCAAACTCTCGCCCTCGGTCTGAATGCACCCTAAACACAGGCAGGTTCAAGCCACGTAGATACGCAATGATCTGCTGAATGGCAACCACAGCACCTGAAGCCTTGCTGCTACTCAGAGGCACTGCGAAATGTAGCAACTTCGTTGCTCCGTCCCACTTCAGATCCCACTCTGGGCTTTGCACTTGTGCTCTTTGATGCGCAGGTTCATCCGGTTCTCCACCCTCAAACAACTCAGGAAATTCCTCGAACATCTCACGTCCTTCACATTCTCCTTCCTTTTTCTCATCCTCCTCCTCAGATGGGACATAATCCTCTAAATTTTCATCCTTTGCCTCGCACTCAAAAGGATCGGGAGTTTTGTCATCACACGGCTCCTCCTGAACCTCATCCTTTTCTCCTCTAGTTTCCTCCTCAGGCCAAGGTGGACCGGGATCTAAAGGATCAGGAAACCGATAACATCCTACTAGGGCAAACTTGAGAGTCCCCTCAGTTTTCTTACGACACGTAGCATCCCATCCCTTTGTTTTGAACGGACCCATCAAATCGATATTCAGCGTGTGAACGAAAGGGTGTGAGAGCTTCCGATGAGCTCTTGAGGCAGCTGCTCCCGATACACAGGCGGCACAATCTCTGCGAAAAGGAATGTGTCCCGCCTTTTGATGTTGCGACCACTCAGCTGCACTCATAGGAGCCAACCGAAGGGCCCCATGAAAAGAGCCAATTGCTCTTGATAGTCCGCTCTTGAAGGTTGGAGTCCACTTCGCCGCATGATGGCGGCATTTGCCGTCATCTGGAGGAAACTGATGGGAATGCAAAATCAGCCCTGGTATGTTGGTACCTACAGTCCATGTGTCACGATGCTCACACTCGCGAAATGACTCCCGAAGCACTGCCTGATCATGCCCTTGTTTGGAACCATCAGGGGCGCAAGAAGGGGCGCAGGTTGAATACGCAGATGGGTCCCGTTTCTGGTCATTCTCGCCCGAATCTGCCTTCCCACGCGACGTAAACGTAATCACATCCATCATCGCGTCCTCCGCATACCTTTTCCACAGCACTGACTCCCACACTGAATGCAGAGGTGAGCCTCCTGACAGCGTGGGTGCTTTAGTGTATTGTGGGTGCTCCATCGCAAACCCTACCTCACTCGCCAAATGTTTGCTATGCTTGTAAACCTCCCTCCCTGCCGTGGCGAGCGCATGCAAAGTCAACATTCGCACAACCAGCGATAGCTCTCGGATTGACCGCTGATTTGGTTCATCTGCCGACCGAAGAGTAGGATTCTGCAGACCTAAGTCGGTGAAGTACGCTTCGTTCTGAGGAGTACCACAAGACGAATTTGGGAGGAACGAAACGCGAGGGGGAGCACCGATCACATGAGCGATCCTTCCACTGCGCCCTGCCCACACCAGTACATCCCAGATTGGTCCCTTCATTAGGTCTTGAGCCTTTCCAGCCCTCACATCCACGGTAACAACCACCTCATCCCTTTGAGACGTAATCGGAAGCGGGTCCCACGTCCCATCCCCCGCAAAGAGATGCACAATCCAATTCTTTGACGCCTTTAGGCGGCGCCGAAACCTTCGAGACCAGCCTGGAACCCTCGATAACATCTCCCATGCGTTCACCTGGCTCTGTCGCGGGAAAGCTCCTATTACTGAACCTGGAGGGGCGTAATCCAACCATCTGGCCATAAACACTGCTCTACCTGCGTCCTCCGGATTCCCAGAAGCACTGTAGTCCTTCATTGCATCATACCACGTACGAGACATCGACTCCCTAGCCCGAGACACTGCGGTTGCGGTGCAAACTGTAGCCTCCTGCAGTTGCTTCAAACCTTCCTCCGCTGCCTTCGCTTCCAACCGCAAAATGAGACGACCAGCATCTGAATGCGAAAGATACGGGCAACCTTCGCGAACCTTGAGTTTGTGCACGGTTCCATTCGGAGCCCTCAAGATGCAAGAATCTTTATCCCACGACAACACATACCCTAGCCTTTCGATGATCCTTCCTAATGGAACGATAGGAGGTGGCTCTGGATTTTCACTCGAAATGGGATGCAAAAGCGACCCTACAGGTGTTTGCCGCAAGATCGTTTCTGCATTCGTAGCTAGCTTCACCTGAACTGGCTCTGCCCTGTCCCACTCCTCATTTGACCTAGGTCCACGCAGAACGTTCGTTGCGCCTGAGTCCGCCAACACATCAGGTTTCTGAGACGGGGCCTCTAAAGAGCTACACTTGTTGAAACCTTGACCGAGTTCCCTCATGCACCCTGTCGGTGTCTCCTCCTGAATTGGCATACGGCTAGACACGACTAACGCATTCAACCTTGGACCTTGATCCTGTCCTGTCCGTCCTGCTGAAGCATCCACTGGGTTGAGTCCTATTTGCTGCAAGAGACGCGTTATTGCAAGAGGGTCAACTGTCGGTGTTGACGCCTGCATGGCAGCCACATGCGCCTGTGCCGGTGTCGACCCTGCAACTTGCTGCGAAGCTGCTGCAGCTGAAGCAGGTGCTTGGATTAGGTAAATTCCGGGGCTTGCTTGGGTTCCAACCTGCACAGGTGAATTACCGGAAGGTGTTGACGCTTGTTGCCCCACACCATGAACTCCAGCATTAGCTGCAACGGATGTAACGCTCTGGTTAATCTGCTCCTGCGCTCCCGATGACGCTGCTGTTGATGCTTGGGCCTGCTGCTGCTGAAGCTCCTGTTGTTTCTGCGCCTTTCTAGCCGCCGCACCTTTCGCCGGTGAGCTTTCAGGAGATGTTGAAGTAGGTGACACAGGACCGCCTCTGTTAGCATTAGCGCCTTCTTTATCAGAATTTTGCTTATCACCTTTCCCAGGATGTGGACATTGCTTTGCACGATGGGCTTCAGACCCACATCTTAAGCATTTGCGCGCCCTCGCCTCCTTTGGAAGATCCTGCATGGAATGCTTGTATTGGCAACTCAAACCCTTCTTACACCCTGCATTGGACAAATAATACTTACAATTAGGCTTGCCTTTCTGGATGGTTTCCTGGTTCACCTGAGCGAGCCTCACCTTCGGACCATCTTGCGAACCACCTACAGACAAACAGAACTGTTCAAACTCCGCTAACAGATGCCTATGGAAGCTCAGAGCCTGTTGAAGTGTTGGGCGTTGGTCTATGCACAGAGCTGATCTAGCGACCTGCGTCCGAAAGAGTACTTCAGGGGCTGATTGCAATGGTCGTTCAACAATCGACAACAAAGCTCTGACTATCACTGATGGGTCTGGTTCCGTCATCCCTGTTTCGGTGAGACGATTCCACCAATCCGACCAGCGACGAAGGCTTGACAGAGCCTCATCGGGAGTTTTGGCAGCACCTGGCGTTTGAAGTTTAGCTAAAATCGTAGCTCGTTCAGTAGCGCCGCCCGGTTGAAAGTGCAGCAGCAATCGAAACACCAAGTGCAGCGTTGAAGATGTTACTCTGCGGGATGTTGCATCGGCTCGCAAAGCTGGCGACATCACGGCATACACCATGCTAGACATGCGAGCATTCAAGCGTACCCACTTAGGATTTTGAGACTCCTTGGCTTGTGGCTCGATGCTCAAACGACGAAGGGGGTCGCATGCCTGCCATGTTTCATACGCTTCGTTGGCTTCTTTCAAGATGTGTTGCCACCAAGCTGCACTGGTCAAAGAAGCATCTTCTACTAGACTCCTAACCAACCGAAGCCAATCAGAGAACCTTATCGAAGAATCATCCGCGTTTACGTCTGGCAGTGAGGGTAACTCCGACTTGGAGAACTTCACAGTTTCAGCCTCGCTACCTGTTGGGGATTTTGATTCCATCGCGGCCCTTTGGAGGTCTTGAAGTTGGCATACACCCTGCGCTAACGCTTCCAACAGACTTGGGGTGGCTTGGGGAGTTGAGGTTCTTGGTGGGATCGTTCGAAGACTGGGATCAGATAAGCTAAAGACGGGGGTTGGAGGCTGATTGATTTCTGGAAACGTTGCTCTTGCACCTTGATGTCTTTCCTCCGGTCCTACGCCTAGCAATCCTAAACCCGATAAACCCTGCCCTTCCCGGCCATCCGTAAAGCGCTGAGTCGTCGAGGACTCCACTTGATCCCGAGAGGCGAAAGGCAATCCTACCGACCCTAAACCCCGAGACACTGACCCCGACAAGCCCTGTCCTAACAACCCTGCCAAATTCCAACCCTGAGAACCCGTGGCTCTCTGTACGCCCTTAGCAGGACTGACTGGCATTGCTGTTTGCAAACTTCCCGTCGCCTGTTGAGGATTCGCTTGAGCCGGTTCTAGATACGATCTAGTCTCAGTTGTTTCAGAAATAGGTCCTACTCCGGATGACTGGGTAATGCCTGCGCGGTCCTGTGGCATAGTTTGGTCCTGGGTGGCTAGTGGCGGCGCACGACTTATCGTGCTATCCTCTTCCGTTCCTACATCCGCCAGATTCCTTTGGCGGTCCACGCCGAACCTTGAGCCACCAAACCTTGAACCACCAACCTCATTCCCAAATCCAATCGACCCAGACCCTACCCCAACTCTACTAGGCAAAGCTGACACAAAGCTGGAGAACGCCTGGGCAGCTGAGCTCCTCCAAGATGGCTGTGCCAAAGATTCTCGAGGCGGCTCTCTTGCTTGCCCCGGTCCAGTCGGAGCTGCTAGGCTTCTCATGGGGTTTCTTACGGGCTGAAGATTGGGGGCTTGCGTCTGTAATACTGCTGCTGACGGCGACAAACCCAACACTCCTTGCACTGCCGCCACTTGCTCACGAAGCAAGCCTGGGTGATGCAGAAGCTCCAGGAGCTCTGCAGGCGGCATTTGCAACAGAACGTCCACAACGACTCCTACATGCTCCGGGGCCCAGTACCTCACCTCTTTAGCTACTTTTTCCTCTAGGGTTCTCATTGCGAGCTGAGGGGGCAGCGATGCCAGATAAGCCGGAGTCAAATTAACATGAGGAGGTCCTTCACTGAGGTCCGGATTCTCATTCGCACCCTGTTCTAGAACTGCATTACGTGGAGTTGCCAAGGAAGCTAGACGATCTCGGAGAACATCGTTCTCCCTTTCCGCCTTCTGTACACGTCCTACAGACCCTCTAACTGTCGAGCTACCTCGGCTTGAATCGCTTCCATTGGCAAGCTTGAGTGCGACGATGGCGGTCCACCAGCCTCCCAACTGACCTGCTGAACTCCACCTTCGCCATACAAATGCGGGGCATCTTGCTGATGTCGTCGAAGCTGCGCCTGCGCAGATGGCGAGAACAGTGGTGTGGCCGATTGGTCTCGAGTAACGCTGGGTGCAGCCCCACTTGGTACCATAGCCGGCGGCGCCGACACCAAGCTCGCAGAGCGTGTATCCTCTTCCCTCGACTGGAAGAAAGAGCCCATGCCTTGCAGCCATCGCATTCCACGAGGTATCTGTCCCGGTGACGGTGCGGATGGTGGCGACGGGAGTGGGGATGCAAACAAACTTGCCAATGTCCGATGAGACACTGGAGATGCGAACATAGGTTCTGCGGTTTCAGTGCTTCTTTGCCCTGCTTGCGAATCATGAGCGGGAGTCACAGCTTGTCGTTCTCCATTTGCAGCGCCTGTTTGGCCTGCAGTCTGAATGACCTGTGCCGCGGCTCCTTCGGTCTGATGCTCAGCAGCAGCCCCAGAATTCACCGATTCCGCCTCTGCTATCATATGTAAGGGTCTGCTCGGGCCCTGCAGCGTACTTGGTAGATCAATGCCCTGATCTGCTAATTGCTGCTCCGCCCTTGCGAGATCCTGTGGACGAGGCATTTCAGGAGCTCCGGCTCCGACGCCTGCCCGGTCCGAAGACACTGCTGATGCAGCTGTCGTTGATGTATCCTCTTGAGAGCTTGCACCCGCGGTAGCGGCTTGGGCGCTCATAACCTGCGGAATACACCTGAATTCGACGGTGTACTCGTAATCAATCTCAATCTCAAATCCAGATTCTTCCCAACAATGCCCGAAATCCAACCTGCGATTCCCAGAATGAAAGGCCAAGGTCACAGGAAGCAATGGGCCGCGGATGAGATGCACTGGGATTTTCTCTGCACTGCAAAAGACGAAGTTAGATCCTCGAGGAAATCTTTACATCGAGCTTGCTATGCGATCTCAAAGGAATCTTCCAAGCTCCATCTCAAGGATAACTACGCTTATCATTTACTTTGGGACCGTCGCCTCTTGCTGAGCTTCACTTGAGCCACAGCAGGCAACACTGCATCTGTCGGCGACACGGCCGAACACCACGCAGTCCCAGCTGGTCTCTCCAAGACCTGGAGCACTTCCGCAGTTACCCTAAACCCTGAACCACAAACCCTATAAAATCTCATGAACCCTAAAAAACCTTTTAAATCCTATAAACCCTAAAAACCCTAAAAGCCTTATAAAACCTAAAAGCCCTGTAAACCTAAAAAATCCTATAAACCCTACAAGCCCTTGTAAACCCTAAAAGCCCTATAAGCCCTAAAAATCCTATAAGCCCTAAACCCTAAAGCGTGGGTGTTGGGTTTGTTGTTTTGGCATTAACTTGGAGGATCAGGGGACTTAGTAAGTAAGGATATAAGTCCCCTAATTGGGGTTGTAAGTATTTATAAGTATAGTTACCTTATATATAACCCTATGTTACTAAGTCCCATGATCCTTTAAGTAGGGGCATCGGGCCCAGAGCGCTGTGCTTCATTTAACGGTTTCAGGGCTTATGGATTTGTTTAAGGGTTTGTAGGGCTTATAGGGCTTTAAGGGTTTGCAGGGTTTAGGGTTTCTAATTAGGGTTTAGGGTTAAAGGTTTGTAGGGTTTAGGGTTTAGGGTTTGTAAGGTTCAAGGTTTAGGGTTTAAGGTTTAGGGTTGATGTGACCGGTTATGTCAAAGATGGTATGCCATATATCATGTATTACATGTCATACATTAGATCCTTTACATTTAAAGTGTAAAATATCTACTGTATGACATGTAATACATCTGGGTGTTGAACTTTCACTGGAAGGGTCACGGATTACCTACTTGCCAAGGTTAAGTACTCGTATCAAGGGTTTTGGAGTTTGGGTTTGGAGGGGTTTCCTAAAACCTACTGAACCCTCTTTATTCCCTCAGCACCCTCCAACCCCACACCCTAAACCCTAAACCCTAGATTTTTGGATCTTCAGCCCTAAACTTAAGAAACCTACTATAGAGGCCTTAGGGATCACCTGTGCATTAAACAGACCAGGCACGTCCTGGACTCGAAGATCGTAAGCCGTTTAGAAGCTCGGGTTCGCGTCCTCGGCGAGGCCTGCTTACGGGGATCTTCGATCATTTTTTTTTGGGAGGGGTGGGGCTTCGTAGTAGGGTTTGGGGTTTCATGGGTTTTATGTGGTCTCGCAGGGTTACACTGCAAGGGTTTATAGGGGTCCTTAGTGGCTAGAAGGAATTTGAGAGCGATTCAAAGGGTGCTCACGGGGTGTGAAAGGGCTTCAGGCTCCATACTTGGAGGATTCTTAGTCGGGCACCCTGAAATTTTTCAGGTCGAGGGTTTAGAGTTTAGACGGTTGCGGGTTTCGAGTTTAGAGTTAGGGTTATTACGGTCTGGAGACCCTTGAAAACAGGTGAATATACCCTAAATTATAGTATCCTACCCTTTAAGCCTTAAATCCCGTAACCCTATACTCTACCCCAGACCCCATAAAACTTAGAACCGCAGTTCCTACCCTCAATCCTGGAACTCCTCGTGCCGACTTCCTGTTGAGGCGACGCAGCTCGTGCAGGAACAACTCTGCCGCGAAGAGATACAGACAGGCACCTGTTATCTAGGGATTTTGGGGGTCTGGTAGCTAGGAAGATTCAATGAAGACTCGCTAAGACACCTATGCCTATTCTGACCCCGCGAAGTCCTTGTAGCAACCTGTACATCCACATATGCAACACTGTAGCACTTCATGAAGTCCTCTTGCGGCCCTTACAAAGCCCGAATAGAAAGCCATATTTCATCTTCTAGTTACTCCTCAACCCCGAACCCCCACCCTAAGCCCCCAACTCCCCCCCCCTCCCCCCTAAACCCTAAACCCTAAACCCTAAAATCCCTAAACCCTAAACCCTAAACCCTAAACCCCCAACCCCAAATCCCCAGAAGAGCACCGAGCCCCAGAAGTTCAGGCTACGTCTCCTGGGAGGTGCGCCGCCTCAAGGAGCTCTCTCTGCGGCTGCCGCGGTTTAGGGATTTTAGGTTTAGGGTTTAGGGTTTAGGGATTTTAGGTTTAGGGTTCAGGGGTTTAGGGTTTAGGGTTTTAGGAGTGGGGTTCAGCAGGTTGAGGGTTTTAGGGATGAGGATTGGGAATGTAGGCATGAGGTTCGGCCTCCAGGGTTTAGGGTAGTGGGATAGCGACCAACGTGGTGCTGATGTAGTTCATGCCGGTGAAGATAAGTACGATCATAAACATGCCGGGGATGATGATGACGATGACGATCGTGGCCAAGGTAGGTCCCTGTGCACGCCTTCTGTACCCAAATGAGCCCTAAAGATCTTTCGTGTAGGGTGTTTACCTGAGGAGGTCGGCTGGTTGGGGATTGGGGGCCCCAGCCCTTCTTAATAAAGCCACATTAAACTTAAACTAAATTTGCACCGGGGGGGGGGGTTCAATTTTGGTAGGGGGTTTGGGGTGCTCAGGCGGTTAGAGTCTTCACAGCATTTAGGGCGTCTAGGGGCTTCAGGGTGGTTAGGTTTTTTTGGGGTTTCGTTTTCTGAGGGACAATTTAGGGTTTCGGGGTTTCGGGTGCTTAGGGGTTCAAGGTATTCCGGTGCTTAGGGCTGAGGGCTTATATAATGGTTTAGGGTGCTTAGGGAATAAAGGTTAGGTGTCTTCAGGCCGTTCATATCGCCACACTATTTGGGGAATTATTGCAGAACATGGGCGTCAAACCCTAAACCCTAAACCCTAAACCCTAAACCGTCAACTTCTGCCTACTTGGATTGCCTCCCCCCCAGCCGTATGCGTGGCCAGGAGTTCTCAGGAGCAGCACCTGACCCGACAGTTGCGACCCAGAGACTCCAATATCCCTTAAGTAAGGAAGATTCCTTAAATCATATAAGGGATCCTACTATAGTTTAAGGTATATTCCTTAATTACGGGATATTGGGGTCTCTGGCGACGGCACTTGAATTCAAAGGCCGCGCTGAAGCCCTGGAGTGCGAGGCCCTTATCTCCGCCGGTGCGGATGTAGCCGATTTGCCTCCTTCCGAGGCTGGATAGCTCATGTGGTCAGTGCATGTGCAGTCTCTGTTGCACATGCTGAGTCCAAGGGTAAAAGGAGGGACCCTTAAAAAGGACCCCTAGCTATATACTCTTAATATAGCCCATTATAGGGTAGGGGTCCCCCTTAAGGGTCCCTCCTTGTCCCCTTTGACTGAGTGAACGTCACGTAGAATGGGGAGGGTTGGCCAGCAGAGCATCCTTGGCATGGTGGGTGTCCGCTCGACGTGGATACAATCGCTTGCCAACCCAGCCACCTGCTTGATGACCCCTAAACCCTAAACCCTAAACCCTTTTTAAACCCTAAACCCTGAACCCTAAACCCTAAACCCTGTCTTGTACCCAAGAGGCATCCAGACAGTCCAGACTTTTCGGGCTTTGATGCTGTGTGCTGCGGTATAGGCCTCCAGGCCTCACGTGTTTTGGTCGCTCTGGTGATTTGTGTTGAGGCCGGCCGGTTTAGGGGTCCGTTTAAGGGTACTATTTAGAAGCTGCCCCCACCCTGTAATAGTGACTATAAGGATTATAGTAGGGCCCTATTATATTCCTATTATGCCACTATTACAGGGTGGGGGCAGCTTCTAAGGTACTATGGGGTTCTATAGTAGGCCTCCCTTTAAGGGTTTGGGGGGGTGTAGGGTCGACTGGGAGAGGTTGGCTAGTCATCTGCTGAAACAGACTGGGAGTGGTGGTTATGAATACAGAAGCCCAAGTAGTCACCTATATCTATTCTTCCTTAGGGTTCCAGAATATAACTATACTACAACCGAGGGCCCAAAAACCCTATTTTCATAATTCAGGCCTCCCCAGACCCCAAAATACCTACCCCCGCTTTTAAGGACTTTTGTAAGGAAACCATAACAGGGAATCTCAAGAAGGAAGGGTTTTTAGGGTCCAGGTCAACATTATGGGGCGTAGTACGGTTTGGGATTATCGGGTCCGACCCTAAACCCCAAAACCCCGAAACCCCTAAACCCTAAACCCTAACCCCCCAAACCCAAAACCCTAAACGCCTAAACCCCAAAACCCTAAACCCGAAACCCAAAACCCAAAACTCTAAACCCTAAACGCCTAAACCCCAACACCCAAAACCCTAAACCCTAAAACCCCTAAACCCTAAACCCTAACCCCCCAAACCCAAAACCCTAAACCCCTAAACCCCAACACCCAAAACCCAAAACCCTAAACCCTAAACCCTAAACCCGTAAACCCCAACACCCAAACCCCAACACCCAAAACCCTAAACCCTAAACCCCAAAACCCCAACACCCAAAACCCCAAAACCCTAAACCCTAAACGCCTAAACCCCAAACCCCAAAACCCAAAACCCTAAACCCTAAACCCCAACACCCAAAACCCCAAAACCCCAAAACCCCTAACCCCAAAACCCTAAACCCCTAAACCCAAAACCCAAATCCCGATATCGCCTGGGTCTCGAAGAAAAGGGGCACCACGATTTGATCTTTTTCCCTCCGATACATCGACCTACCATGGGAGTTTCCGAAAATTCGGGGCACCTTAGTTTGGGGTCCTTATATATAGTAGGGATCCTATTATTTAGGGTGCTGTCTTAGGGTTACCCAATTCTTCGGAAACTCCTACATCTACAAGAGTAAAGCATTGAGCCTCAACTTCCATTATATGCAAGGTCTTCGGATTTACTGGGACCCCTTATGGTAGCCCAGAGCTCAGCTTGAATTCATCACCAGCTCCACGTCAAAGCCAGGAGCTCATCCGTATGAAGAGTCTGGGTGATCAGGCTGGCCGGTGTTGGAAGAGAGCTTGCGTGTCGGGTATATGCGATGCTCCTCTTGGCGACTCGAAGCAAGAGCCCCGGTCCCGGCCCCAAAGCCTTACTTCTCGAAACCGCAAGCCCTGATACATGTTTTTACGTATTAGAATGGCTGCATATGTCTATATCATCTGTATATATATATATATTTATACATATATATATATATATACATATATATATATATATATATACATATATATATATATACATACACACACACACACGCATACATGCACTGCAATGATGATCGGAAGCCTAAGGAACAGCATTGGAAAGAACTGGCTTCTATTTTACACTCTCGTGCCCGAGTCCATTGAACCCGACACCTGTAGCTCTTACAGTAGATGCGAGTCAATTGGGAGATAGATTAAGGTCCAGGCCGATTCCAACGATGCTTTTGAAACCGTGTAGAACCCCAGAAGGCTTTCAACAACAGCACAACTGTCCTAACCGCACCCAGAAGCTGCAAGAAACCCGCACAAGCTAGATACGTAAACCTCACACCCTCAAGCCCCTACTTCTCAACCGAGCCAACCCTGAAAAAAAAGGCCCGAAGCAGCCCTAGAAAATCCTGCGCGCAGGCAGACCCCGAGGTGGTTGAGAGCTCCTCGGAGACTACTTACAGTGGTAGTAGTCGTCGTCGTAGTACTAGTAGCAGGAGGTGGAGGAGCAATAGTAGCAGTATTCGGTGGTTTGGGATTTGAGGCTAAGGTTATTTTCGGGGTTGGGTGGTTGGGAGCTGGGCTCAGGGTTTATTGGAGGTTTCAGGTTTGGCTCAGGACTTTACTGGATTTCGGGTGTCAGGGCGTGCGTGTAGTGGATCTACGGTTTTACTAGGACCCAGAGTAGGCCCGTATTCCCTTTTTTGGGGTTCAGGTTCCCTTATAAAGCCCCTTTAAACCAAAAAGGGCACCCTTTTTATTCCTAGGTTACTCTTGGGTCTAGTTTACGTGCTTTTTTTTTTTTTTTCTTGTCGTTCCTGTTTTTGCTCGTCGAGTTGTGTGTTGGGGGCCTTAGGCTTCCCCAACTTGGAAGGGCAGGGGACTTAGTAAGTAGGGTTTAGGGTTTAGGGTTTAGGGTTTAGGGTTTAGTGTTTAGGGTTTAGGGTTTAGGGTTTAGGGTTAGGGTTTAGGGTTTAGGGTTTAGTAAGTAGGTTATAAGTAGAGTTATAAGCACCCTAAATGGAGTTACCCCAATTATAGCCCTACTTATAAGCTACTTACTAAGTCCCCTGCCCCTCCAAGAAGCTGCTCATGCTACGGTGTTTTAGGGAATGGTCTTCGGAGTTAGTTTGCTTCTGCTTCCTGGATGAGCACTCTTGGGTACTGTATGCTTGTGTCTGTGGTGTGGAGGGGTGGTTTAGGAGTTACGGTTTAGTTTAGGGTTTAGGGTTTAGTGATTCAGGGGGTTGGGATCTTTTGGTGGGAGTTAGTTGCAGGGTTGGTTTGGTCTGGTTTAGGATTAGGGTGTATGGTTTGGGGAAGAGGGCATTGGGTATAATTAGAGTTGTGGCCTTGGGTGTAGGGTAGGGTTTAGGGTTTGTTCAAAGGTGTAGGGCGTGGGGTCTTGGTTTTGGCTTTTCTTTTGCGGCTTCAGTCGCCAAAGCCATGAACCTCTTCGCCTACCTTGCAGCCTACCTTTGCAACCTAAACCCTAAAAACTAAATCCCTGAAACCGAAACCCTAAACTTCCCTAAGCCCTAAAAACTAAATCCCTGAAACCTTAACCCTAAACCTCCCTAAACCTTAAAGCCTAAAATCCCAAACCCCAAGCACTAAATCCCTGAAACCTTAACCCTAGACTTCCCTAAACCCTCAAACCCAAAAGCACTTAAAACGACCTAAAACCCCGAACCCCAAGAGACCAACAGCCTTCGATCCCCAAACCCCTCGCCCTAACCCTCTATGCAGCGCTTGAACCCCCCGACCTCCTCCCACGCTGTAGGGGTACTTAGATTTTTTTAACCTTTGGCTTTTATAATCCCTAAGAAACAGCTAAATTATAATTTTTGCTAGGGTTTTATAAGTTCAGTGTAGAGATACCCTAAACCCTGAATCCCAAGCAGTTGAGCCGTGTACTCAGCTTGTTGGAACTTTAAGCCCCAAGCCTTAAGCATTCCGAGCCGTGTCTTGACCTCCGAACCCGAGACATCTCTAAACCCTAAACTCTGCGCTGGATGCCAACGTTGCCAAGAGGCATGAAGGGGAAGTGTCTGGGTTCACAGAGGAAGAGTACAATCGACTCAAGAAAGTTGAGGGCTTAGACTCAGACTAGACGCTGGATGTCAGAATCATACCTGCCACGAACGAGGTCCCGAAAAAGCCAACACTCCTAAGCTCTCAACTTAAAACCCGAACTCTCAAAATTGTTTTGCAACCAAAACTCTTATATATTGACTTTTTACGAGTCTTACGAGAGCCCTCAAAAGACCACACTAAGGGACCAAGGGGCCCTAAACGTGTGCCGAGCTTTTCGTTTTCTGAGTTCGGCGTGCAATTCGGGGCCTAGGTGAGCATCCGCTCGAGAAGCTCATCCGCGACCTCTACAACCGAATGAAGGTCGGGGCTTTCTTTGTAGGTTGCTCTAAGGGGGTTTAGGATTTAAGGTTTACAGCTCCTTTCAGGGTTGCTTCAGATGTGCCCAGGGTTACAATGGGTTCCTTTAAACGGATCTTTAGTGTTGCGATCAGGCCTACGATAAGAGCTCCTGTCAAGAATCCGCAGAGGTTACTATAATGCCTGCTGCAAGTATAAGGGTTCCTTTCAAGGTTGATGTCGGGGTTGTGATAAGGGTTCCATTAAGGCTGGCTTGAAAGGACCCAGAGAGTACTACTAGAAGGGTTTGGGGTTAGGGTGTAGGGTTGAGGTTTTTGATTTGCTTCAGGGTTTGGCGAGGAGGGTGCAGGGTTGAGGGTTCTAGACCTCGGCTGCTATTAAAGAAACTTCGTAATTTTCGTATTGTAATACATGGATTACAAGGGGTAGTTTTTCAATTTCCTCAGATGCCGCACCCTATGGGCATCTTTCCCTGCACCTGCAATGGCGGGCAGCAATAAAGCCCAAACCCAAACGACTCTAGGACCTGGAGTAGGCCCTTATTCCCTTTTTTAGGGTTCAGGTTCTCTTATAAGCCCCTTTAAACCAAAAAGGGCACCCTTTTTATTCCTAGGTTACTCTTGGGTCTAGGACTTCTGTAGCTATCTCAGGCTGCCCTCTCTTTTCAACCCTAAATCCCACCTAAACCTTAAACTCTGAACCGCAGAGACCTTTAGTCCTCCAATCTCGTGAAGCCCATGGCCTCACTGCATGTGCGCCGCACTGGAAACCCCAGAGTTTGAACGTCGGATAGGGTTTAGGGTTTAGGGGTTAGGGTTTAGGGTTTAGGGTTTAGGGTTTAGGGGTTAGGGTTTAGGGTTTAGGGTTTAGGGTTTAGGAGACAGAGGCCCTCATTGCGAAGCTTGAAAGCCTTGTGCCCTGATCAACCCTCAAGCCCAAAACCTTATTCGCTTGTCAACCCCTTATGAACCCTTTGCACCCAGCAAGCCGAGCCTTCTGCAAGCTGCCTCAGATAACCCCAACACCCTATAGACCCTAAAACCCCTAGACCCTTAAACCCTAGACCCCCAAACCCTAAACCCCTAAACCCCTAAACCCCTAAACCCCTAAACCCCTAAACCCCTAAATCCTAAACCCTAAACCCCTAAACCCTAATTCCTAAAACTTGCGACTCCGACTCTAGGAGAGTGGCTCGCAGAAGCTCGAAGTGAACGGCCGTGGGCCTTGTTAGGGATGCGGTTCTAAGGGTTCCTCGAAGGGCTTTAGGTGTAGATTGAAGAGGAGAGCCCACTAATTACCCCGAATCATATTGATCATTTCGCCCTAAGGGTCCAAGCACCTAATTATCATATACTCCAAAATACTAATCTACATAACTACTATTCTAAACCGAGTACCCAATCATTGGGTCCTGTGGACCCTTAGGGTTACATTGTTGTGAAAGTTGGAACATGGATGAAGGATGAGTCCAGGTTACTCCACATTGAATTGCCCATTTTCGGGCGCTGTGGACCTTGTCATGAGAGAAAACGGAGCCATTGAAATCTTCGTGGCTCTTTTTAAGTTGACCAACTCCAAGATGAGAGCGGCTCGCATTTTTGCATTGGCTTCAGGCAATCGTTCGATTGTCGAGCAATTAAGTCATAATACACATCGCGTTCTGTCAGGCAGACGTGCGTAAGGACATTGTCGTGCTTGCCTCGATTGTCTGTAGAGACCGCCTAGATGGTTGACTTATTCGGGCAGCATGTCGCATGTAAGGCTGACCTGCGTGGCTCCACGAAGAAAGCGTCGAGCTCGGCATTCTCGGTGGCCGAATTTGTCGGTTGGGTGTTGCATTATCAAGTCGTCTAGCTGCGCTGAGGCCAGGTACAGGGTGGATCCCGTACTTGGCTTTCGTGTCACTGTCTCAGGACATGCGTGCATGCTTGTCCTGCTCATTGTGACTTTATTCAGGCTTCCGCCAACTGGCGTGGGCGCGTTCCGCTCCAAGACTGTCACCGTTGTGTGTGTTCACTCGTGCACGTATGCGCGCGTGTGTGTGTGTGTGTGTGTGTCTGCCTGTGTCCTGGTGTCTTGAATCGTGGAGTCCTGTTTGCGATTGTGACTTCAGCTGAGGTGTGGGCCGACATCTGCATCTGTGAGGCGCATGTCCGTGTCTGTGTTCTGGTGCTAGGTGTTCCATCTTGTGTCGATTGTGTCTAAGTGTGAGTACTGTCGAGTGGACCGCGTCCGCATCTCGGACTTGGGATAGCTATGCACCAAGTGTGGTGCTCCCCGTGGTCAGGACAAGGCGTTGTCCCACAGACGCTACAGTCGGCCTGTAGCTCAGTCGCATAGCGCAAGAAATCTGCGACAATTAGCAAGTCTGAAACAACGAAAAACAACGCTTTGAACGTGGTGGAATTGAGGTGGCAGCGCCCCGGTGGTGGGTCCAGACGCGTGTTTGTCTCAGATTGCGCCGTTCCCGACGTCGATTGTTTGCCTTGGCCACACGAAACCACACGAAACATCTCGAGTACTGCCCTGGCCACACGAAACCACACGAGTACTGCCCTGGCCACACGAAACCACACGAAACATTTCGAGTACTGACCTGGCCACACGAAACCTCACCAAACATCTCGAGTACTGCCTTGGCCACACGAAGCCACACGAAACATCTCGAGTACTGGCCTGGCCACACGAAACCACACGACACATCTCGAGTACTGCCCTGGCCACACGAAACCACACGAAACATCTCGAGTACTGCCCTGGCCACACGAAACCACACGAAACATCTCGAGTACTGCCCTGGCCACACGAACCACACGAAACATCTCGAGTACTGCCCTGGCCACACGAAACCACACTACACATCTCGAGTACTGCCCTGGCCACACGAAACCACACGAAACATCTCGAGTACTGCCCTGGCCACACGAAACCACACGAAACATCTCGAGTACTGCCCTGGCCACACGAAACCACACGACACATCTCGAGTACTGCCCTGGCCACACAAAACCACACGACACATCTCGAGTACTGCCCTGGCCACACGAAACCACACGAAACATCTCGAGTACTGCCCTGGCCACACGAAACCACACGCAACATCTCGAGTACTGCCCTGGCCAGACGAAGCTACACGAAACATCTCGAGTAATGCCCTGGCCACACGAAACCACACGAAACATCTCGAGTACTGCCCTGGCCACACGAAACCACACGACACATCTCGAGTACCGCCCTGGCCACACGAAGCCGCACGAAACATCTCGAGTACCGCCCTGGCCACACGAAACCACACGAAACATCTCGAGTACTGCCCTGGCCACACGAAGCCACACGAAACATCTCGAGCACTGCCCTGGCCACACGGAACCACACGAAACATCTCGAGTACTGCCCTGGCCACATGAAGCCGCGCGAAACATCTCGAGTACCAAGGCACATGAATGCACACGACCCGGAGCTACCTTGACCCACTGCAGCTCTGTGTCACTGGCACCAGCACCGAAACCGCTGTCTACATTGCGAGGGACTGGGCCCACGGCCACATGCTCGTGCCGCCACTCGGCGCAGCTACAAGAAGGGACAGAAGATGTCTCGTAGCCGGAAGAAACAGCGGAAATGAAGAGGTCTGGGGCAATCAAGGGTGGCACAGTCACAAGATTGTCAGCAGCCATGTGCAACAAGTTGCGACAGGCGGATAGTCTTCTTGCTCACGATAGCAACAGGAGAAAGCGGATCGGCGGTGTCTATGGGCGTTTAATGAACCTTCAAGCCCGCATCGACGAACTGCTTCAGTACGGTTCCAGCAGCGACGATGCAGAGATTGATAATCTCCGTCGCGAGCAACAGGACATCCTCGGCCAGTTGATCCCCCTGTCAGAAGGTATTGAAGCAAGCCACCCTGACTCCCTGGACCTTCAATCCTAGACCCCGAAGAGCTCTGGGTTGAATAAGGATGCTCAAGAATCCCTACACCCTAAACCCTGAACCCTAAACCTCAAACCCTGAACCCCAAACCCTAAGCCCCAAACCCCGAACCCTAAGTCCTAAGCCCTAAACCCTACAGTGGTGTCAGGGAGGGCGGAAAGAAGCCGCAGGGTTCAGTTCTCAAGAGCCGAAGTCCTTAGCTGCAAGCCATCACAGGGCAGAGAGTTTGGAGTTTAGGGTTTGGGGTTTAGGGCTTAAGGTTTAGGGCTTAAGCCCTAAACCCCAAGCTGTAACGCTCTTGGTTATGTTGTTTGTCCACTGCCTATTTTGTATTGCATTATGGCTTCTGTCATTGGGATCTCAGATGTTTCGCCTACAGGGTGAATAGAGCTGATCCCTCAACCCTAAACCCGAAACCCGAAGCCCTAACCGCTTTGCGACAAAAGCTCTGCTTAAGCTTGCGAGGGAATTACCTCTCAGAGACGCCTGCACGGCTCAACATATATAGTAGAAGCCAGAAAGTTTGAACATCATAATCCTCGTGCCCCTAAGGTAATGTATAAGGGATTCTAGCACTAATCCTCCTAAAGCCATGCTCCAACTTTCTGGCTTCTACTGTAAGCCTGAATAATCAACAATACTCCTTCGGGCTCCAGTTACCTAAATAGCAGGTTGCTGGGGTATATTACAAATGGTTACTAACCTGCTATCTAGGTACCTGGAGCAGTAGGGAGTGACAACGGTATTCTTTGCAGTCCCTCAGTACACTTGTATGTAACCCAAAACCCTGTTCTCAGAGCCTTCAAGACCCTTGAATTCAACGTAAACCTGTCAAGCCCTTAGCCCCAATCCCAAAGGCTCCATGTACCCATATAGTAGGTACTTAGGCCGTAAAGTACCCATGAAGGGACCCCTTTAAGGCCTAAGTACCTGCTATATGGGTACATGGAGTCTTAGGGTTAGCCCAGATGTACAGTTCAGGACGCAGCGGTAAGCCTTCAACGCCACTTCAGCCGCTGAGGTGTAGACCTCTACCGCAGCCACGATTTCCCCGAGGAGGGATTCCGGTTTGGGTAGGGCTGTTGACGAGAAGTTTGGGTTTAGGGTTTATACGCTTTAGACAATCTTCTTCCTTGACTTTCCTGGGACCAAAGAAGGTTCAAACACTAGATTAGATGCATGTGGTCCCTGTATCAGGGTCTTCGGGTCTGGAGGCATTTTCGTTGGTCCGGTCTTCTGTCTAGGGCTCGACATGGAGGAGTGGTAGAGTTAAGTTTAGTGGGTTTAGTGTAGATGCTGTTTTTGTTGTATGGGATTTGGGGGTTTCAGAGTTTTGTCTTTGAGCCCGAACAACCTACCCGTTTCAGGATATCTATAAGGAAGCGACCAACTTTACAACCACGAGCCCTGCACGCTCACACCGAGTAAACACGGCAAGATATCCCAATGATATCTCTAGAACCTCAGCTCTCAGTCCTAAAACGAGATCCGGGTATAGGAGTCTAAATCCTAAACCCTAAACTCTGAAAAAGCCCTAAACCTTGAACGAGTAGGGGGTCTCATCGACTTGATACTATTACTAGTATCACCGGAACGTCCCTACACCCGAAACTTCGATTATTGTACCCAGGGCCCAGAGTAATTAATGTAGATGCTTCGTGAACAAATCCCCCTCTCGTGTAGTAGGGAGCCTGATTAAATCTTTTTGGCGACAGGGTATTCTCAATCCGAAACCCGAAACCGCTTCTCCTCTATAGGAAGCTGATAGAAAGAATCCACATCTCAGTATCTTCAATTCTAATTTTAAACCCTAATGGGTTCCCTAAACCTTAAAGCCAAATGGATACCCTAAATCCTAATGTAGGAAGCCTGATTAAGAAACCTTGGTCCTATGACCCCCAAAATGGATCAAAATGGTAGAGTTCATATAAGGAGCCCGAATAAAGGCCCAGGGTTTCTTAATCAGGTTCCTACATTATTATAGTACCCTTATAGATCCCTCATAGTAACCCACATAGTCTCCTTTAAAGGAACCCTAAAAGGTTCCTACGTGAATCCTTCAGGATGCCGTGGAGGTCTCAGAGTTACAGGGCATCAGCCTCTTCCGCACCATCAAGGACGCCCATCTCCTGCCGGTTCAAGGTTTGGGGTTTGCAAGGGCTTCTAGGGCTTGTTAATGTGGGAACCTGATTATCAAGCCTTGGGCCTCTATTAGGGTTCCTTGTATGAATCCTACTAGTTTGGGGTTATAGGCCCAGGGTTTCTTGATCAGGTTCCTACACTAGGGTTTCGGATTTGTTCTGCGGGCTTCCTGGTTGCCTGTTGGGGCCCATGAACCCCGAAACCAACAAAGCTCCAACCCTGCGTGCCCAAACCCTGAACCCCGAAACCTGAACCCAACACCCTAAACTGAACTAGAGAAGCCTAGACTAGAGCTTTCGGATTTACGACTTGGGGTTTGTCTTCAAGAGCACTTGTTTTCCGGGCAGATTCCCATGCACGTCTTTCGATTCGAGGCACATCCGGTGAGCTCACTTTGACTCGCGCGTGCCGCTCTGTCTTCAGCACGCCATGGAATGGCACCAAACCCTAAATCCTAAATCCTAAATCCCATACAGCTCAAGCAGCCAAAAAATGCCGAAACTTAAAGGCCCTAATTAGATCCTGAAGCCCTGAGCCTACCTCCTTAACCCCATTCCTCTAGCACCCCGCAAACCCTCGGTGAATGAACGTGATCTTCGCGCCTCACAAAAGCACAGCGAACGCCGCCGATTGCGGAGCCTTCACTCTGCGGCTTCTTTGTGATTCGTGACATCTTAGGCCGGCCAATTTTGCCAGGATTCCATAAAGCCTAAACGCTTAAACCCTAAACCCCATAAAGCCTAAACCCTAAACCCTTAAAGCCCTAAACCCCATCAGGTCGCAAGGGCTGTAGTTTTTGCCAGCCAGAAGACCTCACTTCGCCTAATTACCTGAGCCGGGGGGGCGACACGGCCGCACTCCACGGCGTCGGGGCTTTCTTTCCCTCGCCTGTCAGTGCCGGGGGGCGGTTTGGAGGGGCTCTTTGCTTTCGAATGGGGTTTTAGTTTACGTTCCGGAAAGGGACACGCTTTTTTTTTCAATTTTCTTTGTACGATGTCGCTCTAGTCGTCTAGGCCATTCCTGCCGAAGGTAGTCGCCTGGCCGCTGCCGTTGTGTATTTTTTCGCCAGATGACTCCCTAAACCCTAAACCCTAAACCCTAAACCCTAAACCCTGGTTGTAAGCTTGAGGGCTCAGGGTGATAACGATGTACGTTGTTCCTATGGGCGCCGTTGTTTTCTTTAGCACTAGAAAGTAGCTCTGCGTCTGAGTTCTTAGTTTAAGATTCTTCGATGAGTTCCAGAGTCTAGATCCCCTCAAGGCTGGACTCTGCTTATCAACTCTTTTGGTGCTTTAAGTGCGCTCCCTAAACTTGACGTTTTTCTGGTTGGCTCTTTGGACTCTAACTGTTTGGGTTTCTATATGAACTATAGTAAGGAGTAAGGAGGCTAAAAGTTTAACTTTTTGGAGGGGTTCATTCAACCAGGTGCATTTTCACAGCACCTAAGGCTCAGCAAGCAGATCCGAATTCCTTAGAATCTTTAGATTGGTCATGCTACATCTAAAGTAGCTCCAGATCTTTTTCTATTTCTCAAAGACCCAATTTTAGGGTTTAGGGAGGAGGGTTCAGGCAGCCTCCGTGATCAACTGGAGACCGCACCTGCTCCTCTCTTGGGTACTTAGATCCCTACGTGTGAGAATGAAACCCAGGGATTTCTAGGCTTTAGGGTTTACAGAGTTTAGGGTTTAGGGTTTAGTATAATAGGGTTTCGGGATCACAGCAAAAAGACACCAAAGCCTGGACAGCCTACTTTTCGGAAACCCATCCTGAACTCCAAGTCCCAAACTCCTGAACTCCTAAATCCCTTTAGCGCTGAACCCGAACCCTCCCCAAGTTCTATCCCTCACAAGCCATACCTTAACCCGGAAGAACCTACCTTTTTGAGGACTTATATAAGGAAATCATAATAAGGAACCCTAAAAGGGTCGGTTATTCAGGGTTAAGGTCAGCCCCGAACCTGATGCTCCCGTAAACTCGAGATTAAGCCTATCTGGCTCTCACAACACTGATTTCCACAAGCTGTGCACCGTAAGCCCTAAGGCTTAAACCACATCTTTTCAGGAAGACTCATTCGCATAAGCTCCAACCACTAAACCCGAACTTCCACAGGATGTGGACAGGGAGTTCCCTCCCGACACGGACTCTTCGGCTACATAGCTGCATTACCCGGAACCACAGCTGAGCTCCTTACCATTAAGGTTTAGAGTTTTCGCGTCCTGGTAAAGCAGATCGTACTATCTAGACCTTAGTTGATATGACGAAGGGCTTACAAGCTTTAGGGCCCGTTAGGAATATTGGAGTGGCTACTTGGGTTTCCTCTTCACGGTGCTTCTCTTGAGATTGGCAGAGCCAGCAATGACTGCATATATCCCTACATCCCAAACCCTCAACCCTAAAGCCCTAAACCCCAAACCCTTGGACCCTAACCCCTAAACCCCTAAACCCTAGACCCTTAGCCCTAAACCCTTAGCCCAAAACCCCAACCCCTAAACTAAACCCTTAACCCCTAACCCCTAAACCCTAACCCCTAAACTAAACCCTAAACCCTTGACCCCTATACCCTAAACCCTTGGACCCTAACCCCTAAACCCCTGAACCCTTAGCCTTGCTAGACCGGCCCTAATTTGAAAACCCAAACCCCTTCGGACCTTGCTCAAACATGCTTGCCCCTTCCCCTTAGTTAGAGCTTAAGAGCTCACGCAGCCCTGCCCGGAGTCTCCATTCTAGTTCCTTTCTGGTGTTACCCCAAAGGATTATAACTTATGGGTTTAACCAGCAAAAGGAACCACAATGGAGACTACAGTTAGTAACGCTTCAAAGTTTTGCTGCGTTTAGGTGTTTAGGGGTTTTTAGGGTCTTAGAGCTTAGGGACCACAGGCATTATACCTTGAGACTCGTAAAGCCACTTTACTCCAAAGCGTGGTGCCCGACGCCCCACATCCCAACCTACCGTAAAACGTTTTGGCGGGTTTTGGTCATAGACTCTAATATAGAGTTTGTAGGAACCCTGAAAAGGGAGGTTATGGTTGTGTAAGGTGATTTCTAAATCCAAAATGCTCCTTCTTCGGAGTGAAGGGTTCAACACGCTTGAACAAACAAAAAGCCTAAACCGCCAAACCCTAAACACCACTCTAAAGTAGAAGTCAGAAGCTGGAACATAATTCTCGTCATCTCCTTAAGCTAAAGTATAGGGAATCCCAGCACTAATCTTCAATTATCCTGAATCTACATTCCAATTTTCGGGGCACACTATAAACCTGGTGGGGGAGTGAAACTGACGAATGCGGTCGGCATCCCGAAGAAACTCATCAGGTGCACACTGGAGGCCTGGTGAAACCGCTTGTTGAGGCATTGGACAAGCTGGAGGAGCAGACAATAAAGCAGGAAGACATTGAGGTCGTAGACATACGGGCTGCTGAAGCCATCATGCACGACCACGGGAAGTCAGTATTCCCGATACACAAAATGATAGATGAAATACGTTCGAATTCCTGCACTGAGCAGATGACGGAAGAGAACTTTGGCAGGGCCTCCGGGACAGCAGTTGACAAGCCATTTCTGTGAAAAGGCTTCGTGAAACCGAACGAAGTGCTGGGGAAAATCAAGCCAAGGCTAATCCAGCACTATGGACCTGATGGATCCGCTGGAAGCGCGCTTACGAATAAGAACATCGAGCATGCGTTTTTCCGCCTCCCATACTTCGTCAAGCGTACACCCCAGCACAAACCCTAAAACCCTGAACCCTAAACTCCGCTGTCGTACGGTCTAACTAAGCCCCATGCCCTGAACCCCTACCTGCACCCGCAGGAAATTTAGAACTTTTCGGGTTCCCTTTTATAATTTTTTGGTTATGAGTCCTCCAGAAGGCAGGCTTTTGGAGGCTCGAACAAATCACAGAAGCCCAAGGCCCTCCAAAAAATCTCGTCAGGTCCTGAAGCCCAAAGCCCTACAGGGAACTCCAGAAAGTTGGAATATGGATTAATGGTAGGATCCCCTATAATTTACCTTAAAGGGGTTACGATAATGATATTCCAACTTTCTGGCTTCTACTGTAAGCTAGCTCCAAGCCCTCGGATGACCCTCAAGAGGAGTAACAAGAAGCAAGCCAAAACACTCACTCCCCTCCCCCCCCGCCCCCCACCTTCGGCAGCCGAATCCATGAACATCCAACAAAGATTGAAAAAAGGCTCTGAATTCTAGCTTCATCCCCAATCAAACCAAGAACCTCCCCCCTCACCAACTGAAAGAGTTCCTGAGCACCCAAAGAGTTCCCGAAGGACCGTCAGAACCCCCCCCCAGAGAGATTATAAGCAACTCGACATCCACAAATAGTGCAATACACACCCCTAAGTTCTCAAAGCGCTCCCCAGCAGAACCCTAGACCACCCAAAAGGTTTCCCTAAAAACGCACCTAACGCCTCAAGACCTGAGACCTCGAGCCCCTCACAAGAATTATAGAATGATAAGGAAGTTTCCGAAAAGTAGGGGTACCTTCTGTTGGGGTCCTTATAACAAGGATCCTACTATTTAGGATACAAAAATTAGGCAAGCCCAAAAAACACTAAGACACCCTACGCCCTAAACCCCCAAGCTTAACCCCAAAGGCCCCAAAACACTAAACAAGACGTTCCCTTACACAAGCGCCTCGCATCAGATCCGGACGTTGGCGCAACGTGCCAAGCCTGGGCTAAGCCTGGCAGAGATCTCCAAGGAAACAGGGCCACTTGGGCTCCGAAGAGTAATACAGGGGCTTCAATGATTACCAATAACTACCCCGTGTAGTATAATGGGGGCAAAGCACTAGTTTAATTACTCAGGCCCCGATAGTGAGTTTTTGGGGTGGGGTGGGGTGGAGGGGGGTTTAGGGCTTTTGTTTGGTGGGCGGGCGGGCGAAGTTTACCATGTTGATGTTGAAGATGGGTTGTCTTGAGGATTTAAGCGTGTATAGTATATTCAAGGGGTTTATGGGTCAAGGACTTTGGGGTGAAGAGCTGTTGGGAGTTTCGGGTCTCTGGATTCCCTGCCTTTTGTCGCTGTCTTGATACGTTGTAACTGTACCTCGAGGGTTGTTTTCTGAAAACCCTGAACCCTCCACCCTAGTCAGGCCTTGAACCCTGAACCGTAAACACTGAACCGTAGATGCTCAGTAGTTTAGGCCTGAAACACAGGGCCCTGTGATTTCGTGTCACCGCTGAGTCCGTTGCAGTCCAAGGCGTAAGGCTTATAGGGTCTAGGGTTTGGGGGTAAGCCTTGCGGGTTTAGGATTCAGGTAGTGTGACACCTTTTACATCCTGTTGCTGTCATTGTCCGTGACAGTCGTACAGAATGCGAAAAGTACCCAAATTGTTCGTTCGGCTTCCCTTTCTAATTGTACCTTCATAATTATACACCGAAACCTCATTGCAATTTCTACTTACGATCCTTCCCGAATCTAACATAAAGCATGGTCCTCGTAAACACAGACCCCAAAGCTGCCATGCTTCAACATCCCTTTAGGGTTAAGGGCTCAGAGTTTTGGCTTTAGGGCTTAGAGTTTGGGGTTTAGGGCTTAGAGTTTGGGGTTTAGGGCTTAGAGTTCGGGGTTTAGGGTTTAGGGCTTAGTTTAGGTTACTGTAGAATCTGCTTAAGCCGTTTTTGCTTAACAAGTCTTCTCTGAGCCCCTGAAGAAAAGACAGGGCTTGATATCACCCTAAGCCCTCAAACCCTGACCCCTACAGTCTCAGCCGCCTTAAACCCTCAACCATGAACTCCCCAACCTAAACCCTTGTATTCAAGGAGCCCTTTTAGGAACTCGTACAGGTGTTTTAGGGTTTAGGTGGCTAGGGGTTTAGGAGTTTGGGGTTTGCTTTGACCCCCCGCAAAGAGTAGCCGAAGGCTTGACATTCACACGCTGCAGCGCGCAGCACAGCATCTTATTGTCAAGAAGAAGGCCAAAGTTGCACCGGCCCCGGAACGGTTCTTTTAGAAAGGCTTCTTCTGAGGGTTCTTAAAAGGGGTTAGTCTTTCGGGTTTCAGGGGTGACGTTCTAGGGTTTAGGGTTTGTGTACAGGGAGGAGAGCTGGAAGCGTAGTTTCAACCCTTCACCGTATTGTGGTTGAAGCCCTAAACCCTAAACCCTAAAAACCCAAAACCCTAAACCCTAAACCCTATATAAGCCCTAAACCCTATATAAATCCTAAACCTTATATAAATCCTAAACCCTATATAAACCCTAAACCCTGAACCCTTAAAAAAACCTTAAACCCTAAACCCTATATAAATCCTAAACCCTATATAAACCCTAAACCCTGAACCCTTAAAAAAACCCTAAACCCTGAACCCTATATAAATCCTAAACCCTATATAAACCCTAAACCCTGAACCCTTAAAAAAACCCTAAACCCTAAACCCTATATAAATCCTAAACCCTATATAAACCCTAAACCCTGAACCCTTAAAAAAAACCCTAAACCCTAAACCCTATATAAATCCTAAACCCTATATAAACCCTAAACCCTGAACCCTTAAAAAAAACCCTAAACCCTAAACCCTATATAAATCCTAAACCCTATATAAACCCTAAACCCTGAACCCTTAAACAAAAACCCTAAACCCTAAACCCTATATAAATCCTAAACCCTATATAAACCCTAAGCCCTGAACCCTTAAAAAAAACCCTAAACCCTAAACCCTA
Organism: Symbiodinium sp. CCMP2592; assembly: GCA_905221615.1. Lineage (NCBI taxonomy): Eukaryota > Dinophyceae > Suessiales > Symbiodiniaceae > Symbiodinium > Symbiodinium sp. CCMP2592. The sequence continues at coordinate 258,335 of CAJNDT010003190.1, forward strand.
TATAAATCCTAAACCCTATATAAACCCTAAACCCTGAACCCTTAAAAAAAACCCTAAACCCTAAACCCTATATAAATCCTAAACCCTATACAAACCCTAAACCCTGAACCCTTAAAAAAACCCTAAACCCTAAACCCTATATAAATCCTAAACCCTATATAAACCCTAAACCCTGAACCCTTAAAACAAAAAAACCCTAAACCCTAAACCGATTTCGACTTCTAACGACGGTTCTGCGGAGCCCCACAGAGTCGGTACAAGGGTGTCTTAAGGCTTTTTTCGATGTTGGGAGTTTCCGAAAATTAGGGGTACCTTAGGGTTCCTTTAAAGGGATCCTATAAGGGTTCTATAAAGGGTTTAGAGTTTAGAGTTTCCGAAAATTAGGGGTACCTTATTTGGGGGTCCTTATAATAAGGATCCTATTATTTAGGGTACCATATTAGGGTCCCCTATTTTCGGAAAGTCCCATGTGGGTTCAGGCTCTTAGGTTGAGGTAGGCTCTGCAGTTCGCCCAGATGTTCCCAACTGCCTTGCTGTACCTTCATTCCCCGATAGTATCCGACATACCAGACCTGAAGCCCTACACCTGGTGGTAACGCAGAGGGTCAACGTGTAGCAGGGCCTGAGCGCGGTGGCCACATGGACGGTCAACGTGGGAAGGAATCCGATCTGAGCTTGGTGAAAGAAGACATCGCGCGGATTGCAGAGTTTGATTTTCGCCAGAGTTTGGAGGAAGGCAGCCACCAACAAGGGAAGCGAAGAGAACCGGCCTCGCGACACCAGCTGGGACTTAACCATCGAAGTTCTCCACACACAAGAAAGGATTGCGCTCAGGGGCAAAGCAGCCTTTCTGGCCCTGTGGAAGGCTTGTGCCTGTGCTTACGATATATATATATATATATATATATATACATATGTATATATATATATATATATATATATATAAATACATATGTATATATATATATATATATATATATATATGTCCTCAGAGTGTTGGGTTCTCTCGATCAGATTCCTATTTCAATTATTAACCAGCTGCGCCCACAGCTTCCGGCTCTAGGGCAGTATCAGGTCTGTGGTCCATGCTCGTTACTGCTGAGGTCAATGTGTTTCGGCCCCTCACGCGCGTCGCTCTCGCACAGGCCCAAAGAGAACCGCCTTGTCTGCTTTTTTGTTTTTTTTGTTTTGGGAGGGGGGTTGATGTCTCGAAGCTTGAAGAGTTCCAAAATGGCTTCCATAGGGTTCCTTATTGTACTTGTCAAGTATCATGGCAAAATACCACCAAAGCCCTCTTCTGACCTTAAGGCCCCCGTACTAGGGCGTATGGTGTTTCGGGGTGGTGGGCTCAAGCCGTGACCCCTGTAAACACCGACCCTAACTCAGATCCAGGCCTCACGCACCGTGTCCGAAACTGCCGCAGAATGCGATGTTCTGTTGCTTCAGAGCGCTGGTGTTTAGGGTTTAGGGTTGTGCATGTGTCGGAGTATATTTATGACGTGATACACGACCTACTGACCTACTGGACCCTGGTCGCCGCACTCCATTCCCCTTCCGCAGGGTTCAGGGTTTGGGAATTAGTGTTCAGCATAAGGAGGATCCGGTATAAACGGTGGCACATAAGAAAAAATGACGCGTGTAGAATCCCTTACAGTGCCTATCTGAGGCTCAGGGTGTAGAAGATTTTTGGGATGAGGCTGTGCGTAGCATTTTGGGGTTTTACCGCCCTAAACCCCTAAACAACTCCAAACCCTAAACTCCAAACCCTGAACTCCAAGCCCTAAAACCCTAAACGGCCCTAAACCCTGAACCCGGAACCAAGGGTTTCCATATTCGATACGGGCAGCCACAAAGGTGTGCTTAAGTTTGCAGGGTCAAGAGCCTGACTCATTAATTTCGCTTACTTAAGAGCCCTTGCTATGCGTAGTCGTAGAGTAGGTAGTAACTTGTAAGTGTTTGGGGGTACTATGATCCCTGTCGGTTAACATGTAGTTCCGCTAGGATTCCGGAATATTCTGGACAAGTAATCATGTTTCCACTATGCTATACTTTCCTCCCGAAGCCCCATTCCAAGTAATCAGACCTCTATATATCAGTCTGTGTCAAACCTGTTGCACGTGATGTCCCGCGACACTCCGAAGAAGCAGCGCCTCATTGTATGTTTTTCGTGAACGAAAGATCGATTTGCAGCAACTGCTTCACCAGCTTGTGTGTGCAAAAGACATTGCCAGCTGTCAAAACATCGTGGAGCACTCGAAGCTTGTTTCACGTGCAAGGCCGTGCAGCACCTCACATGGGTAAAGGCCCAACAGGCTACGTTGAGTTGCTAATTCCTAGACCCGGTGTAAACCGTTCCGAAAACCCGACAAGAATTAATGCAAGAAGACCCCACTAATAATTAAGAAACCCCGGGCCCTGTGACCCCAGTGTATTAAAATTCAATGTCGAGAACCCTAATCAAGACCCAGGGCTTCTTAAGCAGGTTCCGATATTATGCCCTAAACATATGGTAGACGGTTTAGGGTTTAGGGTTTAGGGTTTAGGGTTTAGGGTTGAGGGTTTAGGGTTTAGGGTTTAGGGTTTAGGGTTTAGGGTCCCGAGGGTGTGCGTCGTTGGTCTTTTCCGCGATCCAGCGCAAGCGCAACTCTTGTACGCTCGAGGCTCTAAAGCCCTGTACCCAGAGACCCCAATATCACTAAATTAAGGACTATTCCTTAGCTGCTATTAGGGATCCTACTATCTCTTAAGGTATATCCCTCAGTTAAGGAACATCGAGAGGTATCTGGGTATTGCCCAATAGAAGATCTGAACCCTCGAAGCTTTAAACTGAACAAGAACCCTAAACCCTCATGAAACTCTAGGCTCTGTAGGCCCCCACAGGTAAAAGCCGAATGAGAATGAAGCCGTAGACCCTAGAAACTGGAAGTAAACTAAACCATACATGGAGCCCCTTACATCCCTAACTTCCGAAAGCCTACGCCCGTGAAACCCTAAACCAGCCCTAAACCCCTAAACCCCAAACCCCTGAACCCCAAACCCCTGAACCCTCAACTCCTAAACCCTGAACCCCTAAACCCCCGGATCCGAAATGCTGCGGCCAGGGAATCGACACCTCAAAAGACTCCCAGGTCGCGCAGCACTTTACTGCAGCTGGGTAGCGATGAGTTTTTAGGGTGTGGGTCTTGGGTTTCAGAGCTGTGTTGTAGGGTTCAGGGTTTAAATGTTTTTTCATTTGGGGCTGCAATTTTTGGGGGGTTTCAGGGTTCCCCGATGCTTTGGGGGGTAGGGGCTGAGGGCCTGGTAGGGTTTAGGCTTGGGTTTAGGGTTTAGGGTTTAGGGTTTAGGGTTTAGGGTTTAGGGTTTAGGGTTTAGGGTTTAGGGTTTAGGGTTTAGGGTTTAGGGTTTAGGGTTTAGGGTTTAGGGGTGTTGAAGTCAGAAGCTGTGTCAGGGAACTTCAAACCTTCTGTGACTTTGCTGCTCTCTCGCAAAACATGTAGGATGGAGCTTTAAGACCCAAAAGGCCGAAACCCTGACTTCTCAACCCTACGCCCTAGACCAAAGCCCTACATGCCCCATAAGCATTATAAGCCCTGAAAGCGCTCAAACTCTAAACCCCAAACGCTGAACCCGAACGTCTTGAGTGAAATACGAAAGCTCCTGTGGAGAGAGCTATCGGAGGTGCTTCAAAACGTGCTTAAAGTGGCATGTCATTGTGCGATTCTGCGTGTAGTAAACCGGTTTCTACCGCGCACTGTGTGTGCACATGCTAAGTTCCATGCCGAAACAGCAAGGTGATTCGCCATTTTTTTGCTCCGACAGAAGTGGATGGTGTCATTCCAGACTTGGATTCCTTACAGGGTAGGTTATTGGGGGTTAAGGTAGTCTTTCCCTGAAGCCAACATCCCAGGTCTTCGGTTTGTTCCTGGATCCCCCAACTAAACTCTACGATACTTCAACTACCAACCATTAGGACCGTAAGGGCTCTATTAGAGGGCCCTTGTGGGTCGGTGGGTTGAGTCTGAGGAGTGGCGAAAGAAACACGACCCTGAGCGGGGGCGTCTCTCGTCGGCCTGGCTTTGTTGGGTGCCGGCGGGTTAGGGCTCAGGGTTTGGAGGTGGAGTTTAGGGTTTGGAATGTTTGGGAGTTAGGGATTTGGAGGTGGAGTTTAGAGTTTGGGGTGCGGAGTTACGGTTGGGTGGGGTTGGGTGAGTTTCGGCATGACCCGTCTTGCTAATGCCATTTGCCATGCCACAAGAGTGTCTATGGATTTAGGTCTACAGTAAACCCCATAAAGTTGGAAACCCGATTAAGGCCAAATAGTGCTGGGATTCCCTATACAGTACTCTTAAGGATGGAGGCTATTGGGTTTCCAACTTTTGGGCTTCTACTGTATGGTCTTACCTCGGGCGAGGTATGGGTCGGGGGGTTAAGTAGTAAGGCTCATCTTGGAGAGGGCCTGCTGTCTTAAGCCTCCTCCCTCCATGTATCAGGATACTGATCCTAATAATTACAGGGATTTGAATAGGAGGTGTTTAGGGTTTAGGGTTTAGGGGTTTAGGGGTTTAGGGTTTAGGGTTTTTCACATCTTGAAGCCCACGAGCCAGGAAGAAGAAGGAAAGACGCGAGCAGAAGGACTCGAAGACCACGCCTTCCGACTTGCATAAGGGTTCAGGGGTTTAGGGTTTAGGGGTTTAGGGGTTTAGGGCATAACCCAAAGGCTCCATGTGCCCATATAGTAGGTACTTAGGCCTTAAGAGGTCCCTATATGTAGGTACTTTAAGGCCTAAGTTTCTACTATATGGGTACATGGAGCCTTTGGGTAAGGGCTCAGGAATTTTCGGCACGTCTTTTGCATGGCTTCCTGGAGCCGTAAAGGATGAGGCCAAGAGAAGCTACACAAAAAGGTTTCCTACCATGGTAATGTATGTGTGAACCAGACATTTTTGATGCAAGGTGTCCATCGGTTTAGGGTTTAGGGTTTAGGGGTTTAGGGGTTTAGGGGTTTAGGGGTTTAGGGGTTTGGGGGTTTAGGGGTTTAGGGGTTTAGGGGTTTAGGGTTTAGGGTTTAGGGTTTGGTTGTGTTAACGGGTATGGCTTCGGGTTCAAGCTGCTGATAGCGGGTTGTTTCAGGCCTGTTGCACGTTGGGCTTCCGGGTTTAAGGCTTTGGGCTTGGGCTCTGGCGTATTGGTGGCTCCAGATACCCACAGCTTCAGCATGTTGAGGGCTTCAACCTATCATGTTGTAGGGTTTAAAGGGTTTCGGGCCTACAGGCAGTGAGCAAGCACAGCAAACCCTGAACCCTCATCCCTGAAGGAACCCTTGCGGATAGGAACCCCCAAGGAACCCTCAAAAGGAGCCGTCACAGGAACCCCTAAGGCCCCAGCGGTCAATGCCGTTGCCCTTATTGTCAAGACCGCATGCGCGGGAGCCGGGACGAAGACGCATAGTACCACAAGTTCCCTGCTCCGCTGGAGTGGGGCCAAAGCGTCGTACTACCCGCATATCAGCAACCGCCAAGTATGGATACTCACTGGACGCCCCACTCCACTATCATAAACCTTCGTGAAACGACTAAGCCTAAGCCCTAAACCCTAAAACCCTAAACCCTAAAACCCTAAACCCTTAAACCCTAAACCCTTAAACCCTAAACCCTAACCGTTTCTTGTGTTTCACGCTTGAGGCTTCAAACGTTGGGGTCTCCCGGTTCAGGAGTGTACAGGCTTCCCCCGGAGTATTCTTGTTCTGTAGGTTGGGGCCGAGCGGTTTTATGGGTCAAGCCGTTCGCATGAGGAAACGATATCATGGAACGCGAAAAACATAGGTGTGCTCAGGGTCCAGGCATGGCCTATAGAGTTTGTTCAGGGTTCCTAGAGACTCCAATACCCCTTAATTAAGGAATATAGCTTAAATTATAGTAGGACCCTTAATATGATTTAAGGAATATTCCTTACTTAAGGGATATTGGAGTCTCTGGGTTCATGTTTCGGGCCTTAGGGTTTTCGGGTTGTGCGGTTCACAGGGTTTCGAGCTTGGGTGGGAGGTTCGGGAGCTTCCAGTACAGAAGTTTGCCGGCTACTTTTTTTTTCCTCTTGTAGGTATTTGGGCAGTAAGAGGGTGCATAGGCAGGTGCGAGCACTGTGGAATTTCTAGGGCTCTAGTTGCCAGAGGTTGGAGCCTTACAGCATGGGACACCCAGGTACTATATACTGAATGGTTCGACATACGTACTCTTCCGTTACGGCTCCTGAATATGGGAGTTTCCGAAAATAGGGAACCCTAATTTAATACCCTAAATAGTAGGATCCGTATTATAAGAACCCCAAAATAATGTACCTCCAATTTTCGGAAACTCCCATATAAGTACACCATGTTGCCCCAAGACCGTGCTCTGACAATGAAGGTGCTTACATTAGGGTCTAGAGTCTAGGGTTCAGGATTTAGGGTTTAGGGATATAAGGGCCCCCAAGAAACCGTTGTCTGGCATCTGGAAAATGTTCGAAGCACTCAACAGAGCTCAACTAAGCTCTACAGCACCCTAAACCCTAGGCCCTAGGCAACTAAGCACTCAGGGTTTGGTTTTGGGGTTTCAGGGTGTAGCTTTTCGATCTTTGTCTCAGGTTTACGGAGGCTCTGACGCTCTTCCACAAGGGCATGGAGATACAGACACTCGGCCAGTACAGGGATTTAGGGTTTGAGCAATGTAGGAGCCTAAGAGTCATACGTAGTCACTAACTAGTAGTATCTCTTCTTAACGCCCGGCTTGTACTTGCATAAAACAAGCCTTGCTTCCAGGCGCTCCTGTTGTGGTCTTGTAGTTGTGCTGAGTGTAGTTTATGCACAGTAGTTTTCTGTAGAGGACTAAACCAGCTCGGCCCTATGAACACTCAAGCCACAACGCATGATGGGAGAATTTAGCGGGAGCCTAAGACCGTACATGTATCTAGTTTTGAAATATCCTCAAACCCTGAACCCCCCAAACCAACGGGATCTTAATTGTAAAGACTCCGAAGTAAGGGCGCCCAAGTTATCCGAACCCAGCAAATGCAGCCACCCCTAAAGGGCAAGCCCTGAACCCCACTTAAGGACGACTTAGTAACTGGGTTATATACTTAAGAAGGAAACCGTACTTATAATTAAAGTGTAATTACTGATATCCCCAATCAACCCAGAGGGTACATATACACTACCGTTATGGAATTATAGGTCCCAAAAGACCATACCTATTACAGTATGGTTTTGGGGACCCAATTCCACAATGGCGGTGTATCTGGACCCTCTGGGTAAGCTACTTTTACCTCTGCTTACTAAGTGCTATGATCCTCCAAGTAGAACGCTTGAAACGCGAAGGCTGCCGAGAGGCGATCCCAGATAGACTTTAATGTAGGGGTCTTTATAATTACCTGTGCTATTGTGGCGGTTGTGTTTTTTTATAGCATAATCCTAAACCCCTACATAATGTAGGAGCCCAAATTATTACCTATACTATTTTGGAGGTTCCCTATTGTAATTAGAGTATAGTGGGCCCCAAAACCCTATTCTAACTATTAAGGCCCCTATAGTATGTTCGGTAAACACCGATGGCGGCCCTTGGAACGGTTCCTAGTCACACAACCTTGTGGCAAATTTCGCTCCATTGACCTTGCTAAGCTCACACAGCACAACTTTCACACGGAAATGGTTGAAACCATCCACGTGTTGTCCATTGACTTTGTGTCAAATGTGCAAGTCGCGCTGTCACATCGGCCACGTTATGTGAACGCTCGGCGGATATCCCGGAGTGGTTGTCTGTCAGATTTGCAACAGATGACTTGCCGAACGCATATCGTGGCCACCCTGTCCGTATGCACCATTTACGCTTCTACAAGAAGGGTTTAGGGTTTGGGGCTTATATAGGATCTTGTAGTTTATATTAATGACTGACAGTATGCTCTTTACGTCAGAAAGCGATCGGAGTTTCTTTTGCCAGGAGTCACACCCGAAAAACAAGCCCGAAGCCTTAAACCCTTAAACCCACACCCTGCATCCCAAACCCAAAACTCCAAACCAACGGCTCAAGTTCAAAACCAAAACCCAAACCCTGCAGTGTTGACTTGAAGAGTGCTGGGGACTATAGAACTATAAAAGAAGCCATAAATCTGGAGCATTATTGTCCTCATGCCCCTAAGGTAAAGTATGAGGCATCCTAACACTAATCAACCTAACTGATGTTCCAACTGCTTGGGTTCGTTGTAAGCGGAAGAGGTCTTGAACCAATCCTTAGGTCCCAAAATCCGAACACAAGAACTACAGTGCCCGGATGCGAAAACAAGAGAAGGGTTCACATTGGGGGTTTTAGGACTTGGGGTTTGGGGTTTCGGGTTTTCGGATTCAGACTTAAATGTGATTTTGGGGGTTTAGAGTTTGAGGATTTAGTGTGCGGTTTTGGAGGTTTAGGCATCAGACTCTTGAACCCTTAAGTGCAGTAGTTGCGAAAGTTGGAGTTTCATGGCTGCATGTGTTTCCGGGACTTCCCAGCCTGCCTCCTCTGAATATATGGACCTCTTCGAGTCATGGCGCCCCCACGGCGCCACCCGAAACCCTAACCCCTAAACCGAAAAGCCTGAACCCCAAGGCTAAAGCCTAAATCGCAAACCCCAAATTCCAAAACCAAACCCTAAACCCCAAACCCCAAACCCCAAACCCTAAACCCTAAACCCTAAACCCTAAAACCCTTAAAAAAAAACCAGCCGAAGATCCGAAACGCTACCTTAGTTCAGTTTCAGCCGCCAAACCTCCCCAAAGGCTCCATGTACCCATATAGTAGATACTTAGGCCTTAAAGTACCTATATAGGGACCCCTTTAAGGCATATGTATCTACTATAAAGGTACATGGAGCCTTTGAGTCCTTAGCTTTCGAAGGAACGTCAAGAAGGAGTTTAAGGATGATGCGGAGTACCAGTGCCCTGGCTTCTGTTAGCGGGACGGTAACGGGATGGGTTTAGGGTTCAGGGTTGGGTTTAGGTGGTTTTGTACGGTGTTAGGTAACTTTGTCCCTTACACCCTATAATTACCCGTAACAGAAAACCCTAAACCCAAAACCCAAAACCCCAAACCGCTTGGTAGGGCTGTGTAAGGTTCGTGTCGTGTTTCATTTACAGCTTTCAAGGGCTCTTGGCTCTTAGAAGACACTTTAAGGACCCCGTAGCGAACCTTTACAGAAGCCCTTTAACCCTCAACTGGCCCCAAACCCTAAAACCCTAAAACCCTTAACCTTTACACCCCAAAGCCCTCGACCCTTAAAGGAGCCTTCCAAGTGAAACCCTTAACCCTCAAGCCCAAAACCCTAAGCCCTTCAACAAGCCCTGCCTTAAAGTGCCACGAGGATGATTCTGGGATACCTCGTGGCTCAAGGCCGCCGCCGTGCCGGTTGAGGGTTTAGGAGTTGGAATTGAGAAATTGCCGGATTGGTAAGGGATTTCGGACTGAGTTTGGGCAGTAGGGCTAAGCTTGGGTTTAGGGTTTAGGGTTAAGTTTGGGGTTTAGGGTTTAGGGTTTAGGGTTAAGTTTGGGGCTCTAGTCTGGTGTCGTAGCTGCTCACACTACAATTCCCAACGGCTAGAGACAATTGGTCTGGGTTCCTGCCTGAGTTCGGAACTCCGAATACAGTAGGGTCGGTGCTTGACTGGGTCCCCATGTAAAGTTTTGCCGGAGGTCCATTATGTCAAAGTCTGCGATGAATCGCTTAATGCCGAAATCCCATTGGAAGGATCAAGGGCCTTCCCATTCCAGCGAACATGCGGCCCCAGCGCATCAATATCGAATGATCGTTCCTCGAGTCTGGAGTGCTGCGGCTCAAAGATTGGAACACGGCTCGAAAGCATGACCTGCACCGCTCCCAAACGCTCCATGTGCCTTTATGGTCGATACATATGCTTTAAAGGGGTCCCTATATAGGTACTTTAAGGCCTAAGTATCTACTATATGGATACATGGAGCCTTTGGGTTATGAGCATGGCCAACCCGAAACACCAAACCCTGTAAGTTCTATGCCCAGAACCCTACAAGCCCCAAACTCTTGAGTCCTTCTTGGTCTTGCAAGCTTCGAAGGCCCGACCATCCTTGTGCAACTAAATGCAACTAAACGCTACCCTTAGGCCCAAAAAGTAGCCCTCAATGAGAGTTCCTATAAAGTACCCTTAGTAGTAGAGGGCCTCAAATTAGGGGATCTGCTTTCTAGATCCTTTCGGAATTCTGGACGTCCTTGTGCAGCCTAAGCCAAAGCCGGATCCTCTAAGCAGGTCTCGTGGTGCAGCTCGGACAATTCTGCCACTTCATGCCTCATCGCGCGAAGGGCAGGCCTGGCCTAAGCATAGGATTCAAAGTAGTTCCTTTTTGGGATTACGTTATAGGATTCTATATATGAACCCCAAAAAGGAACTACTTTGGGGCCTATGGGTGAACCCTAAACCCTATAAACACTCAAGCCCTAAAACCGTGAACCTCAAACATAAAGCTCCTCACACCGGGTGCTTTCTCTTAGTAGCTGAGTGGATCCCCAAAAGTGTACACTTTTGGGGGCTTATGAACTCAGCCAGTACTTGGAGGATCATGGGACTTAGTAAGTAAGGTTATAAGTACCTTAATTGGGGTTACAAGTATAGTTACCCTAATTATAACCCTAGTTACTAAGTCCCATGATCCTTTTCCTTTCAGTAAGTTCTTCGAAGAGAGATTCAGGATCCCAATTGGAAGAGCAGAGCGCGGCTTTCGCGCACTCTCGACAGGGCCGAGGGTTTCGGGGTTAGTGTAACGTAAGCTCCAAGGAAGTATAGGGATGTGAGGCTAATCTGATACTTTAATGCAATTGAATGACAGGTTGTGAACAAGCAGTGACAAAAAGCAGCAATAATATCAGCGATCAACAACAACAATGAACATCAGTAGCATACTGAGGTTAACAATGGTAAGAACAACCTCAATAATAACACTGCAGTAGTAGGAATAATAACCGTACAGAAATAATCAGAGGCAGAAAAAGAGTAAAAACTAAGAGTAACAATATCCATTATCATAGACAGAAAAAGACCATACCTTAAACCCCGAACCCTAAACCCGAAACCTCTAAACACCTAAACCACTCCCCTGAACCCCCTAACCCCAGACCGTACGACGCTGCGTTGTTGCCCTAAACCCTAAACCTGCGAGCTGTAGGCTGACAAGGCTTGGCTATGTGGGAGTTTCCGAAAATTAGGGGTACCTTTAAAGGGATCCTTAAAGGGATCTATAAGGGTTCTAGAAAGGGTTTAGGGTTTAGACTTTTCGAAGATGAGGGTACAGTATATTGCGGGTGCCTATAATAAGGATCCTACTTTTGAGGGCAGTACATTAGGGCCCCTTTTTTCGGACCACGCGAATCTTACCACTGGTCTTATCGCGCTACTCGTAGCAGATTAAAGTAAAATCGAATAAGTCTGGCTCCAGTCGCTCTTTCAATCCTTACCGTTTGATAATTATGCCATAGAACCTAACCCCCAACCTCGAACTTAGAATCTGTAGCCCAAATCACAGAGCCGTTTGAATTTCTCAGCTGGAACACCTCAACCTTGTTTGTTCAAGAAGAAAATAACAGATGCTACGCCTTGAAACCCGAACCCGAAACCCTGGCCCCGCAACCCGCACTAATCCCCAAGCCAACCCTACGGTTGATGATAGAAATCCTGCATTACCCATAACAAGGAATATACCATAATTCCGCATAATTCCCATAGTTTAGGGTCCTGAAGGTAATGCAGGATGTATACCATCCCCAAACCCTACCTTAAGCGACCATAACCTACTTTTTTGTAGGTTCTTATTATAAACCCTAATATGGGATTTATAGGGACCCTGCAAAAAAGTAGGTTTTCGTGGGTCAAGGTGGTGACCCTATGTCAGGCCGAGTCCTTCGCCTCCGCCGAACAGCCAAGAGCTTCGGGCAACTTGTCGGAAGCTGGGGGAGCTGTCCTCGGCCCCGATCTGGTTTCATATTCGTAAAATAGGGGCCTTCAAAAAATAATAAGAACAAAAATCATTATGACAATAACATTCACAATAATAGTACGATAAATAAATTTATTATACTAATTATAATTCCCAATACTATATTTGGGGTTCCTGATTATAACTATAGTATATTACACGCGAAACCCTATCTTAATTATTACTGCCGCTATATTATTTGTATCACGACTGGCAACCTCAAACACAGTGCTCTTCTTTGCAGGAGGCGTTTAGCCTCAGGGAATTGGGTTTATGGCTTCGGGTTGAGGATTTGCGAATGTGCGATTCAGGCTTCGCTCTGGTAAATTACCCAGCTGCCGGCCTAACCTGAACACAGCCAGCCTTCCCTTGGGACAGAATTGAAAGGTCTAGTCCTGCAAGTTCAGTTCATTATGCAAGGAGCAGTCGTTCTGAATGCAGGAGGTGGATGGAGTTGGTACAATAATGAAACTTAGCTATGACTAGTTTGGGGCTGTCGAAATCCTGACCTGGGACATCCTGGGACCACCTAGTTTTTGTGCAGGGTAGGCTTTGGGCGGATATGTTGAGGGGTTCAGGATTACGGATTCGTTAGGGATGAGGATTGAGGGCTCAGTAACCCAACGGCAACTGTTGCCGTTGGTGTTATGTTGTTTTAATGCTTTGCGTGCGACTAGAGTCCTGTCAGTCTTCTATAGGTGTTGGATCGCTCTACAAGGCTCGTAGGGTTTCTGTCACACGCATGGGTTAGGTTTTCGAAAGATTAGTGGAACTCCGAAACCTAGGCTCCAAACCTTATCACCAAGCCCGACTCAGTAGCCTAAACCCTGACCGTAAGGTTTTAGACAACCCTAGGGCCGAGGGCCTAGATCCTGAACCGAAGATCCTAAACCCTGAACCCTGCGGTGTCACTAAACTTCGGGGTGGCGCTGTAACAAGATGCACCGGCAGATGGGGGTTTCTTTAGACTTGTGTTGGGATTGAGGCATGAGGTACCTTGATGTACCTTGGTACCTGACGCTTCAGTTTTGGCGGCGGTTTACAATGTTTTAGATGCATTTTTACGGACTTTTCTCACACGGAACCTCAACCTAAGAGTTTCTACAAGAGCGCCCCTAAACCCTACCCACACATCTTGAAGCCACCTCTGGCAAGCGAGGCGACTCATTTGTGGAGGGCGCCCGCCACTTTTGATCCCGCCCTGCACCTCAAGGAGGGCACCTGCAACATCTTATCGGGTTCAAGGCTATGGGGTTTAGGGTTCAGAGGTTTGGGGTGGTTTAGGGCTTAGGGGTGTAGGGTTCTGGGGTTTAGGGCCTAGGGTGTAGGGCTTTCAGGGTTCAGGGTTCAGGGTCTAGGGTTTAGGGGTTGAGGGTTAAGTGAACTATGATTTAGAGGGATCCCCTCTGAGGGGGGATAGCAGATAGAGTTTGCCAACAGAAACTGATGGTTGCTTGGACAGCATGGCCTCCCAAGCAATAGCAAACACTGGCAAGCCCTACTGTTGATGATATATACATCCTGCATTACTTTCAGGACCCTAAACTATGGGAATTATGGTATAATCCTTATTATGGGTAATTGAGGATGTATACCATCAACCGTAGTAGAGCGTAGCAAGCCTTAGTAAGTTGGTTTGTTCGTGAGGATTGCAAAGCCCTGCAAAGGCGTAGTAAGGATGACAGGGCCTCGAAGCCGTGAGCACTTCTACAGTTTAGTAGCGCTCGCCAAAGCTGGTATTGCTGGGCACTAGTGAGCACTAGTAGGGACTGGTGAGCGCTAGTGAGTGCTCGTGGGGCCAGGTCAGTTTATCAAAGGGGAAAAGGAGGGACCCTTAATGGGGACCCCTACCCTATAATGGGCTATGTAATGGGTCTATAATGGCTATATTATGCGTATATACCTAGGGGTCCTTATTAGGGGTCCCTCCTTTTACCCTTTGAGTTTACGGCGGGGCAAACGGAGTCCAAAGGTTGGCTCCAAAGCCAGCACTCTCCAGAACCCTTACTAACAAACTCTCCCATTGCCTTCCCCACTTAGGGGGCCCCTCTAAATCATAATTCATTTAGGGTTTAGGGTTTGGGGTTTAGGGTTTAGGGATCAGAATTAATGCAGGGTATTGGGGTGCATCATAAATACGGGCTTTTCCACATCGGCTTATGATCTTCTGCAGTAGCGCCTCGTCGCCGACTTTGTGGGTCGGCGCAAGAATGTAAGCAGCGTGAGTATGGTAACTACATGGTACTAGGTGCGTGGCGCATGTGCGCCCCTGATGGATTGTGAGTGTCATAGCAGGAAAACACTGGTAAACGCGAGAGATTATGCATGTAGGCTTGGAGAGGGGCTTGGGAACAAAAATATTAGTTTTGGTTCGCTTCTAAAGTTACTGTTGGTTTCGCACATTGCGGTTTTTTTGCTGCACTCTTGGTAGTCGTCGTTGCAAAATCTCACTGCATGATATGGCAGTTGTTGTGGCCACTAGAGCTGCTGACATGACAAAGTCTTTAGGTTTGAGGCTTTCGGGATCACGTCTTCAGGGTTTACAGTACAGGTAGCAAAGTCTACTCTCTGTAGTGTCTGCAGACAGCAGCTCCAGAAGCTAGCGATGCATCGCTGAAAAGCTGCTTCCCAAGTGCAGCCAGAAGTCTGCAGAAAGCACGGGCGGAAGCTTGGAGCTTGCAACGGTGTTTTGTTTGGGTTTAGGGGCTAGTGTTGACGTCGTGAGGGTTTACAGTTGAGGCACCAGAGTCCACTCCCTGTAGTGCTGGCAGACGGCTGCTGCAGAAGCTAGTCCTGCATCGCTCGAAAGCTGCTTCCCAAGTGCAGCAAGAACTCTGCAGGAGAACACGGGCCTTTGCTTTGCCTGTACATGTACTGGTGCACGAGCTGCCGAACCAAATTGCTTTCGCAGGCATTCTGGCCACGACCGCTTTTGCGCGAGACCTTGTTGCCTATGAATGTCTTCAGGCCCAGCCAGCTTCGATCGATGCACTGCGTGCCGGCAAGTCTGCTCACAGACCTGGCTTTGCCAAGGTGCCGGGGGACATGCTTCGTCCACTGTTTGTTCTGATGATTGACCGCGGCATTTTTCAACCGCATCTTTTTGGCGGCACTTTGCCATGCCACGTTTCCATCACTGAATATGACGGTAGCCTCGGGCTTGCTGACCAGCGTGAGCAATCCCGACTGGTTGATGGCCTCAAGGCTTTCTGTGGGAGGCCGGGACCCCGGAACGGTCAGCGAGGGTTCAGGCACAAAGAGAACAGGGGGCTGCCCACGTTCTCGTGCCCCCAAAACTTGAAAGTGCACAACGAAGGCCTTGGGCAGAGGTTTGCCTGCACGTTGCAGCTTGCGAGTGAGTGCAGCAACTTGCGGGGCAAACCTGTTGCAAGTCTTTGAAACGTAGAACTTTCCTAAGGAAGTACCGTCGACTTCGACTGCACCTTTCAGAGAGACCTCTGAAGACCATTTCAGGCCTTCGGAAGCTTCAACGTGTCTGAGGACACCCAAGAAGTGGTCAGCCTAAGTGTCCGAATCAGCTTCGGAGCAAGAGGTATAGAGTTTAGGCTTCGGGCTTGGAATCAGTCAAGCAGCTGCTGTCCTGCCGATGTGGCAGGTCTGAGTCAGTTGCGGAGAGCGCGGCGCCAAAGTGAAATCCAGACCAACGTAGCATCTGATCAAATCCACGAGCTTGAGCGGGGAGCAGCTCAGACCGCGAAAAGCAGAGGTCTGCAGCATGTACGTGCGAGCTCTGCATTCGGAATGCAAGCACCTCAGGGTATAGGGTTTAGGTATAGAGGTTCAGGAAAAGCAGCTGGCTAGCTATGACTGTGGAACCAAAGCAGTCGCACCTCCAATGCGCTGGATGATGCACCGTGGCGGGGATCATGGTCACATCGCGGCTGTTGCAAGTCTGACACAACGGTTCTCTAGGCAGGAAGCCCTTATTCACGAGCCACTCAATCGCTTCGCTATCGTTGCTGAGGGTCTTGGTCAGGCTTTCGTCCGCAGGTTTGCGCCTGCGATGTAAGGGTTATAAGGGTTTAGGGATTGATTCGAGGGCTTAAAAAAAAGCTTTGTCAAAGCAACCCTGGAACCTGCGCAACTCCGCCGGTACCGGCACTGGCAGAGACTCGGAGTTGTCGTAGACTGCCTTGCGCTCGCGTCTCTTGGCCACCGGGCCCACCTGCTGGGTGCTCCTGCGCTTCTTCTCCACACGTTCCACTTTGGCGTACTTGCAGGCTTGCTTCTGCTTGAGTGCCTGCGCAGCAAGGAGAGGGGTTATAGTATACAGGGTTTCGTGTTTACTGTTGGCAGGAAACCCGCAACCCGGCACCTTAAATAAACCCAAAACCCTGAACCTTAAAGCCAAAACCCTAAACCCTGAACCTTAAACCCTGAACCCTGAACCCTGAACCCTAAATCTTAGACCCTAACCAAAACCCCACAAGAATGATGGCCGAGAGCTACACCGAAAGAGCGACACCGAAGACCCTAGGCAGCGAAAGCGACAAGCACCTGGAGCTGAGTCTTCAACTCTCGAATCTTCCTTGCCGCTGGGGAGGAGCAAGTCTCCATGCGATGCCCCTCTTTGTGGCATATGCTACAGCGGTGTTGTGCGGTCTTTTTAAGACACCGCTTGGAAACAGGCATGCTTCACGAGGAAGCACGGAGCTCCGGAAGCCTTTTCCCCAGACTAGCCTTGGACCTACGGCCGCAGGTGCCCGGGCAGAAGCTTCTAAGTGCAACTGCAGCTGTAGAATCAGTAAATGCAGCGGCGGTGTGCTGTCTTTTGGCTTGGAAGCTCAGCATCTGTTGGTCGTCACAGCTACAGGTGTTGTTCGGGAGCTGCAAGTCTGCAGCGCAATACACAAACAATGTCTCGGGAAGCTCTCATGGCAGTGTGGAACATGGACATGACGTCAGCACGTAAGAGCAGACAGTCCCCGAATGATTGAACATGGCGATGGAAAGCGACAATTTCCTGGAGAACCTCTTGTTGCTGGCCAACGTCTCCCGGACAGTAGAGGTCAAGGTTTCCACTTGTGGAACCTTGGCAGGCCTGTCGAACTGGCAAGCCGGAATGGACCACGCGCAACTCGTTCGTTCTCACCCAGTTCTCTAAGGACAAGAGGAGGGCCACAAGAGAACGAATGTCCTGGAAAGCAAGGGACTGTGAGAATTTTCGAAAACTTTTTCGCAGAATTGTCCTCCAAGAGAGCTTGCCGGTCAGCCGTCAGGAGGAAGTATACATGGAGTAATCCGTCGATCAGATGCTTGGAAACCTGTGCGAGCCACATCTCACGATCCTGTGCAGCCCGGCTCAGAGTTTATCTATTGGACAAAAGCTTGGAAGGCACAGAGAAGAAAACCAAATGTGGACATTTGAAGACACCGTCCTGTGTAACAGGCAGCGTCGTGAGCAAAGTAGCTGCGAGCGCCGGCAGAATGTCCAGAACACGCAGCTCGACGCATCTCTCCATTCAGACCTGCGGCAGGCTTAACGCACTGGGCGATGTGGGTCAGAGGCGCAGGGTTTTCGAGGTTCAAAGCCGTTGCTTAATCCAGTGGCCTGCAAAAGGACGGAGCGCCGACAACAGCTCTGCAGCGACACGCCCCGTTCACTGAGACAAAACAGCTTTGCGACATCTGGTTGCTGACGAAAGATTTGAGTCTTTACGAGCATGGATCTGCTGTCTGCCAATCAGAGCTTTTTTGTCTGGGCACAACTGCTGTGGAAAAGCGGAGAGCAGCATGCAACAAAAGAGTTGAGCTATACGGCGGAGCACGTCAACCCATGGACTTGCTGCCATGGTTCAAAAGATATGTGCGAACGTCCCTGCCATAGGCACGTATCTCGCGACCGGCCTCGTTCAAGCGAGCCATGGGAAATGGAACACTATGCCAACACTTTCTTTTTCCGTCGCGGCCATGTTTCCAGAATTGCGAACATAAGAGACGGAGGTGGTTCTCCCACCTGCAGCACAGGGAATGGAAACATGAAGAAGTTCAGGATCAAGTTGAGTCTAGGCAGCGCCTGCCGCTGCTAAAGATGTGAGGCTGCATCGAATAGCTGCATTTTTCGCAGGCCCCCCATTTCGGCTGCCGCTTCTCAGAAGGAGCAGCGCGCGAGGCCTCTGCATCGGGCACGTCAGCGCCGGATTCAGGCTTTAGGCTTGACGGTTCAGGGTTCAAGGCTCAGGGTCCAGCGCATAATCTAAGGCCTCTGCGTCAGGAATCTCTTGGCCGGGAAGTTCCTGATATTGCTCAATGGGATCTGGAAGAGCAGCCTGCGGATGAGAGGCAGAGTGCAGCGAGCAGACTAAAACATTCGATATGAGAAAAGGAATGCTTACATTGATCATGGCTGTTTATACAATGTTTTTAATCCAATACCGCAATGCGTCGCTAACCGAACCCTTTATATCGCTAATCGCTAATCGCAACCTCCAGGAGGGGTGGGTGGTGGAGGGGTGGCTGGAAGGGTGGGTGGTTGGCTCAGGTGGTGGGTGGCTGGCTCAGGTAGTGGGTGGCTGGAGCGTGGGTGGCTGGAGTGTGGGTGGCTGGAAAGGTGGCTGGAGGGCTGATGGCTGGAAGGTGGGTGGCAGGAGGGGGGGTGGTTGGTGAGGTCTGCCATTGAGCCAAAATTTTAGGGACTTTAGGGTTGAGGCCCAACCCATGCGGGTTAGGTTGTGTTCCAGACCGATGCTTGCATGGGGCTAGGGAGGTACGTGCAGGCAAAGCCGCTTCCCCCCCCTTCCCACTCGCTCAAATGGCCTCTCGTGAGCGCAAGCCACGGTCTGGAAAGAGGGCTGAGGTTTAGGGTTCTTTCTTTTTTTTGCTTTTTGCAACGTAGCGCAGAACATGTTCACTGGCCTAGCATGGCTGGCGCAGGACAGGTTGGTGGGTGGCTGGAGGGTGGGTGCCTGCAGGATGGTGCTGGTGCTGGTGGGTGTGAGGCTATGGTGGGCTATTCGCAACACACACGCATGTGTAAAGTTTTCCTTTAAAAATAGCCTAAACCTATCCAGGTATGGGCGGTACACGGTCCTGGGAGGCCCTCTGCGAACGGACACCGGTCGTTCCCACAGAAGAGGAAGCAGCCGCTGCAGCAGGTGCACGAGCCGGTGCTTCCAAGAGATGCGGATTCCAGCTCCTTGCCTGGAGTTCTTGTGCACGCATGTAAAGTTTTCTCTTAAAAATACCCTAAACCTATCCAGGTATCGGCAGTACACGGTCCTGCGAGGCCCTCTGCGAACGGACACCGGTCGTTCCCACAGAAGAGGAAGCAGCCGCTGCAGCAGGAGCACGAGCCTGTGCTTCCAAGAGATGCGGATTCCAGATCCGTGCCTGGAGATCTTGCGCCTCGCCGGACGACTCCATCTGCTGCACCTGCGGAGAGTGTGCGTGTGCGAGCGCATGCGTGTGCGAGCATGTGTGTGTATGTGTGTCTCCATGTCCCTGTGCATCAGAAATATCAGAGTTATGACAGCAATCCAATTCCCTCACATGCAGAAACCTCACAGGCGTGACAGCGATCCGATTCCCTTACATGAAGAAATCTGACAAGTATGCGAGCGAGCCGGTTCCTGTGGTTTGGAAAGTGTGAAAGATGTCGGGCCTCCTCGTCAGAAGAGTCAGCAACAGCGACCACAGCAGGCTGAGAGGAATAGCCCTGCAAGCCAGACCACTGAGCTGCGTACCAATCCTTGAAGCGCCGTGACGCCGGACTATCTTCGGCCCTCAGGGGGGAGGAAGGAGCTCCGTGACTGAGCCAACTTGCCAACGTCCTTGGACTAGGGCTGCCCGCAGCGACAGAGGGCCGACGCGGGGGAGTGGCCGGCGCCGCCACGTCCGGAGCCGTGTCACCAAGAGGAGCACGAGACACGTTTCGATCAACGGGCACCAGTGCCAGCCAGTCGGCCTCACTCTGCGGCAGAGACCATGTTGAAGGCCAACCCCAGCGTCGATGTATCCATGATGCGTACCGCAGCGCGGCTGCCAAGACGTGCATCCCACACGCACCGGACGTCACACAAGCCGTGGCAGAACGGGCAAGGGAAGGCGCATAGCGAATCAACCATATCCAGGGTAATCCTCCGCGTCGGGTGTCGCGGAGAACCGCTGTCCAAGCAATGTGGACCGCAGTGTCTGGAAATTGACACAGCACCTGCACGGGACGCAGACAGGAAAGAGAAGTTCTGCAAAGTCTCCAACAGAGACAAAATCTGAAGAATTCTAGCAAGCGGCCCAGAGGTGGTCCTCAATGTCGCAGTACTGGAACTCGCTGAACCGCCGCAGCGCAGACGGCAGTGGCCAACGTGCGACGCGCAGAACCAGGACAGTTGCCAGGGCGACGGACAACCATGGACTCATGGCAAGTACATCCTGAAACAAGCCTGAAGCCAAGAACGCTAAACACAGAACGTTATTAGCCTTCCCCCCCCTCCCCCCCCCCCCACCCTCCCCCGCAGTCACAAGAGCAGGACTCATGGAAAGTATATCCTGAAACAAGCCTGAAGCCAAGAACGCTAAACACAGAACGTTATTAGCCTTCCCCCCCCCCCCCCCCCCCCCCACCTTCCCTCGCAGTCACAAGAGCAAGGTTTTCCCCCCTAATGCAAAAACTGGAATCGCGGAAAAAGCCGATTTTCCGAAAGGCCCAAATGATCCCTGAAAATCCGAAGACCTGGAAAGCCGAAACCCTCGTAAATACCGAGTCAAAAAGCCCTGAAGTGAAGGAAAACGCAGGGGCACAGACGCGCCACAGTCCAACTACATAAACTGTTTCGGGTTTAGGGTTTAGGGTTTAGGGTTTAACTATATACCTTGTTTCTGAAACGCAAGCTGTGCCAGTAGGGGACATGTTCCCACTTCAGGCTCAGACTACAACAATCTGAGGTCAGTTGGCGGGTTCGAAACTACACCGAGTCATTCGATGTCGGTGTGAACGGTTCATGATTCAGGTTTTCTTGGCATGGTGGTAGTATGGTGGTAGGTTATGGTGGTAGGGACGTTCCGATCGTTCGGCCCCGGCGTTGCGCCTCTTCTCTCCAAACTCTAAGCCCTAAGTTATCCACAAACCGCTAAACCCCTAAACCCCAAACCCTTAACCCTTAAACCCTTGTATACCCTAACCCTGAAGCTCTCTGTCCTGAGACACAGGAGCACGAGTTCCGCGTCCTGGAGTCCCGGACGGCGGCCAACGGGATTGCAATCAAGACCTGGAGATTCAGGTGTGGAGTTTAGGGTTTAGGGGTCTAGGGTTTATAGAAATTGTATACGGTTTCCGGGGTTTTGGGCGAAATGTTTGCTTTTCAATTTTGATTTTGGGATTGGGCTGGGCTGGGGGCTGGGGGCTGGGGGCTGGGATGTGTCCTGTTGTTGAGGGGTTGAGGGTTCGGGTTTAGGGTACTGGCGACTGTTCTTGGGTAATTATGGACTAGAGATTGGAGCATAGTGTTCCGGTGAGCGGACAGCAAGTGTACATTTGCACTTATGGAGTGGCGCTCGACGGCGGTCTATCTTCTAGGGCCAGTCGTGCTGTGCAACCGGATCCGTTTTCACTGTGTAGGACGTACAGACCAAGCTTCGCAACGAAATATGGACAGGCTTGGCGTACCGTCTAGGTCTGAAAGTTGAACCTATAGTCCTTATGCAATCCTGACAGATGACACTATGCTGAAAAAATGACTCCAAACCCTGTTCTCATCAGCACGGCCCCTAAGTATAGGGGCCTTAGTAATTAAAATAGGGTTTTGGAGACTATAATCATAGTAAGGAACCACCAAAATACTATAGGTAATTATCAAGGCCCCTTTAGTATGTTACTTAAACACTGATCCCACTGAATCCCTAAATGTGAAACTAGAAGGAGCGGCATCGCTCTTTTCACACAGAGCAGACCGAAAATCGTGTGCCTTGAGCCAAACCCAAAGCGGAGCAGCTGTACACTTCTCGATTTGTGCCTGATGGCACAACTACTTCTCTTTGGTCTTCACACTAAACCATAAACCCTAAATCCCAAACTCCTAAGCCCTCAACAACTGCTCTGTGAATCATCTGCTTCCCATCCCAAGGATCCTGATGTTCTTCACTTTTTCATCGAGTTTATCCTTCGCATCGTCCGGCCGCACAAGCGCGGACGGGGGACGGGGAGTTCTGGCACTTGAGGTTTAATGTAGGAGCCTAAATAACTACCTATACTATTTCGGGGGTTCCTTATTATAATCAGACTATAATGGGCCCCAAAACCTTATTCTACTTATTCAGGCTCCAATAGTATGGTATCTGAGCTCTCTGTAGCCACCATATAGCATTTGCCTTCTATTACTATTGTCCCCTGTGTCTCCGCTCATCATGATGGGGCTACCTTCAAAAAACCCTACACCCTCAACCCAAAACCCTCAACCCGGATGCTCCTGGCCTTTTCAGGAGGGGAGGCCTGGGAGTTCTTGTCGGGTTCAGGGTCCTGGCACAGAGAGTTCGAGAGCGGTGCTTTTCCGGATGGTTCTTCTGGAGGTTGATCATGGCTGTCGATGGGTTTCACAACAAGGTTGTTTGCGTTTTATATGGTTTAGGGGGTTATAGGGTTTTCTGTAGCTCTGTTGTCGGGGCTTATGCGAGGGCAGTTTTGGGTGAGATTTGGGCCATGTGTTGCGGCTGTACCGTAATGTAAGCAGCAGCCCCAAATGCTAAAAACGCTAACCTTACCCGACAAACCCCAAACCCTACAGCTCTAAAGCCCAAACCCAAACTCCGTGGCGGTATTTACCCAGCCTTGTGCGCGTCACAGTTCCAAGGTGCAATGTAGAAACCTAAATAATTGGTAATGTCTTTTCCCTTAGAATCAGGTGTTTAGGGTTTCGGCAGTGTATAGTCCCTATTAGTTGCCTTCTCTTGATATTTTTGACCATTGTTGCCATTATTGCTGTTTTAGTGTACGTATAGAACACTATCACTATCTTCCTTGGGCTCAGGTTGGCAGACATGGGGTTTCTGGCTTTGGGGCCTGGGGTTTGAAAGGGCTTTGGGGTTTACCAGGGCTTAAGGTATTTAGTTTTCAGGGTTTAGGGTTTCGTGGTTGGGCGTGTCGGAGGGTTGATCCCTCCGGAGGACTTATAAGTATTTGGATTGTATCTTCAAGTTGCTACGTGGGAGGGGAAGCTCGGCCACTTGGAGCCGTATCTATCTGCGTGTACATTCCTACGTGACCCCAAACCGCCTAGTGACTCCGCTTGCAGTAGCCGAAAGAGCTGCTCGAGGTTCAGGGTCTAGGGTTCAAAGGCATCGTAAACCCTCGACCCTAAACCCTCCCTTCCCCCGAAGGCGACTGGACTCCGTGGCCTTCGACGAACTGCTGAGAGAGTTCGCAGGCTCCGAGGGACCTCTCGCTCTTAGGCTTCAGGGCTCTACCAGGACCCTTTTACGGGCCCTTCAATAGAGCCCTGCTGGTCGTTCATAGTCGGTATTTGGGGGTATAGTAGAGGGTAGTTGGTGGGTCTAGGTATCTTAAAGTTTAGATTTATCGGGTTTAGGGCTCAGTGTGTAAGGTCTTAGAACATATTTTTGAGCGTTTGGGGTTTAAGTTTGGGTTTGGGGGTTGAAGGTGGAGTCGTTGGCATCCTGTGTATTAGTTTCGAGGGCTGAGTAAGGCTTACGGGTTAAGGCTTTCAAGATATAGGGTCCAGCTGTTTTGAAGGTTGCGGGCCTGGGGTTCGGTCCTGACGCCCTATATCTCCCTCAATGTGGCATCCTCAACCGTGCTACCCTAACAGCAGAGGCTAAGGACCCTGATGCTCGAATCCGTCATAAACCTAAGCAGCAAACCCTGAACCGCAAACCCTCGACTCTTGAACTGGAACCCTAAACCCTAAACTGTAAGCTGGGGTTCAGTGGTTTAGGGGTTTTGAAAGCTTAACCCTAGCCCCCAACAGCTTACCTTTTGAAGGATTTACATGAGGAAATCATAAACAAGGTCACTAACAAGGTAGGTTTATAGGGTCCAGGAAGGTCTGCAACAGGAGCTTGGGAAAACTGGGGGTCGGGCTGGGTTTTCATGGGTTCGTAATATAAGGCTCCTAACTCCTAACCCAAGCTGCAACACTCAACATCCAAGCCTGAAAGCTATTGAAAGCTTCCACTTCTCCCAGAGCGTCTCGGTTGTTTGAGGGGGTGGGGGGGATGGTGGTGGTTGTCTTACGTCAGGAGTTTAAGTTTAGACCTTGCATGCATGGTTCTCTTCACCGTCACCATCACCGTCACCGTCGTCGCCAGCACACGCATCAGCTGCATAGTCATCTCTTTTCTTCCCACCTTGGGTTCTCACCAGCAGCCACCATTGTTGAGCTAAGCCCGAATATGGAAGCCCGAATTCTTACGCGCCTGGCTCCTCATTCCATCTGTATAAAGATAGAACAGGGATAGAGTAGTATGGCCCCGAAACACCATTCTGTTCATGACGGCCCCCCGAACGTTCCCTGCAAGAGGCGTTCCCTCAACCGTTATTTAGGTATGGGGACCATCAGGGAAACGGGCTTAGGGTTTAGGAAGAGTTCAGACCACGACAGTCACCCCGTCGGCCTCTTTGGCCTTTGGCTCCCGAGGCGTTCCGATGGCCGCTTCTGCATCTGAAGTAACGGCCATTTCCCGCAGCCCGGGCACGGGAGTGGGCCTTAGAGATGGCGACAGAGTGTGATTGAGAGTATGAATGCGCAACCAAGTGAGCATACAGATAGATGCGAGTTTCCGATAATTAGGTGTACCTTATTTGGGGTTCTTAAATTAAACCAAGGATCCTATCATTTAGGGTGCTATATTAGGGTCCCCTATTTTCGGCAACTCCCAGATGGGTGACAAAGCATAAGTGTGAAGCTATTCACAAAAAATATGCGTGTGCATCTCTCTGCCTGTGCGTGCATGTGTCTGCCTGCTTGTGTGTGACATGTGTTGTATTTGGTCAAGTCATCTAATTCCCGTAACGTCGCATTACTTGATACCTGGATTGTCGGTAACTAACTTTATCGTTTCCTACTACTTTTCTATGTTGTATCTTGTCGAAGCGCGTTGTGGACCATGTCATATAGCCAGATCTGAAGCCTCATATGTGTTCAAGCTCACAGCGTACACCCCCGGCATCCCTTGGCCCTAGATTAGGGACCAAAAAGGACATGAGCATAAGCATTTTACAGGGATATCCCTACATGATTAGGCTTCATCATACGGGCAGTTATATGGGATGTCCCTGTCCTGACTTTTGCTTCTGAGCATTTTTGGGGGCCCTAAACCTGGGACCCTGACCCCAACCCTCAGCCCCAACATGCCGGACGAACCCATCCCAAAGTGTCGCAAGGCTTGGCATCCTAAACAAAAACCTAACCCTACACCCCAAGCACCGCAGCGAGTTTCCGAAAATAGGGGACCCGAATATAGTACCCTACATAGTAGGCCTGTGGTGTGTTCTTAATTACGGAGCTAGATCGTATTCGCTACAGATCCCTATTGTGGCAACTTAAACTCAATTCCTCAACACGTCTAGAAGCACCCTTGCAGGAAGCCTGGTTTATGGTATCTTCGCCCTCTAAACCGTTTATATCCCTTAACCCTAAACCCTAAGCCCTAAAACCTAAACCAAACCCTAAACCCTAAACCCTTGAACCGTATTATACCCCTTAACAAGAGCCCACAAAGGAACCGTTGATCCGGAGCAGACTCCGGAACAACCGGCAGCACTGCGCCTGGATGAAGGTGGGCGCGGCAAAGTCCCAGACAACGGTTTGGAGTTGAGAGTTTAGGTTTGAAGTTCGGGTTTTAGAGTTCACGGATTTGAGTTTAGAGTTTAGGGTTTAGAGTTGAGGGTTTTGAGCAATCTAGTACAGTGCTTATAGTCTCCATTGTGGATCATTTTTTGCTGCCCTAGAGGATCCAAATGTAAAATATAGGCTAAAGCAGAATAAGGGACTGCAATGGAGACCATAAGTATACCCTAAACCGCGCTCGAACCGGGCGTTGTGCCGCAGGCACGGCCGTAGGAGCTCCCCGCAAATGCTGTTTTGGCTGGCAGGCGCGGCACTTTCGCAGTGTTGCAAGAAGAGACACGTCCTGAAGTCCAGGTGGCTACTTTTTCAAAAATAGCCACCTCGGCTTTAAGCCCTTTCCACGGCTTCAAAGAGCCTTGAAGTCGATTTGCTTGGCCAGCGTGGGACTTCGTGCATGTCGGAGGATTTTGGTGATTTGTTCGTGGGAGGCGGATTTTGGCAGAATTTGTGCTCTATGAATTGGTGTGCTTTTTTGGATGCTCGCGGGCATGGATGGGGTCTGATCTGGACGTTATCATGGTTGGGACATGGATGCTCTGCGGGCATGGATGGGGTCTGATCTGGACGTTATCATGGTTGGGACATGGATGCTTTGCGGGCACAGACGGGGTCTGATCTGGACGTTATCATGGTTGGGACATGGATGCTCTGCGGGCATGGATGGGGTCTGATCTGGACGGACGTTATCATGGTTGGGACATGGATGCTCTGCGGGCATGGATGGGGTCTGATCTGGACGTTATCATGGTTGGGACATGGATGCTCTGCAGGCATGGATGGGGTCTGATCTGGACGTTATCATATGGTTGGGACATGGATGCTCTGCGGGCATGGATGGGGTCTGATCTGGACGTTATCATGGTTGGGACATGGATGCTCTGCGGGCATGGATGGGGTCTGGTCTGGACGTTATCATGGTTGGGACATGGATGCTCTGCGGGCATGGATGGGCTCTGATCTGGACGTTATCATGGTTGGGACATGGATGCTCTGCGGGCATGGATGGGGCCTGATCTGGACGTTATCATGGTTGGCACGTGGATGCTTTGCGGGCATGGATGGGGTCTGATCTGGACGTTATCATGGTTGGGACATGGATGCTCTGCGAGCATGGATGGGGTCTGATCTGGACGTTATCATGGTTGGGACATGGATGCTTTGCGGGCATGGATGGGGTCTGATCTGGACGTTATCATAGTTGGGACATGGATGCTCTGCGGGCATGGATGGGGTCTGATCTGGACGTTATCATGGTTGGGACATGGATGCTCTGCGGGCATGGATGGGGTCTGATCTGGATGTTTTCATGGTTGGGACATGGATGCTCTGCGGGCATGGATGGGGTCTGATCTGGACGTTATCATGGTTGGGACATGGATGCTCTGCGGGCATGGATGGGGTCTGATCTGGACGTTATCTGGTTGGGACATGGATGCTCTGCGGGCATGGATGGGGTCTGGTCTGGACGTTATCATGGTTGGGACATGGATGCTCTGCGGGCATGGATGGGGTCTGATCTGGACGTTATCATGGTTAGGACATGGATGCTCTGCGGGCATGGATGGGGCCTGATCTGGACGTTATCATGGTTGGCACGTGGATGCTCTGCGGGCATGGATGGGGTCTGATCTGGACGTTATTAATTATGGTTGAGACATGGATGCTCTGCGGGCATGGATGGGGTCTGATCTGGACGTTATCATGGTTGGGACATGGATGCTCTGCGGGCATGGATGGGGTCTGATCTGGACGTTATCATAGTTGGGACATGGATGCTCTGCGGGATCGGATACTGGGCACCCGGATGGGGTCCGAGTGCGGCGTAACGGCTGGTTCGAGGGCTAAACCGTGAGTTTACGGTTGCGGGTTTAGTATTTGCGTTCACTGCGGGGGATTATTTTGGGCTTTGTGGCCTTTCTGGGTTTTCGGGCTCTGGGCTTTCAGGGTCACGGGGATTCATAGCCTATGCTTTTTGCGGATTGCGGACCATCCCTTGCGTGTTTTTAGCTTGCTTGTTCTGTTTCGGGGGGGTGGGGCGTCACGTTTGGTTCTGGCTTTAGGGTTTTGATTTGTGTTTGCCTCTTGAAGGGATGAAGCGATGAGGATGCGAATGTTGGTGGTCACGGCCATCCTGCTCTTGTTCTTCGGGGGCTGGCTCCTTGCAGCCACGAAATGTCAAACCCGAGGTCTAGGTTTTAGGGTTTAGCTGGACCCCCGCAGGGCCCTCTAATAGAGCCCTGATGGCCCTTAGTAGCGGTTATTTGGGGTACAGGGGAGTTCAGTTGGGGGTCTAGGGATGGGAGGGGTTGAGGGATTAAGGTTTCGGGTTTTCGGGTTTTAGGGGTCTGAGGGTCTGGGGTTCAGGGTTTGGGGCGCAGGGTCTAGGGTCTGCGGCGTGTTCAGGAAAGATGCTTGCATTTTATCATAAGAGCAAGAAGCGGGGCTATACATCCCAAACCCTACGCCCTAATTCTCCCACGTAGAAGCCTAAACCCTCACTGCTGTAAGCCTTACACTCTAATCCCCTAAACCTCAAACCCTGCACTTCAAACCGGAAAATGCACGGACAGTCCTCGAAGGAACAGCCGTGGCAGCAGCCGGCGAACCTTCGGGGGAACCTGGAGGTCTCTCGTCGGTTGATAACTTACCTTTTGGTTAGTAGGGAATGGAAGAATGGTAGTAATAGTAGTTGTAATTGTTCCCCATTCCTCCATTCCCTACTAACCTAATGTAAGATAAAGGGCTTAGGTTTTATGGGGTGAGGGTTCAGAGTCTAGCGTATGGGTTTACCGTAAAATAGCGGTGTTAAGGGGTCCGATTGTTTTTACAATGCTTGTGCATGCTGTTATGGGCTTTAAACCAGGTTTACGAGATTGTGTGTAAGGGTGTGGAATCGAGGGTTTCGGAACCTGGACCCCAAAAGTATGTAGAATAATAGCCTTTTATAGGCTTTGCGCCTTGTTTTTACCTACTTTTGGGGGTCTAGGAAAGGCTTACGGCTGAAGGATGAAAGTGAAGGATTCAGGATTTAGGGCTCCGGTTTAGGATTTGCTCTGAGGTTGCACTGCAACACTGGCAGTTGTGCAAAAGGGCCAACTGTTGACTGCCAATCCTTCTTACATCCACTCACCCCATTAACGTCGAGGTTTTTATAGTTTCGGGCTTACAGAGTAAGCTTGAAAAGTATTGCGAGCAGATCATGGAAGCAGTCCATGCTCAACCCTGCCCTCTGAAAGCAGCACCGGAATGTAGGGGTCTGAAGAATAGCCGGTATATGCCTTGTACCGTTCCTAGTGCACTTCTTATATGTCGTACCCCGAACAGGGTTGAGCTGTAAGGTTTTTTAGGGGAAGTGGTGAAACCGTTTTCGTGTGAGCTGATTAACTGCATTTGCTAAAACAGCTTGCCTCCACCTGCCGGTCGTTTATCTTTTTTGCTAAAACAGCTTGGGTCCACCTGCCGGTCGTTTATCTTTTTGGTTCAGCCGTTCCATTAAGTGAGGGAGGCTGGGGGCCCCAGTCCTCCTCACTTAACGGGACGGTCGTAAAGGGCAGGATCCATACATAGGGAGGGGGAGGGGGGGGGCAGGGCGGCACGTAAATCCTCACTTGGGTATTAAAACCTTAAGGCCCCAATAGCCCACATATCTCAACAACCCTTACTACCAACAGCCCGCCGGTTGTAATTAATGCTTGTACCCCCAAACTCAGAGCCTAAAATAAATAACACAGAAGATGAAAACCATTAACCTTCAAGCCCTACAGCAATACCCCTAAACTCAAGCTTGCCGGTCGAGAAGATCATCCTGACGCCATGGGCCGGATGCCCCAGTATGGGGTTTGGGGTTTAAGTTAGGCTAGTGGTTCAGGGTGTTTTAGTGTGGTCGGTCGAGTGATTTTTTGCGTTGTTTGGATCGGGTGTGGGTTAAAGGATGTGGTTTCGGATTTGCTGGTAAGGTTGGAGTTTGCATTTGCTTCGGATTATTTAGGATTGGGTTTTTTAGGTCGGTCGGCACCCTGAACCCTAAGGCCCTAAGCCCTAAGTCCTCAAACCCCCCTCGTCGGTCACGTTCGTGATGCAGCAGCTGGCCGGTCGACTTCGGTCCCGGTGCTGCTGTTGCTGAGTTGAGCTTGCCGGTCGACTTCGGTCCCGGTGCACTCCTGGGCTTGCCGGTCGACTTCGGTCCCGGTACTCAGGCATGGCACAGAGCTCGCTGTGTGACTCCGGTCCGCAGTGCTTTGTGCCACATCGCTTGCCGGTCGACTTCGGTCCCGGTGCACTCCTGAGCTCGCCGGTCGACTTCGGTCCCGGTACTCAGGCATGGCACAGAGCTCGCTGTGTGACTCCGGTCCGCAGTGCTTTGTGCCACATCGCTTGCCGGTCGACTTCGGTCCCGGTGCACTCCTGAGCTCGCCGGTCGACTTCGGTCCCGGCGCTCAGGCACGACACAGGGCTAGCTGTGGGACCCCGGTCCATGGCGCCCTGTGTCACATCGCTTGCCGGTCAACTTCGGTTCCGGTGCACTCCTGAGCTCGCCGGTCGACTTCGGTCCCGGCGCTCAGGCACGACACAGGGCTAGCTGCGGGACCCCGGTCCACGGCGCCCTGTGTCACATCGCTTGCCGGTCGACTTCGGTCCCGGTGCACTCCTGAGCTCGCCGGTCGACTTAGGTCCCGGCACTCAGGCAGGACACAGGGCTAGCTGTGGGACCCGGGTCCATGGCGCCCTGTGTCACATCGCTTGCCGGTCGACTTCGGTCCCGGTGTGTTTGTGCAGGGCCTGCAGGACGCGGATTTTTGCCGGTCGACTTCACGTCTGCAAACCACCCCCTGAGGCCTGACCTATGGTTGGTCACGTGTCTTGTCGGTCGCGACGAGGGTGGCTTGCTGGACCCTCAGTTGCAATGTGCAGCCGCAAGACAGAAAGCTCTGCTCGCCCAGGCCACCATCAATCGAGCACGGTTTGTCTGTGTGGCTCTGAGATTTTGGGGGCTCCCGGTCAGTCGAGCCGATGATGCACAGACAGACACAGGCCCATTTTGTCGTCTTCTGCCTGCCGGTCCAAGCTTGGCCCTGAGGTCATAGGTTGTCCCTTCTTCACATTCCAGATACCAGATGTAAGCTCGTGCAGGGCTCCTTGCTGGAGGAGGACATTGACTGCTGGGGGCTGAGGTTTCGAGTCACCCAGTTGTGTGACTTCTGACCTCTCTTAGTCTTGCAGGCGCTTCTCATCGCCTAGCCGGTCGCCAGCTGGGGTTTGAGGTGGTACGTTGTCCCTGCAGCTCCAGACTCCAGATGTAACGTAGCTGAGTCCTGGAATCCAGGACCATGCACAGCTGCATGCAGCTAGCTCTATACTGCTAGAGATACCTGTAGCTGAGTCCTGGAATCCAGGACCAAGGTGGGCTGCACATGCTGGGCTCGGACCGCGATGAAATCCTCAAAGCTGCAGTCTGCCGGTCGATCATGTCGGTCCGCAAACGAGCCCGAGGAGGAGGACCCACTGAGCAGATCCGCCAGAAGAACAATGCTGTGCGTCTGTCTGGACGGTCGTTTGAAGAGCTTTCTGGGCACAGCCGTCAGGACATGGCAGAACTGCTGGATCCACTGCTCCCACAAGACATCGATGGTGGATTGTCGGTCGTCTTGAGGAACATTCAGCAGCAACATTCTTCGTCATTGCCGTGTGATCTTCCTGATGTTCTCCAGCAAGCTGTGCAGAAGGCGGTCGTTGGCGGGTCATCAGCCTGCACATAGTATTAGTTTATTATTTGACTCAATCATGACATGTACTAATCAAATGTAAGGAATCAACTTAATTGTTAAAAAAATACAACTCTACAGTATTCAAGTTGACTGGAAGGACCAGAGAGCCAAGGAAAGTGCAACTGCTGCCAACCTCAGTGCAGGTCCTGCACGCTCAGCAGAAGTCGGTCGCCTCCTCTGTTATGAGAGACTACTTGAAAGAGTGGCTGGAATCAGAGGATGGCAAGAAGTACCAAGCCAGTCGGGCTAAGCTTTGGAAGTGAGCTGGTCGCTGCTGAGAAAAAATGCCGACGATGTTGTGAACACTGCATTTGTGTACCAAGATCTAGCTCGGTCACTTTTCGAGTGAGTCACGTCACCCAGGCCATGACTGGATCGCCGGTCACTGCTGCACAAAGGACTGGGCCGTGTGTTGCATATGAAGCACTAGCTCGGTTGGTGATCATGTCTTTTGCAAAGCACCAGGCCATCATGGTGCCCAAGCTGCAGAACCATTTTGCTGTCAGCAAAGTGGTTCTTCAGGTTGGGCACTAGGTGCTTCAGTGGTCTCGTCGGACCCCCAGCTGTTTGTTTGCTGCACTCCTCCTGATTTCTCTCACATGTTATCTTCAGTCAAGCAGGCCGGTCAATGCCATAAGATGAAGATCCGAAGCAACCCTGGCCCACGACTGTCCGGCACTGCCGGGCGATCGTGGATCCGAGTTGCTTTGCATCTCCAGCTGGTGGCATGTTGGAAGCTCAGACCTTCTTTAGTAACCTGACCGTCCTGTGATTAGCTCGTACAATGACAAAGAATCAGAGCTCATGTGGCCCAGGCCGTGGTTGCCGTGCTGGTCGCTGCCACTGAAAGAAAGACAACGAGGCGATGTGTAAGCCCTTTGTCGGTCGATCACAAGGCGATGCTGTCACGATGGCATGGCCTTCTGCTTGACTCTGTCTGAGTGACTTGCCAGCTGTGCTTCAGCTCTTATAGCATCATCGACTACACATCACTTAGAGAGTTTCTTGCAGCCGTGGTCGTGTCAGGGAGCAACAAGCCTTGGGACTGAACAAAGCCATTGCACGGCAGCATCAGCGTATCATCATACCTATAATATACATGAGAACTTCACTTGAGACTAGACTTTAGACATGGAGCAGATGGAGCTCCTTTCGGAGTCTGAGTCCATGTCGGTCGACCTCCAGATATGTTCAGACAGCGAAAGCTTGAAGAGCTGGTCGCCGGATGAGAGTGGGTCGGAGTCTCTTCCGGCGTCAGATATGCCAGATATTGACGTGGACCAGGCAAATGCGACGCCGGTCGCAAATTTTGGCAGCGGCATGGCAGGTGCCAAGCAGTGGCCTGAGATCACGATGATTGCTTTAAGTCGTATTTTGTCGGTCAAGCAACTTCAAGGCATGGCTGTTGTGAAACCCATCGATTAAGAACCGTTTATTAATTATTCTTGCAATCGTCATAATGCTAATAAGTTATCATTATCAGAGCAATAGTAATAATAATCGTTATCAGTTTCTGAGCACCCTGACCAGGTTCCATGCTGGCTGGCCCAATCCGTGTCAGTACACATTTCTCAGGTGTTGGATGTGCTGAGCAGGCGGTCGAGCGTGTGCACAAGGCCTTCCAAGAACTTCTTCTGTGTAAGTTCACCACGCGGGCGGTCGCCAAGAGATCGACGCTGCAGTTCGTGTCTGCGTGTGACGTATCACGGGTCACGGGCCTGCCAGAATCTTTTGATGGGTCGGTCGGAGCATGTCTTTGGAGATATCAGGGATGCCTTTCCGACTCTGGAAATGCTAGGTCCTGACCGGCCGGTCGCAGAGCGGTGGGCACTGGCCAAGAGAGCAGCTGCCAACGTCCCAAGAATATGTCGGTGTCATGTTGCATGCCGGCCACCACCCGTGACGGTCGACATCAGCGGTAGCCCATGCCAGCCATGGTCGAGAGCTGGACAGAAGAGGCGCTGGACCGACGGTCGGTCTGACCTTCTCCTGCTATGGGCAGCCCTTATGTTGAAGCACGAGCCGCCGGTCATACTGCACGAAAACGTGTCTGGCTTTCCCACGTCGGTCCTGGAGGATCTCATGCAGGAAAAGTATGTCATTCATCACTTGCGGGTCGAGCCACACCATGTGGGCTTCACCTGTGTGAATCGACCACGGGTATATTCCGTGCTAGTACATCGGTCGAGAGCGTCGGTTGCCGATATCCCGACGGTCTACCATTTCGTGACAAGCTTCTTCAATTCCGTCGGTGGTGGACTGTCCATCAGAGATTGTTACATAGGGTCGGTCGAGGAGACTCTAGAAGAGGAGAACTTCTGTCGCAGAGCAAAGGGTTTAGACATGGTGCAGACGCCAAGCCGGTCGTGGGAATGTCTGCTGACTGAGCAGCAGCAGAAATACTTGGCAAAGTACCGTGAAACTTGGCAGCAGTGCCGGTCTGACAAAGAGCAGGAGCCGGTCTTTGATCTCAGCCAAAACCCTGCACGTTTCCTTAAGATGACTACAAAAGATGGTCGCTTGCCAACTTTCCGCACGAATACGAAAATTTGGGTGGATGGTTTGAGCCGATGGCTTCTGCCGGTCGAAATGGCAGCAGCAATGGCAATGAACTATGGGGTCCTGGGGCAGCCCAACCGACAGCAGGTCGGCAACGGAATGCATGTGGCCAACTGTGGAGTAATGTTGGCGGTCGCCTTGGCCTTTACGCGTTGAAGAACAGTGCGGTTAAAAAAAATGCAGTGTGGTGCAATGCCCAATATCTGATTGGCACACTTGCTCCATGATTCATCCTGTGCCACGTCGGTCGTGCCTATTTTCAGTCAATCTTAATTAATGTCGTTTGCTCATTGCCAGGCAGACGTGGTGAGCCCTCCTCTGAGAGCAGGTCGACCAGGTGGATGACATGGTACGACCATGCCGTCCAAATGGTCCGTGGCTGCTGGTTGGAAGACCAGACACAGTGCCGGTCCTTCAGCTTCGCTGAATCTTCACTTTGCGTGCCTCCTGAGTGTACAAAGGAGTTCTGGAGCCGTGGGGCAGCTCGAATGCGAATCCCTCTGAGAGGTGTTCGCATTGGAGCTGCCCCACGGTTCCCAAGCAGCTCAACGAGAAGGCTCTGTAGCCTACAGAGCCTTCTCGTTGAACTGCTTGACCGAGCATGTTCGACATGCTGATGTCAAGGTCATGTCATTGAAAAAGTTGAGTTCATGTTATAGGCGTTGTTTTCACACAGCCGGTCCATCATGTGGCTGGACGATTGGGCCAATCGTCTCAACCACAAGCCGATGGACCGGCCGCCAGGTTCGGAGATGGCCTTGACAACGGTCGTAGACATTGAAGCACTGGGGTGTGACCACATCGCTTGCCGGTCGACTTCCGTCCCGGTGCATTCCTGAGCTCGCCGGTCGACTTCGGTCTCGGCGCTCAGCTTGCCGTGGCCTTATGGTGGAGCGCAAACGAAACAGTATTTTAAGTTCATGGTGTTAGGCGTTGTTTTCACTCAGCCGGTCCATCATGTATGTGGCCTTGACGGCGTCAGTGCAGCCCAGAAGAAAAAAAAGCTCGAGGCTCGAGCTCTTTTTTCTTCTGGGCTGCACTGACGCCAGGTCCCTGCTCAGCTTTGCCGTGGCCTTATGGTGGAGCACATTCAGTGGGAATCCCACTGAAGGTACTCCACCATACGGCCCCGAGCTAGGAACTCGATTGTGCAGAATCAGGCGGTCGACTGCTCAAACCGTGGAAGTCGGTTGTGCGGAAAAAGGCGGTCGACTGCTCAAACCGTGGAAGTCGATTGGGCGGAAAAAGGCGGTCGACTTCTCAAGCCGTCTAAGTCACGACCCTGTTTTTTGGTTTATGCCAAAGTCGTACAGCTCAACCCTGCCGAAAGCCGTTTTCAAAATTGTTCAGGCCCTATCTTCGGCTTGATACGACTTGGTCCAGTTTCTGAGGATGTGAAACACCGCTGAAGGTCTGAGGTAAACCGCGATTTGAGTGTTGCTCAAAGCTCCGGGTCCAGCTTGAGGATCCTGTGTTCAATGCCTGTGATGATCCGCTACTTAACTTTCTGTAACTCCTGGGTTGTCCTTTGGGATCTTTTTTTAGTTGCCCCTACTAGTTTGTAGCAAACCAGCAAAGTAAATACTTTTCAAAGGGCTTAAAGGACCACTCAGACTTTCATGCAATGCCTGATGCTGGAACATGAATAAAGCCCTCGAACCCCTGGCCCCAACTCTGACTCAACCCTCGAACTTGAGCCCCTATACCCACCCTTTACCGTATTGCGCTAAACGTTTCATCCTTCCTAAGCCCCCCTTGAAACCCTTGAACTCCAACACCCTGAACCCTAAACCCTAAACGATGAACCATGCAGCATGCCAACAGCGACTCTTCTGCTGCAGGTGCACAGCAGAAATGGTCCTTGCAGTGGGCTCTCGAGCTCGCTGGCTTCGTTGGGTTTTCCGTAAACCCTACACCCTAAATTGGCCCTAAAATCCCGTAAACCCTTATACGGAGTTGCCAGAAAAAGGTGCAGAGATTGGCAGTTCCAGCGTTTGGGTGTTTAGGGCTCAGGGCTTCGGAGGGTTTCGGGCTACTTGGTGTCGTACACTCCAGAATGGGTGCATAGCATACCGAAGCCTGAAACCTATCTAAAGCCCTAAATCCCTACACCCTTGTATGCCCTCATGACCCAGCCCTAGACGCTTGGTGTTTCAGGGTTTCTCTGCTGCAGGGATTTCGTGCGGATTTGTCCACTGGGCTTCGGTGCTTTAAGAGTGGCACGTGGTAGGGGGGGCTCCTGGATATCCTCAAGCACAGAAAGCTCCGAGATCGTGCCAATGCACTTGCAGACCTAGCGTGCAATGCTTCCTCATACAACATGCTTTAAAGCCCAACCCAGAGGCCCCAGAGTAGTTCCTTTTTGGGGTTCATAAATAGAATCCCAAAAGGTAATCCCAAAAAAGAACTACTATGGGGGCTCTGGGTATAGAGGTTACAGTTTTTCGACGGTTCTCGCAAGTCCTGTCATCCCAAGGCTCTTCGACGCGAACAAAGACGTCTTCGTGCTGTACAGGAGCCGCAGCTAGCCGGCGCCAGCCTTGAAAGCTTTGCATTGATTAAACCCTGAACTCAAGCAACCCTAAACCCTAAACCGCATAAACTACCCAAGACTCGGGCAAACGATAGTTTTCGTAATTAGCTTGCAAACCTCAAGAACCATCTGAAAGCCTACAGAACCCTGCTGTCAATGAGGCTAGCGCAGCGAGTCGCTCTTCTAGAAAGATTGAGGCGTTGCGGTTTCAGGATCAGACCGAGGATTACGGCAACGGGTTAGGATCTGTTATGCAGGGCTTAAGCCTTTATCTACGGTTGAAGTTCTTTACAGCTGCTACTTAAAGGACCATGGGAATTAGTAACTAGGGTTATAAGTAAGGTACGTATACTTTTAGTTACTTATAACCCCAATTAGGGTACTTGTAACCTTACTTACTAAGTCCCCCGATCCTCCAAGTACAAGGCACCGAAAGGTTTGGGGCGTGGCTCCTGCGAGTTACAGCAGACAGGGCCCCGAACCTGCGCCTTCGCCGCGCATGACAAAAGGTGCCCTGGGCTTCAGGTACCAGCAACTTAGGAGCCGAACCCAAAGGGTCCTAATGGGGATGCTTCCCTAAGGCATAATAGTAATTCCTAACATGGAAACCCTACATTCTACTATATCGGTACATAGGACCCTTTGGGGAACCAAGTGGTTCAGGGTGGTTGAGTCTAAACCCTAACGCTTGATCGTTTTTAATAATGTAGCAGACTGATTAAGAAACCCTGGGCTTAAAACCCCAAAATAGTAGGATTCATATAAGGAGCCCTAATAATGGCCCAAGGTTTCTTAACCCGAGAAGGTTGAGCTTAAGTTCGCCTAGGCAGCCCGGCAAGTAGAGGCCAGGTAGGCCAAGACAACCCGCCAGTAGACGTGTGGCGACGTTTGGGCAGTCAGGTCCTACCGGCTGGGGTAGAATTATAACTACTATTACTACCATTCTTCCATTCCCTACTAACCACAGGTAAGTGAAGGAGCTCACTGCTAACTCTTGAGGAGACAGGGCACAGGCTGGGCACAGACGTCGCGGTGCCCAGCGAGCTCTGAGTTAACGCTTTAGCGATCCTATCGCTGCAGTTTTGGCGGCGGCCACTCGCTGTTCTCACCCAAAGGGTCCTATGTACTGTTATGGGGATGCTTCCCTAAGGCATAATAGTAATTCCTAATACGGAAACCCTACATTCTACTATGTCGGTACATAGGACCCTTTGGGTCAGAAGTGTTCTGGTGCGTTGCCGCTTTGGTCTACGGTTCATGGCGTCCGGACATGGTGGTATGGACTCCGTTTTGGCAAGTTTCTTAGGTCCCCAATACCCAACCTTAAAACTTTGTGGGTTCTTGTAGTTTAGTAGGACCCGGAAAGTTGAACCTTTCAATTCTGTGGCTTATTGGGGTAGTAAGGTTTCTTCTGCCGCTAGGCCAGAATCTTCGGGGAGTAGAGCTTAACTTGATTCGACCCGAGTCTGGTTATTAAGATTAGGCCTTTTTTAGGGGTTGGGTTTTGGGTGTAGGCTCTCCCAGCGAGCACAATACCCCTAGGATAGGGAATATATTGCGTGTTTGAGCTCATAAATGCAGAACTGAGATTTGCACGCCCCTTCACCTTAAACTTCAGGCTAGGCGATGATTTCGAATCATTGCTCGTTTTTCGGTTGCAGAGTATAACTCTCAAGTTTCCATAGGTTCTGGTTTTCTGACACCCCGCGACGGCCCCTTGTTTGAGCTCAAGCATCCACTGTTGAGGACCATATAGGGTCTCTGATAAAGGGAATTTGGGTTTAGGGTT
This sequence comes from Symbiodinium sp. CCMP2592, assembly GCA_905221615.1. Classification (NCBI taxonomy): domain Eukaryota; class Dinophyceae; order Suessiales; family Symbiodiniaceae; genus Symbiodinium; species Symbiodinium sp. CCMP2592. Next base: position 296,797 of record CAJNDT010003190.1, read on the forward strand.
CAGGGTTTAGGGTTACGGTTTAGGGTTTAGGATTTCCCAACACTATTACTATTGTAGGGTTCCTTCTTATTGTAAGTATAGTATAATGTACTCACCGAACCTTCGGCTTCGGCGGTACTTGGGGCCGGCTGGTTTGCTTAACAACAAAAGCCTTCTCTCGACCTTGAAGCGTAGCAGTTTAGGGTTTAGGGTTTCTGGTCAGCTATGGAATCCTAGCCGCAGCCAGGACCCTCTCATCAGGATCTCTATAACTGTACAATGGGTAGTTGTCAAAATTGTGGCCCCTTTTTGGGTACCGGGTGCCGTATTATGTTACGGACCCAAAAAGGGACCCTAATTTTGCCAACCACCCAATCTGTTTTGGACGCTGAAGATGGTGATGCTGAGAACAGTGACGAATCGCTCGTCGTGTTGTCGGCGCTGGTGGGAACTCCGTAAGCTGCGCGAGCCCTAGCCCCTGCATACCCAAAGGCTTCATGTACCAAAATAGTAGATACATATGCCTTAAAGGGGTCCCTATATGGGCACTTCAAGGTCTAAGTATCTACTATATGGGTACACGGAGCCTTTGGGATAGTTCCGAGACCCCCAAACTTCTCCCCGAGCCTGAATCCCAAATCCTAACCCTATGCCTCCAGGGACCTTATTATGGGGTCCTTGAGGGGTCTTATGAGGTCCTTGGAGGGAAAGGGTAACCCTAAACCCCTACAGAACCCGAGCCTGAGCATCCCAAAACCCTAAACCCCGCACTCGAGACTCTTGAGCCTCCACCCAAAACCAAAACCTTAGGGGTACTTAGAAATAATTTTTAATTTTTGGTTATTATAATCCCTAAGAAACAGCTAAAATTATAATTTTTGCTAGGGTTCTAAGTTCAGTGTAGAAACAACGAACCTCCAAAACCTAAAACCTCTAAGCGACGTCGAAGCCGAGCACTTGGGGAATCCTTGGGGCATCCCTTGCGGCCGCGCCTTTGGCTCAAAAGGCTTCAGCCTATACCTGATCATAGTGTCTATAGGGTTACAAACAATAGTTATAACCGTAGTTACCAGATCCCATGATCCCCTGAGTATAGATCCAAAGCTGCCATGTAAGAAGCATAGTTAGAATAGGGCTTGATGGTATATTATAGTATACAAAACGAGTTTTTGAGATATATTTTCGCATGGGGACTATAATGACCGGACATTACTCCAAGCAGCCGCCTGACTCATACAAGCCTTGTCCAAACTAGACAGTCCACTCTTTTGATCAAGAGTTCTGCACTCCCCCCGCCCTGACATCTGAGACCCAGATCGTTTCAACACCCGTATAAAGGGCGGAGCTTGAACCCAGCCCTCCGGCCCTGCAACGCCAGGGCATCAACGCAACGTCCAAATATTCTGAAATCCAACTCTGAACCCCGAAGCATGGACACCTTCACGTCCTCAGCCCGTAAGCCTAAATGCTGGACCGACATGGCTCGGGCACACCGAGTCCCGCATCATACCCTAGACCCAAATTTGCCATAAAGCCTAAGCTCCGAGACCTAATATACTAAACCTCTAGACCCGTGAACCTCCCCAAACCCCAAACCCTAGTTCTTGCGGCTCCTCCGCAGACTAAAATCCGAGACGCTCCCTCACATGTTCTGGCCCAGAGAATGGACGCGGCGGCGCAAGGAGGCAGACCCTCTGCTCAAGACATGGGTGGTTGAGTATGATACGGCACCTTGTATTTGGGGTACCCCAAAAAGCGACCATATTATTGTTGATGGACAAAATCCTGCATGACCCTAAGGACTCTAAACTATGGCAATTAAGGTATATTCCTTATAATGGGTAATGCAGGATTTTGTCCGTCAGCAGTATTGATTACCCACATCGAACTCGAGCCTCTGGACTTCGAATAAATAACCAACAGAATTGTTGCTTTCGGTCGCCTTTGTTCGTGCACATGTTTGTCTGTGTGTTCGTGTGTATAGAAAAAACCGCATCTATCTTTCTATCGATCTATCCCTAGCAGCAAGAATGTTGACTATAGTAATGGAAAAGAGCAATAATCATGAATCATGGTAAGAAAAACACAGTTTAATAACCATAACAGTCATGTTCATGCGACTAATAGTGATACTAATAACACAAACTATTGAATACAAGACTCAGAGTATAACAGTAGCCACATGTGAACAATAGTGTTACGAATACTAGTATTGCTGCTCACAACCATGATCACCATGATAATCATCATAGTAGCCACACTCGCAATAGCACTATTGTTGATCGTATAATTCACCATTAACAGGCAGAATCAGACTCACACTCAATATCCATATCATAAGACTCATAACCTCAATCACATATGACATAAAACATAATCATAATGTTAATCATATATATATATATATATATATATATATATATACAGGCACATACTGTATACACACATATGAATGAACAATGACTCTGTGTTTGTTTAATTACATACTGTATACATTATGAAAACTTCGAAACTCCAGTCTAAGTATTATCTATGAAAACCGCATGACTCCTACCTTCCACGCCCAAAGCTCCTGGGATTCCTAGGGTCTTACCCTAAGAGTCCATGTATCCAAATAGTTTATACTTAGGCCTTAAAGTAGTCCCTATGTAGGTACTTGGGTGCCAAAGTATATACTATTTGAATACATGGACCCTTAGGGTTTCACTCAAACATGTCCACAGTAAATCCTGCCTGCCCCCGAGGCCCCACGTCTGCTAAAAATGTTGGAAGTCGGGCCCCTAAGACCAGAAAAAGGATGCTTAGGTTTTAGGGTTTAGGGGTTGGGGGGTTTGCCGTTCCCCGGCATGGATGCAAAAAGGGGTTTAGGGTTTTAGGGTTTGGGGTTTTTTGTGGACCCATGTCCATAATGGTAGTATATATGGAGCCTTGGGTGCATGCGATCATATCCCTACGTTCGTAGGCTTTTGAGTTTTGGGTTAGAAGTTCAGGGTTAAGTGTTTAAAGTTCAGTCTCACATATCTGCTCGTGTTCCGGGTACCCAATGATATGCTCATAGTGTTGTGGAATGCAGCAAGTAGGTATTCTGGAATAGGGGTCCCCCGTGACCTTCTGATGACTATCATGTAAGTCTCTTGCTGCAGTTTTTGTTTCATGCTGCTTTCGGGGCTTATGGCCTTCGGAGAGCAGGTGCTGTATAGCTGAAAGGCTTGGTGGTTTTGTACGGCTTGGGGATTCCGAAGCTTCCGGCGACAAATCCCGGACCTACTATTCTACCTTCTCAGGCACAAAGCCCTTAAAGTTGAATGGGAACCCAGGGACCTCAGCCATCAAGGAGTGCAGTCTCGGAAAAGCCCGTCACCCCAAGCCATCCTAAACCTACAGCCAGAAGCCTAAACACTCCTGAATCCGAAAGCTGTACCTAGAACCCCCCAACTACCCCTTATTGTAGTCCTTAATTACCTCTTATTTTTGAGAAATATTAGATAAATTCCTCTTATTTATGAGAAATATTAGATAAATTCCTCGTATTTATGAGAAATATTAGATAAATTCCTCTCCTCCCTGGAATACGCTTTGCAGCTCTTCTCCGGCTACGCGGGGGCCTTGCTACTGGAAGCTGCGAAGGCTGTTTGGGCTTTGAGTTTCAGGGTTTTGGGTTTAGGGTTTAGGGTTTAGGGTTTTAGGGGGTTTGGGGCTCTGCTCTGAGAATATGCAGGTTTACTTGGGAGGGCTACGAGGATGGCAAGTTTCCTGCCGTCCTACGAGCAGTGCAGGCGGTCGGTGGTGAGCAACAGCGCAGGAGGCGGCAGAGTCGGTGGAAGGTGAGTCCGACGGCCGTGTGTCGCCTGGGGTGCGAGAGGTGCCGGTGCAATCGACATCGGAGGAGGTTGCTGCCATGCGTCGCAGGGCCGAGCGTGAATCAGGTAACAAGGTCGTGGAACCGGCGGCGATGGGCAAGAGGGCCGCAGAGTCCCGGCAACGAGAGGAGGAAAGGGCCGCCCGAAGAGCTGCAGAAGCGGCAGCAGATGCTTATGGTGATTCTCGTGAGATAGGATCCCTAGAGGTTAGTGGGCTTGGGGCTTACTTTTCAAGAATTTTGTATATCCCACCAATTCCACTTCCACAACAAGGATAAATGCACTAAAGTAAAAGCCAGAAAGTTGGAATATGATTATCCTAAACCCTTTATGGTAAATTATAGGGTATCCTACCCTGAAACCATATTCCAACTTTCTGGAGTTCCCTTTAACATCCTCGAAATTTGCAACCTGGGCCCTGACCTTGGAACCCCTTTAGGGGATAATGAGTTGGGCCACACCGGGGGTTTCCAAAATAGGGGACCCGAATGTAGTATTGTAAGGACCCCAAATAAGGTACCCCTAATTTCCGGAAACTCCCAAATGGTCGCAGATTTGAGGTTCGGGCCTTTAAGGTTGAGGCTGTGGAGTTTGGATTGGTTCCTTGAAGTGGGTTTGCCACTTGGCGTTTGTGTTTCAGAGCATGGGATTCTCACGTAATTGCCTCATACTCATGCAGGTCGTTGAAGCGCACATTCGGAAAGCTCGCTTGGACTCCGCACCCGCTCCAAATTCAGACCTAGACGCTGCAACAAATTCCGTGACAGGCGATGGCACCAAACCCTAAATCCCTCAACCTTGAAGCCCAAATCCCTTGCTCCTTCAACTTAAGCTGCCTGAATCCTAAGCCCCATAGCCCCCCATCAACGCTGCACGCTGACCAAACTTCTGATCCTAGTGCCTGAGTGAACCGCCGCGAGCCCCATGGCCAATTGCATGTGTTCGGAAGTGCCATGATGCAGATCTTGGGTGTCTCCCTGCCTGCAGAAGCCGATCCGGAAAGGACGAAGGAGACCGTAAGCGTTCATTGCCTGGCAGGTTCCAGCTTTGAGCTGGAGGTTAACTCTGGCGAAACGGGGTGGGATGTCGCAGAACGCATCGCTGTCGAAGTTGGCCACCTTACAGAGACACTCGTGCTGACATCCGGTGGTTGTGTTCTCGACCAGCACCGCCCGCTGCTGCAGCAAGTTCAAAACGACGAGATCACGTACCTGGGTTCTTGTTAACGGGTTTAGTTTAAGTTACCATAATATGGACACCATATCATTTACAATAGATCCCGCTTATGGTAACTTAATTTGAATGTAAACTTTTTGACAAGAACCCAGGTACGTGGTGCAGAAGCTTGGTGCGGGTCTTGCTGCGAGGAGTTGGGAGGTTCTTCTGGCGGGGAGGGCGCTGTCTTACAGGGATGTAGCTGCCCTGAACGAAACGGTGTCACTTACATGGGAATCCAACCAGATTCCCAACCGGGACATCCAGCTACCCAGCAGCCTGCGGAGTTTGACGTTTGGCCGCAAATTCAACCAGAGTTTGGACGGTATCCAACTACCCAGCAGCCTGCAGAGTTTGACTTTTGGTGCCTTGTTCAACCAGAGCTTAGAGGGCATCCAACTACCCAGCAGCCTGCAGAGTTTGACGTTTGGCGACATGTTCAACCAGAGCCTGGAGGGCATCCAACTACCCAGCAGCCTGCAGAGTTTGACGTTTGGTGCTATGTTCAACCAGAGCCTGGAGGGCATCCTATTCCCCAGCAGCCTGCAAAGTCTGACATTTGGCAGCATGTTCAACCAGAGCTTGAATCAGACTGTGACGTTTGGATACGGCTTTAACCGGAGTTTGGACGGCATCCAACTTCCCAGCAGCCTGCAGAGTCTGACGTTCGGCTTCGACTTCAACCAGAGCCTGGAGGGCATCCAGCTACCCAGCAGCCTGCAGAGTTTGACGTTTGGTGACTTGTTCAACCAGAGCCTGGATGGCATTCAGCTACCCAACAGCCTGCAGAGTTTGACGTTTGGCGGCATGTTCACCCAGAGCTTGCATGGCATCCAGCTACCCAGCAGCCTGCAGAGTTTGACGTTTGGCCGCACGTTCAACCAGAGTTTGGATGGTATCCAGTTACCCAGCAGCCTGCGAAGTCTGACGTTTGGCGGCATGTTCACCCAGAGCTTGGATGGCATCCAACTACCCAGCAGCCTGCAGAGTTTGACGTTTGGCCGCAAATTCAACCAGAGTTTGGACGGTATCCAACTACCCAGCAGCCTGCAAAGTCTAACGTTTAGCTTCGACTTCAACCAGAGCCTGGAGGGCATCCAGCTACCCAGCAGCCTGCACAGTTTGACGTTTGGTGACTTGTTCAACCAGAGCCTGGATGGCATTCAGCTACCCAACAGCCTGCAGAGTTTGACGTTTGGCGGCATGTTCACCCAGAGCTTGCATGGCATCCAGCTACCCAGCAGCCTGCACAGTTTGACGTTTGGCCGCACGTTCAACCAGAGTTTGGATGGTATCCAGTTACCCAGCAGCCTGCGAAGTCTGACGTTTGGCGGCATGTTCACCCAGAGCTTGGATGGCATCCACCTAACCAGCAGCCTCAAGAGTTTGACGTTTGGCAGTTGTTTCAACCGGAGTTTGGACGGCATCCAATTACCCAGCAGCCTGCAAAGTCTGACGTTTGGCGACATGTTCAACCAGAGCCTGGATGGCATCCAACTACCCAGCAGCCTGCAGAGTTTGACGTTTGGCCGCACATTCAACCGGAGTTTGGACGGTATCCAATTCCCCAGCAGCCTGCTAAGTTTGACGTTCGGCTTCGACTTCAACCAGAGCCTGGAGGGCATCCAGCTACCCAGCAGCCTGCAGAGTTTGAGGTTTGGTGACTTGTTCAACCAGAGCCTAGAGGGCATCCAGCTACCCAGCAGCCTGCAGAGTTTGGCATTTGGCAGCGCGTTCAACCAGAGCTTGGAAGGAATCCAGCTCCCTATGAGTTTGCGGAGTTTCACTTCGCGAGTATTTGGTGTAAGCACCTTGCCGTAGGGGTGAACTATTTGGCCAAAAGGCAGATCTCATCCGTAGAGTTACAGCACCTTGGCTGTCGTAACATTGTAGGGTTTCCGGCTCAAGATATACGGTTTCCGTCTTCAGACATGCAGTGTCCGGTTTAGGATACAGGGCCACAGGGCATTCTTGGGCGTGAAGGTCTATAGGGTTCCGGATTCTGGAATATGTCAACCATGGTATCCTAAACCCTAAGCCCTCGGGCCCTCTTCGGAGTTTGTACCTCCCGGTGTTCGACAGCGTCTTCCCGCCAACCAAAAGGGAGTTTCCGAAAATTGGGGGTACCTTACGTGGGGTCCTTATAATAAGGATCCTACTATTTAGGGAACTATATTAGGGTCCCCTATTTTCGGAAACTCCCATATCGGTGCTCTCCTGGATCAAAGAAAGGTTTGCCAGTTTTGATCTCAAACTGAGGGCGGCGATGAACACGGACGGCTGGCTATAGCCTTTGCAGTTGCAGCCCTAACCCTAAACCCTAAACCCCAAACGTCTCATTCACTGCGACGGCGAGTTGCAGAGCGTGACTTCTGGCACTGCAGCTTGAGTCCCAAAGGCTCCATGTACCTTTATAGTAGATACTTAAGCCTTAAAGGGCTCCCTACAAAGGCACTTTACGGCCTAAGTTTATACTACATGGGTACATGGAGGTTTAGGGAGTGAAGAGTGGCTCCGTGGCTTTTCGCCCGGCGCAGCCGTCCACTAGGACCCAGAGTCGGCCGGTAGGTTGAGGCTCCCTTATAACCACCTGTAAACCCAAAAGGGCGCCCTTCTTGTTCCTAGGTTATTCTTGGGTCCAGCCCATATGTGTGGACCTGCCCAGCCATCTTTGCTTAGGGGTACATAGAAAGAATTTTTAATTTTTGGTAACTATATCCCCGAAGAAACAGCCAAAATTCTAATTTTTGCTAGGGTTCTAAGTTCAGTATAGTTTGTAGGCCTGTCATGTCTGGGGAAACTGGAAGTGGCTCGATCTGACTTGAGCCACATCCGTGAGAGAAACCCAAACCCTAAACCTCTAAGCCCCTAAAACCCTAAACCCCTAAACCCCGACACCCCTACACCCCCTAAGCCCCTAAACCCCTAAACCCCTAATCCCTAAACCCAAAGAAAGACCTAAGCCCAGACTATACTACAGCCTTGGCACCCTGAAATCCTAGAGCCTTGGGGGCGGAAACCAACAGCCCGAAAAGACTCACAACCTCACCGAAACCTAAAGCCCCTCCCTACCGTCCCAGAGAGACCAATACCGCTTAGGGTTTAGGGTTTAGGGTTTAGGGGCAATACCCCTTAATTAAGGAATATAGCTAAGTCATAATACGAAGCCCTAAATAATTGACCCAGAACTCTTCGAGCCAGCGACTCCCTGATGCTGCGGCACTTGTGGGTACGGTTGATGATAGAAATCCTGCATTACCCTCAATAAGGAACATACCATAATTCCCATAGTTTAGGGTCCTTAAGGTAATGCAGGATTTATATCATCAGCCCTGAGCCCTAAACCCTATAGATCCCTTAAAGGCAGCCCTTAAAGGTACCCCTATAGATCCCTTTAAAGGAACCCTAAGGATTTATATCATCAGCCGTATGGAGAGCTCCGACTTCCCCTGTGCGTCACAGGAGCTGATCTTCCCAGTGGGATGCTTCTGTTGATGATTATCCTAGGGTTCCTTTAAAGGGATAAGGGGTCTATAAGGGTACCTTTAAGGGGTTCCTTGAAGGGGTCTATAGGGTTTTAGGGTTTAGGGTTGATGAAATTAAATCCTGCATTACCTTCTCCCAATCCAAGTTGCTAAGTCCCCTAGGACTTTAAGCAAGGATCGAACCCAACCCCTAAACCCTAAACCCTAAGCCCTAAGCCCTAAACCCTAAACCCTAAACCCTAAACCCTAAACCCGAAGCCCCGTATGGCAAAGGCTTGGGTCTTTGGGCAAATCCCGGCCTTAGGTTTGAGACTTTAGGGCCGGCTTCTATAAGGGATCCTTAAGGGTTCCTGTTAAGGATCTACAAAGGGGTTCTATAAAGGGTTTGGGTTTTTTTCGCTTTAGGGTTCAGGGTTGAGGGTCTAGGGCTTAGGGTGCAGTTTAGACTTTAGGGCCTAGGCTTCATGGGCTGATGGGCTCAGCATTTCGGTTGTAGGATTTGGCACTAGCATCATAATTACCACATGCTGTCACATACAGCTACTCTAAGCCACGACTGCTACCCTAAACCTTGCACTACACCCTGAACCCCAGTCCTGTTCACCAAATACCCATGGGCTCCATAGTAGTTCCTTTTTGGATAGGATTCCATACATGAACCTACTTTGGAGCCTCTAGGTAAACTCTAAACCCTAATGCTGGTGTAGCTTTGGAGATCGTCGGTGCAAGGGCCGGCAAGAGTCACGGCTGAGCTTTATCGAAGTTGGTAGTTTAGGTTTTAGGGTTTTTTGAGGTTGAGGATCTTGAGTTTACGGTCTAGGGTTTAAGGTGTGAACGTGGCAAGCTTTGTAGGAACAAAATGTCCGTATTTCTGCATGCTGAAACAGTCTTTTTTTGAGGGGGGGGGTCAGTTTGACGTTTTCGGGTTTATGGTTTTCTACGAGGGCCTTAATTAATAGTTACCTATACTATTTTGGGGATTTCTCATGATAGTTATAGAATAATGGGCCCCGAAACCCTCTTCTAATTATTTTAAGGTCACTATAGGGCTCCTGGCCCCTTCTAGTGAGATCCCAAACCTTAGCCCCCAAGGCCCGAACCCTCCCCCAGAAAGCCCATGATCACTTTCAGAGCCTTAGGGCACTATGTTGGGGGGTTCGGGGTTTACCTAGGGGTACTTAGAAATAACTTTTGCTTTTTGGTTATTATAATCCCTAAGAAACAGCCAAAATTCCAGCTTTTGCTAGGGTTCTAAGTTCAGTATAGATAAGGTCTCCACGGGGATTCTATAAGGGATTTATCTATAAAGGCTCGACCCGAACCCCAAAAGTATGTAGAAGTTCAGTATAGTTTGGGGGGGGGCCTCTGTGGCTAAGCAGCCCTCCAATCTGAAGGCCTCGAGCCAAGCCTGAAACCTAGCCGAAAATCTGAACCGTAAACCCTACCCATAGGCCCCAAAGTGGAACTACTTTGGGGCCTTAGGGTAGACCCAGATATGAACCTTCATACATACCCTAAACCCAGATATGGGTGGTTGTCAAAATTATAGTCTCTTTTTGGGTACCCTAAATAATAGGTGCCGTATTAGAATAAGGACCCAGAAAGGGACCATAATTTTGACAACCACCTACTATGAACCCTCATACATGAACCCCGAACCCTAAACCCAACCCTAAAACCCTTGGGCCCGCAGTGGTTCGACTGAGTTGCCGCATGACAGGAAGTGCAGTCCCCGAAGACGGCGAATGCAGAGGACAGCGTGAACTGTACCTTAAGCTAGCATAGCTTGCTTTCTTGTGAGCTCTCATTCTAAACCCTGATATGTAGGTTATAAGTGTTGTAGATTATGGACTGTAGCTTGGTTCACAGCAAGGGGTTGGGATTCAAGTTTGCCAAGAACCCTACTCCGCATAAGCGGTGAACCCTGCACACTTTGTTTGGGTGGTCAAGGTGTTGCTGGTGGCCGCACGTCTGGTCGTGTGCAACTCAGTAATGTCCGTTCTGACCAACGCCTCAGCATGTTCGGCTGGAGAGTATCCCAAAGGCTCCATGTACCAAAATAGTAGATACATATGCCTTAAAGGGGTCCCTATATGGGCACTTTAAAGCCTAAGTATCTACTATATGGGTACACGGAGCCTTTGGGTATATTATTTTCTACTGCTCCGGGATGTGCTGGATTGCAGGGTCATTGGTAGAGGCGACGAGGTGGTAGCCTTGCAGCTTATCATGTCCAGAGGCAGCTGTCATGTCCACAGGACTCCGGGCTACTGCAGGCACCGGAATACTCAACATCTAGGATGCCCTGTAGTACCCTTATTCCCTTTTTGTAGTCCTAGGTTCCTTATAAAGTTACCCAATACCAAAAAGAGAGGCCTTTTTATTCTTAGGTTCCTGGGTATCCTAGGGAATACTCAACATGCCTCCCCTTTCACGAGGATTAGCGTGCATACTGTGTCTCTGGTCCTCGAAGACCTGGGATGTGCCGGGCAGGGTTTGCTCCAGAATTCAGAGTAAACCCGGGAACACCCAACTGTTGGGATGATAAAGGGTTCCTACAAATCTTGGCCATACTCCAGCAAGAAGGGTTTGAGTCAGGGACCCGAAGCTCAAAGCCTTAAAGCCCGAACCCAGAACCCCCCGAAGCCCGTAAACCTGTATAAAAACTCCAATATAAAGCCATTGTCGGTGTGTAACCACTATTAAAACCCTCCACCCTAACCCAAAACCCTATAAGCCCCAGTGAAACCTTGCCAAACCCTACCTAACCCCGACTAGTAGAGTAGGTAACCTTTAACCTTTTTTGGGTAGTATAGCCCCCATATTAATCCCTATATACCCAAAAAGGTTAACCTTTCGCTCCCCATGATGCCCGACAAGTAGAAACCCTAAACCTTGGAGCCCTACCTTTGCTTTTGGAGTCGGTGAGGAGTTGCGAAAGCTTGCTGACCCGCGAGGTCCAGGGAAGATGGCGTGTCCTTCAGGGATTTCGGGCTTTTGAGGGTTCACCGGGCCTATGGGGGCTTTAATTTAACTAATATTGACCCTACTCCTATATCCCCACACCCCTAAACCCCAAGCTTTCAGGTTTCAGGTTTTGCTTGGGTTTAGGGGCCTCAAATTCATTCGGGAGGGGCGGGGGACGCTTTTAGGGTTTGGACTTCGGGGCATTGCTGTACTGTAGGGTTGAGGTTTCGGGTTTAGGGTTTAGGGTTTAGGGTTTAGGGTTAAGGTTAAGGGTTTAGGGTTTAGGGGGCTTTGCAGGCTGGGCTCGAACTTTCTGCACACAGACCTTGCAGATTCTGTTCAGTCTTCACATCACGAAACACGCCGGAAAAGCACAGACGGCAACTGTCGCCAACTTGTGCATGCTCCAGCCGAATCCAGAGGCAAGTTGAGTTTCGTACATCATAACTTAGGGTTTAGCGCTTAGGGAATCTTAAGAGCCACAACCCCCGTCTTAAACCCTCAAGTCTAAACTCTCAACCCACGGATAAGGCTCCAAGTCAGCCTGAAAGCTCAACTCTGAAACACAAACCAAGCATCAGTGCAAAGGTGGATACTGGGCAAGTTAATCAGTTGCCCCCCGGAACGCTGCCAAGTTGCAAACTGCCATCATGTCCTAAAGGCTGACTGCAGGGAGCACCCGCGCCAGTTAATTGTTTTTGGATCCTTCTAGAAGCCCTGAAGAATCCTTATAGAACCTCGTCGCACCCCCAGAGAATCCCAGAACCTCAAACCCTAGCTCCTCCACGGCTGGGATCTTTGACTCAGGCTTTGCGCAGCCTCTGCTCACTTCTTCCGTGTCAGCTGTGGGCTTCGGGCCCGGTATTCCATCTTTTTCAGCTTGAGCCGCTTAGGTCTTAGGTTCATATTTTCTACGATGTTACTATGGTATACCCTACCCCCCGTCAAAGACCACCTAGTCCGTGCATTAGATGTTAGCTCATGTCTGTGTGTGTGCGTGTGTATGCCTGTTGTTTTTTTTGTTCTTCAAGGTTTGAGCATTGGATGCGGGCCTAAAGTATTTCAGGAGCTCGGGGTTTGATTGGAGCCCTGTTGCAGGGCGCTTAGGTCACAGGGCTGCACCGTAAATCAAACAATCGTATACGTTAGGGTCACTGGATGCCCTATGGCTCCATGTACCCCTATAATATAAACTTAGGCCTTAAAATGCCTATATAGGGAGCCCTTTAAGGCTTAAGTATCTACTATAAAGGTACATGTAGCCTTTGGGATGGAGGTGTTGTGACAGATGTTGTCATGGTGAGAGCCGAATATATGGATTTGAACTCTGAACAATCGGTCTCAATATCCGCTTATCTGGTCCATACAAAAGTTAGACTATACTATACCCATATATATATATATATATATATATATATATATATATATATATATATATTCGGGACACTATATTCAACCCTGAGACCCCGCACTCGCTACAAACGACTCGATCCGAAAAGGGCAAGCTGCACGACGCACGAGCGCCTGCAAAGAAGCTATATTTCTCGAGCATGCCCTTCCTTCCTCCTCAAATGGTCCTCCCCCGGGAGAGAGCTGGAAGAGCGAGAGAGAGAGAGAGAGAGAGAGAGAGAGAGGGTAGCAGAACCGTTTTGGGTTCCCAGTCGGTTCGGTGGTTTAGTGGGTAGCGAAGAGGGCTTTGGAACACACCATACCCGCAGTATACGGCACAAGAACCCTACTGTCGGCCGCGATATGCCTATGTGGTTCTGTAGTGCCTTTCGTTTGGAGGGCTTGATTCAGGCTATGGTACGGGGTTGCAGGCCGAGACAGATGCGCAGCAGGACAAAACATCAGGAATACTCTGGTGCGTGGGGTCTTGCGGCCGAGGGTTGAAGGCTTTAAGGTTTAGGGTTTATAGGGTTAAGGATTTCAGGTGTAAGGTTTACGGCTTTAAGGTTTAGGGTTTAGGGTTAAGGCTTTAAGGTGTAGGGTTTGGGGATCTAGGACCGTGCCGTTACACTCTGAACCCCGCAGGCCCCTAAGATCCAACCCTACTTGGAAGGGCAGGGGACTTAGTAAGTAGGTTATAAGTAGAGTTATAGGTACCCCAAATGGAGTTCCCCCAATTATAACCCTACTCATAAGCTACTTACTAAGTCCCCTGCCCTTCCAAGTAAGCGCTATGACCCCTAGGCCCAAGAGAAATGCGGGCCCCACGCCTTCAGGAGAATCTAAGTTACTATAAGGGCCTTAATAATTAGCAATACTATGTTCCTTGATATGCTCATTAATTATAGTAGACTGGGTACCAAAACCTTAGTTTTGTTATTAAGGCCCTACATTACTATGGTTCGACGATTCGATTTTTCCGATCTCATACGCCTTGCCCTGGACCCCAAACCCTGAACTCAACGAAGGGTTTAGGTTTAATGTAGGAACCCGATTAAGAAACCCTGGGCCTATGACCTCAAAAGACTAGGATCCATATAAGGCGCCTTACTAAAGACCCAGGGTTTCTTAATCAGGTTCCTACATTAGGGTTTAGGAGGGTCAACACCCTATTGGCTGTCTACTGCGCTCGTACCTTCTCACAGCGCTGAGCATCAGCTCAGCATCGGCAGCAAAGCCTGACCCCGAAACAAGCCATGCACTTTAAGCCTTTCTGGAAACATCCAAGGGGTTTAGGATTTAGGGTTTATGGTTTAGGGTTTAGGGTCTAGGGTTAGCCAGACTTGTAGTGCTATACTCAGTTGCTAGACCAGCAAACGACTAAGTTGTGGGCTCAAAAGGTGGTTAGCATGTGGGAGCCGTGAGTATCTGGGATGGTTTCGATTTCAAACTCGGATGAAAGTGCATAGCATAAAATCCCCTTCGGACTTTCGGGTTTCGGGATCCCGAAATATGTTGCTAGGATTACTATTGGATTATGAGGGTCCCCTTTACGGCGCACGATCCATACGGCCCAGCGCGGATGGATGTTGAGTCCACTCCCGAGCGCAGCTTCGTCGACGATGCGGCCGCTTACCGCCAGGATGTTGCCGTTCTCGGTTTCAGGGTTCAGGGCTTAGGGTTTAGGGTTTAGGTTAGGTTCGGGCTTTACCTATATTATTCCCTAAATACCCACTATTAAGGACCACAGGGGCTCTATTGGGGGGCACTTGGGGGGTTTTGGTAGGGGTTTGAGGGTTTGGGGCTTAGGTTTGCAGGTGTAGGGTTGAGGGAGGGGCGAAGACCAGAGAAGGATACAAGACCTATCAGGACCGTTAGGCCCTACGAAAAATGCAGTAATTGAGGCACCTATGAGAAATTTTGGTATGCTTTTTACTTCACCCAGTTTCGTGTATTTGGGTTAGGGTCAAGGGTTGCGCCGTGCGCAGCAAGGCAAAGGCGGAAAGACCGCTTCAATCCTGCGACTCTATATATGTGCTAAGGATTCACCCACTGAGTCACCCACTGAGTTAAGGGCCGCCCTAAGAATCGGACTGGAACCCAACCCTAAGCCCTACGCCCTAAGTCCCTACATCCATCCGAGGAACCCGCAGTCCCTAAACCTTAAGCCCCAAACCCCTAAACCCTAATGAACCCTCCCAGAGGCTCCGTTGCAGTTCCTTTTTGTGGCTTGTATTTAGGATCCGATACGGTAATCCCAAAAAAGGAATTACAATGGAGCCTATGGGTAAGCCGGTTAACCTGAAACCCCGCAACCTTACACCCTCAACCTTAATTAAACCCTGAACCTCAAAACCCCTCAACTCTCCACCCTATGAAAATCTTAAACCATTGATAAGCCTTAAACTCCTCAACCTTCAGCCCCTCAACCTTAAATCCCCCAACCTTCAACCCCTCAACCTTAAACCTCTCGACCTTAAACCCCTCTACCTTAATACCCCTCAACCTTAAACTCCTCAAACTTTACACCCCTAAACCTTCAACCCCTCAACCTTCAACCCCTCAACCTTAAACCCCTCAAACTTAAACCCCCTAAACCTTAAAACCCCTAAACCTTAAACCCCTCAAACTTAAATCCCCTAAACCTTAAACCCTACACCTTTAACCCTTCAAACTTAAATCCTTAAACCCTAAACCTTAAACCCCTCAAACTTAACACCCCTAAACCTTAAACCCCTCAAACTTAAAACCCCTAAACCTTAAACTCTATACCCAGAACCCCTAAATTAAACCTTAAACCCTAAACCTTAAACCCCTCAAACTTAACACCCCTAAACCTTAAACCCTACACCTTTAACCCTTCAAACTTAAACCTTAAACCCTAAACCTTAAACCCCTCAAACTTAAAACCCCTAAACCTTAAACTCTATACCCAGAACCCCTAAATTAAACCTTAAACCCTAAACCTTAAACCCCTCAAACTTAACACCCCTAAACCTTAAACCCTACACCTTTAACCCTTCAAACTTAAACCTTAAACCCTAAACCTTAAACCCCTCAAACTTAACACCCCTAAACCTTAAACTCTATACCCAGAACCCCTAAATTAAACCTTAAACCCTAAACCTTAAACCCCTCAAACTTAACACCCCTAAACCTTAAACCCTACACCTTTAACCCTTCAAACTTAAACCTTAAACCCTAAACCTTAAACCCCTCAAACTTAACACCCCTAAACCTTAAACTCTATACCCAGAACCCCTAAATTAAACCTTAAACCCTAAACCTTAAACCCCTCAAACTTAACACCCCTAAACCTTAAACCCTACACCTTTAACCCTTCAAACTTAAACCTTAAACCCTAAACCTTAAACCCCTCAAACTTAACACCCCTAAACCTTAAACTCTATACCCAGAACCCCTAAATTAAACCTTAAACCCTAAACCTTAAACCCCTCAAACTTAACACCCCTAAACCTTAAACCCTACACCCTTAACCCTTCAAACTTAAACCTTAAACCCTAAACCTTAAACCCCTCAAACTTAACACCCCTAAACCTTAAACTCTATACCCAGAACCCCTAAATTAAACCTTAAACCCTAAACCTTAAACCCCTCAAACTTAACACCCCTAAACCTTAAACCCTACACCTTTAACCCTTCAAACTTAAACCTTAAACCCTAAACCTTAAACCCCTCAAACTTAACACCCCTAAACCTTAAACTCTATACCCAGAACCCCTAAATTAACCTTAAACCCTAAACCCTAAACCCTAAACCCTAAATCCAGAGCCCGAAGTCAGGAGCTCTCCCGCATTCGACATCGCCTCGGGGACTTGCAGGGCCGCCGTGCCCTGGAGGAGGCGGGGCAGGGGGTACCCAGAACTACCCAGACCTTCCAAAATCCGGTGCTTTAAAGGGGTTCCTTCAAAGGGATCCAAAAAGGGATCTAAAGGGATCGATAATCCCAGACCTTCCCAAAATCCCTTAATTAAGGAATATATACCTTATATAAATATCATATGAAGGATCCTACTGCAATTTAAGGGATCTTCCTTAATTAAGGGATTTTGGAAGGTCTGGGTACCGAAACCGATGTTTTTGGATAGGGTCCCGAAACATTCTGCGGTAAACTCCATAAAGTTGGGAACCTGATAAAGGTCAAACAGTCCTGGGATCCCCTTATACATTACTCTTAAGGATTGAGGCTATTGGGTTCCCAACTTTTGGGCTTCTACTGTATATCAGGGTTTGTACTGCTTCAAGAACTCGCGTGGAAGTTTGAGGTCGGGTTTAGGGTGTCTTAGGGTGTAGGGTTTAGTTTAGGCAGTAGGAAGTTCAGGGTTTAAAGGGTGTAGAACTAAAGCTGCGGGTGGGTGTGCAGCTTGGGGTACGGTGTGGAGTTCAGGGGTTTGGGTTTACGGGGCTCCAAACAACAGCATCAACAACCACCACGACAATCCAGAGCACAGAAGCATACGGATGTAGTAAGGGCATACTTCATCTGTCTATTACCTTTTTCATGCCCCAAAACTCTCAAGCCTCAAAATCCTTAAAAGCCTGAAGCTCGAAAGCCCCAGCCCCAAGGGTCCAAAGTACCCAATAATTAGGTACTCTGTTTTAGGATAGTAGTTATGTAGGTTAGGATTTCGGAGAGTATGTGATTATTAGGTACTTGGACCCTTGGGGCAGTGCCTTACAGAAAGCTCTAGACTTTTATCAGACCCTAAACCCTAAACCCTAAACCCTAAACCCCTAAACCCCTAAACCCCTAAACCCCTAAACCCCTAAACCCTAAACCTTAAACCCTAAACCCTAAACCCTAAACCGCTAAGCTCTAGATGTTTATCAGATCCCGGCAGTTCAGTTTCCAGGAAGCGGCGGAGAGGCAGGCAGAGGTCTATCGCTCCGAGGCAGAGGAGGCCCGGGGGCTGCCTTTTTTGGGCCCCAAATGGGAGTTTCCGAAGGTTAGGGGTACTGGGTTCCTTAAAGGGATCTATAAGGGTTCTATCTTATAAAGGGTTTAGGGTTTAGAGGTTCCGAAAATTTGGGGTACCTTATTCTGGGGTTCGTATAATAAGGATCCTAATATTTAGGGTACTATAGAAGGGTCCCCTATTCTCGGAATCTCCCAAATCTACTTTCTAGATCCTCCCGGGGGTCTGGGTTCATGGGGCCCATCGTAGAG
Organism: Symbiodinium sp. CCMP2592; assembly: GCA_905221615.1. Taxonomy (NCBI): domain Eukaryota; class Dinophyceae; order Suessiales; family Symbiodiniaceae; genus Symbiodinium; species Symbiodinium sp. CCMP2592. The sequence continues at coordinate 314,880 of CAJNDT010003190.1, forward strand.
GGGCCCGAGCAACTCTAAGAGGCTTCTGTTGTTGACTAATTGGCTCTACATGGGAGTTTCCTAGCACTAGGGGTGCCTTATTTTGTGGTACTTAGAATAAGGATCCTACTATTTCGGGTGCTAGATTAGGGTCCCCTATTTTCGGAAACTCCCACATTACACTTTTACAGAAAGGCGTTCACAGCTCCTCGCCATAGTACGATGCACTCGACGCAGCCTTGTAACAAGATTCTGTCGAACTTGCGCTATTCCACAGCAAACCCTAAATCCCAGACCCTAACACCCTAAAGCCCTGAAGCCCCTATTTTATAAAGTCTAAACCGGGTCAGGATCGAGGGTGGGGTAGGGTCCTAGACCTTCCTTGCTCCGGTCGCAAGAAGACTTCCGAATAAACCAGGGGGCTTGGGAAGTGTTAGGGTTGAGAGGGCCCCTTGTTGTTGGAGGATCTGCAGCAACGGGGGCCTAAAGAGTGCCTGATCCACATGGCGCATCAACTAGCCCTACACCAATCAGTTCTTGCTGAAAGGATCACAAACATCTCGTTCGCATAACAACGCCGTGAACACCTGAAGCCTTCAAAGGAGCCCTTCACTTTGAGAGTCTGGGCTTCCCGCGAAGGGATTTATGATTAGTTCAAGTTACCACGACGGGACGTGTACGGCACACTCCTCGTCACGGTAGGTTTAACTATATGTTCCTGAACAACAACTAGGCAGACCCTAAACCCTATGAGCCCTGAAACCCTAAACCCCTGAACCCTACAACACTTAACTCTACGCCCTATACACCCTTGCGGAGCGATGATAAACATCCCCTAGACCCGAATACAAACCCCTCGCCACTAATCAACCCTATGAAATTCTAAAGGGCGTTAGGTACAAGGACAGCCTAGCTACCCTTTTCTTTCATTCTACGTAATATAGGGGTTAGGGGTCTAAGTAAATGATTGCCTGTACTATTTTGGAGGTTCCTGCTCCTCATGAAAGTATAACGGGCCCCTAAACCCTATTCCGATTATTCAGGCCCCCTATAATGGGCCCCTAAACCCTATTCTAAGTAGTAAGGCCCCTCTATTACGTTTGGGGTGTAGGTAGGAGCCCGGAGAGCCTTCCTCACAGGCCCAGACTGCCTCCAATCAACTTCTCGAAGAGCTTCTCGTGTGGAAGGTGCAGGCGGCACAAGAAAGGGGCGGATTTGCCAGGACTTCCCCATGGCCCTTTAATGGAGTCCTAATGGCCGTTCATAGTTATTTGGGATAGAATCAAGGGTAGTTGGGGGGTCCAGGAGGGGGGGGGTAGTGTTTACGGTTATTCTTCAAGCGAGATGCAGCAGGATCCATCTTCCCCACCCAAGCGACCCCCCCCCTGAAGCATAAACTCCGAAACCCTGTTGCCCTGTCAAGCCCTAAAGCCCTAAAGTGAACTCTTGGCCCCCGGCTGTACCAGACGTAATAGACCATTACAGCCCTATCAAGCATAAACTATATAAATTTGAGGATTCCTAAACCCTGAACATTACAGCCCTGTCAAGCATAAACTATATAAGTTTGAGGATTCCTAAACCCTGAACCCTAAACCCTGACTCAGCCTAAATCCGGTAAACTACCGGGCTGACTCTTGCAATTGAAGACTTCAGAAGGATCAAACCCTAACTCTAAGCGGAACCTTTTCTACACACCTTCGTAGGACCCTTATTTCAGACCTGGGAGAAAGCCTACACCGTCAAACCCAACCCCGAAACCCCGAAACCCCGAAACCCTAAGCCCTGAACCCTAAACCCTAAACCCCAAAGCCCTTAAACCCCTAAACCCCTAAAGCCTAAACCCTTTTTAGAAGCTACCCAGAGCCGCCCAACACGTCGAGGTCGCCGACCTCCCCCATGCGCTGGCTGCTGGGTTCTTGTTAAGGAGCTCAATCTAAATTTACTAGAAAGGCCTTTTGGATATTTTATATTTTCCCTTATTGGGCTTAATAGCACCCTAAATTACGAATATTTTTCAGAGGCTTTAAAGGGCCAACCTAGTTTAGGGTGCTTTGAATGGTTCTATAGGGGTTTAGGGTTTGCAGGGTTTAACGTTTAGGGCTCATGAAGTTAGTTTTCATTGCCATAAGAAGGAAACCATAGTATCTGCTATAGGCCTCTACGGGGGTAGCCAAATATGGCAGCTTAAATCAAGTTCCTGATCGAGAACCTAGGCTGAAGAGGCCACCTTCACAGCCGAGGCAGAGAGCTATCAGGCAGGCTCTTGAGGTTTCGAGGGGCTTGGACGGGATCTTGTAGCATTTATAGGGTTTTTTGAAGGGGTTTAGAGCGAGGGGGGCTGTATGGGGTCTTTATCGGCATGGTTTCAGAGGGTTTGCACGGGTTTGTCATGCAGTTTTGTTTGCTATCGTGTTGTTCTTGATGGTTTTGGGAGGATTCAGGACTCAGGTTCAGGATTGGGGTTCAGATTGTTGGGGTTCAGGTGGTTGAAGTAAAATGGCTTAGAGGCATGCATTCTTGCAGGGTTTTCAGGGGTTGGACGGGTTGGAATGCAGTCATATACGAGCGGGGTTTGGAAATGCATATGCGGGTTTAGCACTCTTACGATCTAAATCCATCACGCCTGGATATTAGAAGATTTTGGCGAATTTCGCGGTTTGTTTCTATGGCATTTGATCGTTGAGCGTCTCTTTCTGTTTCGGTTTCTCAAGGCCTAGTAGCCTAGCGGGTTGAAATTGGTGTTAGTCTTGCTGATGTCAAGATTTTCATTTCTGAGGGATAAAGTAGGCTTTAGGCCCAGACCTTCCAAAATCCCTTAATTAAGGAATATCCCTTAAGTTATAGTAGGATCGTTAATATGATTTAAGGTATAGTCCTTAATTAAGGGATTTTGGAAGGTCTGGGTAAGTAGACTTTAGGCTTCAGCCCGGCTGGACGTGTCTGTAGGAACCTTGCACCAGTCCATCGCCATTAGCTGACTGCGTGGAAGGCAGAACTGGAAGCGCAGCGTCAGTGCGTGCGGAAGCTGCAGGAGGGTGGGTTGAGTGAGACTTGGTAGTAGTAGTAGTAGTAGTAGTAGTAGTAGTAGTAGTAGTAGTAGTAGTAGTAGTAGTAGTAGTAGTAGTAGTAGTAGTAGTAGTGGTCGAGGTAGTGGTAGTGGTAGTGGTGGTGGTGGTGGTGGTGGTGGTACTACTATAGCAGTGATGGTAGCAGAAGGTGAAGGAGGAGGACGAGCAGGAGTAGCAGTGGCAGCAGTAGCAACAGCTCACCAGAGCGCAGTCCTCAATCTCGCGGGCCTGATGGGTTAAAGTGTTGGCAGTTCAGCAGGTAGAGCCGTGTGTGATAGGTAAGGCTGTGCAGATGCAGGGTTCTTGGGCTTCAGATTTAGGGGCTTCGAAGTTTAGGCACGTGAGTCCAGGTCTTAGTTTTCCCTGTTTCGTGCAGTCTCGGCTGTGATACTGCGGCTCGTGTGCGACTTAGGCACGCATGTTCAAACTTTACCGAACTGCTCGGAAAATCTCCCTAAACTTTACAAACCCTAACACACCTTAACTCCCTAAACCCTGGCCGTAAACCCTAAATCCAAGAAGCCTGAACACATCATTACGGGAGTTTCAGAACATGTGGGGACGTAGTAGGATCCTGGTAATGAGGTTTTTGAAGGGCTCCCCCAAGGTTCAGAACCCCCTAATATAAGGGCCTGAATAATTACCTATGCTATGTTGGGGGTTCCTTATTGTGATTATAGTATAATGGGCTCCAAAACCCTATTCTAATTATTAAAGCTCCTATATTACGATCCTGTTGACTTTGCTGGTCTTTGGGGTTTCATGTCCCAGCTTCAAGCATGAGCTCTCGGCCGCCAGAGATATTCTAAGTCGACAAGGTTTAGGTGTCCAGCAGCTGGGAAATCGCATGGCGGGCTGTCTTGGCTGATATAGTAAATTTGCTTGGTGCATCCTTCACCCCTCCGCCTATAAGGAAATAATGCCGATAACCACTGATCCCAGAAGCAGGAGGAGTTGTCTGCGCCGAACAACGAGGCGGCCGCGGCTATGGCCACGGATATCCATGAGAGGCCAGACATGGAGCATCAACAGAAAGTAGAACTCACAACTAAACCCCTAAACCCCAAGCCCCTAAACCCCTAAACCCTAAACCCTAAACCCCAAGCCCCTAAACCCCTAAACCCCTAAACCCCTAAACCCTAGTCATTGACTGGGCTTCTTGTTCGTTTGCTCCATGTCAAGTAATGTAGAGAGCCCTAAAGCCCCAAACTCCTATAAGGTAAAAGCCAGAAAGTTGGAATGTGAGGGTTGAGGGTTTAGGGTTTAGGGTTTAGGGCATCCTACCCATATTCCAACTTTCTGGAGTTCCCTGTAGTTTCGCCGTGGGGCCAACAAGCAATCAAGCAGCATTCAGGGCTTCTGTGGCCTCTGGGGTTAGGGTTTGCTATAGGGGCCTAAATAACTACCAACATTATTTTGGGAGTTCCTTATTATAACTATAGTTTAAGAGGCCCCCAAAGCCTATTCTAATTATAAAGGCCCCTATATTATAGGGTTTAGGCCCAGTTTAAATTGTCATGGTTCGGACCTAGGATATTGGGTTTGGTCATGGTCCCAGTCTCACCATGTAAGATCAAAGACAGCGCGCCTGCTACTAGTAAGCTTTCTACCTTTGTGGTGCAAGGCTTTGGGTTTATGATTGGAGTTTTTTCGGCTTTTGGGCTTTGGGTTTAGGGTTGGAGTTGCCGTCTCCTGCACTGTAAACCCTAAGTTCTGAGCCCTCTACATTCTGAACGATCCCGCCGGCAGAATCCCAACCCGGGAGTCCTAAACCCTAAACCCTATACCCTAAACCCTAAACCCCTAAACCCTAAACCCTAAACCCCTAAACCCTAAACCCCTAAACCCTAAACCCTAAACCCCAAACCCTAAACCCTAAACCCTAAACCCTAAACCCCTAAACCCTAAACCCCCAAACCCTAAACCCTAAACCCGTAGCCGAAAGGGCTCCTGGTTATGGGTCTTCGCGCTCCAGGATGTATGGATTTTCGAAGATGGTTGTGGGCTTTAATTTTCAGAGTTTCGTATGGGTCATAGGGAATACCGCAATACGACGAGGAGGAGGAGGACGACGACGACCGAAATCATAGCTCCCAACCGCCTGCAAACGAAAGCAGACTGATTCCTTCTGTTTCTTGCTTGAGCTCCTACGTCGAAAGGCGTTACCTACTCTAACAGCTTAAACCGAAAATTGAGAGATGCTTTCGAGTTTTTGGCTACCCATCCAAACCTGAAACTTCGAAGAAGGCTGAGCTTAGGACTTTCACTATGCAGGCACCGCAGACGCCTACACCAGACCCTAAGCAACCCTGAAGAGGATCTTAGGCGCCGTAATTCTAATAAGGACCCCAAAAAGGGACCCCCTAATATTGACAACCACCCATATACTTTATGAAAGCAAAGGGCCTGACCAAGATCCTCCTACTTGGAGGCGCAGGGGACTTAGTAAGTAGCTTATGAGTAGGGTTACTAGGATGCCCAGTAGTACCCTTATTCCCTTTTTGTAGTCCTAGGTTCCTTATAAAGTTACACAATACCAAAAAGAGAGGCCTTTTTATTCTTAGGTTACTGGGTATCCTAGGTTATAGTTGGGGGTAACTCCATTTAGGGTACTTATAACTCTACTTATAACCTACTTACGAAGTCCCCTGCCCCTCCAAGTAGGCTACTCCTTTGCATCGCCTTCCTGAGCCTTTTAACCTCAATGCCCCTGGTGCAAGAACCCAAAGGCTCCATGTACCTTTATAGTTGATACATATGCTTTAAAGGGGTCCCTATATGGGTACTCTAAGGCCTAAGTATCTACTATGTGGGTACATGGAGCCTTTGGGGAAGCTTTCTATTGCCGTCCTTTGTGCCTCCGACGCAGCTGGGGGCGAAAAGACGCACCCCACTTCTGAAATAGCAAACACCCTAAACCCTAAACCTAAACCTTCAACATTTTTGACGGTTCGCTTCGCAGGCAGCGGCAAGCTCACGAGGAGCGCTTGCTGCGATCGGAGGTGGAAAGCGCCCGGAGGCGCTGTCAGTATTTCTAGGGTTTGAGTTTGTTTTGGGTTTAGGGTTGTTTGATGGACTTTCGGGGGCTGAATACAACGGTGCTTATAGGGTGTGATGATACCCTAAACCTTAAACCCTGAAGCGGGTTGGAATGTTGGGAGTCAACCCTAAACCCTAAACCGGGGGTGCAAGGCTCAGATTTCAACCGACTGCAGGGTGGTGGGGCTGAAGTTTGGGGTGGCAAGGCGGTAGGATGCCTTATTTGGGGGTCCTTATAGTAAGGATCCTACTATTTAGGGTACTATACTAGGGTTCCCTATTTTCGGAAACCCCCTTATACTTTCTTACAAGTTTCTTAGATTCTTGTGTTGTAGGCTTACGGTTGAGGGGTTTAGTTCCTAAGCCTTAAGCCCCAAACTCCTAAACCCTCAACCTTAATCCGCCCTACCTGGAGGCTTCATTGTAGTTCCCTTTTCTGGTTTGAATTCAGAATGCTAAAGGGTAATCCCAAAAATAGAACTACAGTGGAGCCTATGGGTAGGTTCTTAGATTTCAGGGCTTAGGGCTTCTGATAATCAGAGGCCCCGAAGATATGGCATGTAGTAGGGCTCCATATCTTCAAGCCCCTTCCAGCGAAGGCTTAGTTTTACAAGGTAGGTTTAGGAATGTAGGCTAAGAGAGCGACGTGCAGGCGTCCCTCTCTCTCTCTCTCTCGTATGTCCCTGTGTCCCTGCTATGTGCATGTGCACTGGCATATTATATGTATCTAAACAGCCAAATTAGCAGTCCGTTGTTTAAGTCTTTCGGCGATGCACTGAGGATCCTACGGTTGATGATAGAAATCCTGCATGACCCATGATAAAGAATATGCCATAATTCCCATAGTTTAGAGTCATTAAGGTAATGCAGGATTTATTTCATCAGCCCTAAACCCTAAAACCCAATAGATCTCTTAAAGGCAGCCCTTAAAGGTACTCTTATAGATCCCTTTAAAGGAACCCTAGGGATTTATATCATCAACCACAGTGCTCGGGGTCTGCTTCGAGTCCCGGCTTTTTCGCACCTTCGGGTTTAGGGTATAGGGTTTAGGATTTAGGGTTTAGGGTTTAGGGTCAACGCGGCACTGCGCAGGCAACTCGAAGCCCTTCGTTCAGGGAGCACTGCACGGGAGCTCCATGTCCAAAGAGAGATGTGTTTGTATTTTGGTGGGTGTTCGTTAGGGCCGTTAGGAGTCATGTAGGTATAAGGTTTGCTTGAAAGGTTTTACAGGGTACAACAGGGTCGAACCGGGGTTGGTCGGGCATTTTTTGACTGTGGCTTATCGGGCTTGATCCGGTTTTCGGAGATGGTGACGGCTGTATGGGGGATTAAAATAGATACTTAGATACTTAATTACCACTACTAGTTGGGGGGTTCCTCATTCTAAATATAGTATCATGGGCCCCAAAGTGGTGCGTTCGAATCGAACACTGGACCTCATGAAAGCCAAAGCCGTATTCTACCTTTTGGGGCTCCTATAATAGGGTCTACGGCTTTTGGGGATGGGTTAAAGGCCAGAGCTGCGGGGCCTGCAGTCTAGGGAGGTATGAAGGGTATGAAGGGGTTAAGGTTCAGGGATTTGGGGTTTAGGGTTTAGGGTTTAGGGCTTGGGGGGTTTAGGGTTGGCGGTCTCACGGTCTCGGGTTGAGGGTCTAAGCTCCAAGGCTCTGAGGGTTTTGAGCTGTATAGTTTCGCCGAAAGCTTCTGCCAGCTTAGGGGCCGGTTGATGTGTGGCAGTACGGTAGAGTTAGCTTCAGGCCAAGAAGATTTCGGTGGACAGCCCCTTAGCCCTGAACCCTCAGCCGATAAGCCCTAAACCAAAGGCCTTGACTGGCCTTGACCATCCCAAACCCGGCCCCAAACCCAGCCCAGCCTTTGACGGCCCGGACCCAAATCATGCAGCTTGTGCCGATTTTCGGCATGAGCTGGGTCGGCAACTAAGCAACCGACACCTCTTCTAAAGCTTTGAAGCCAACTCTGAAGGTTCACTGCTTGTGGATAAGGAGGCTCGGGGGCCCAGTGAAACAGTAAGCCTTTAACCCTAACCCCGAGACCCTATAAAATCTAGAGCCCTCAACCCTACAGATCCCTTCAAAAGGAACCTTAAATTTGAGACCACTCCTAAAACCCCAACTCCACTGGAACGAGGTTCCACTGTGAGCTCCTTGAGGAGGAGCTCCGCAGCTCTTCTCACATGAGGTTAACGTCTGGGGTTTTAAGAGTTTAGGGTTGGGGTTTAAGAGTTTAGAGTTGAGGGTTTAGGGTTGAGGGTTTAGGGTGAAAGTGCAGAAGTAGATCGGGAGTTCAAAGAATCAGTGGCTGAGACCGTTATGAGGATTCTTGTTTTCTCCGCCTCGCATGGATAAGTGGTTCAAGGTCCGGGCTTTAGCATTCAAGCTGCTACTTCCTTCTTGAGTCTTACGGTTTAGCGACCAGGGCAAAGTAGGCGCCTGAATAATTACCAAACCTATGCTGGGGTTTCATTATTTAAGTTTTGTATACTCATACCACCCGTATTAAGGCCACTATAATAGCCCATCCAGTGCAACAACGCCAGACTCCAACAGTCATGCTAGTTGTTGGAGTTCCTGAAGCCTAAGTCGTGACTTTGGCAGTTACTTCTGCGTAGTTGCGACCCACAGTGCAGAGTTGTCCTCTTCGCGTTTGTAGGTGCGGAGTGTGAGGATCGCCCTACCCTTAATTTCGTTGGGTCAAGTCATCAAGTTGCCCTTCTTGGCTTGAGATGACTTGATTTGGATCATACTACCCACCTGTTGGGTAGTATACTTTACAATCGGTTTTCCCGAAAGGACAAGCGGATGATTTGTCCTGCCTTCAGGAAGCTGGACAAGTAGGTGTTCATGAAGAGAACTAGAGCGTACTATACGGGCCTCAACAATTGCCAATTAGGTTGGGGGTTCCTGATTTTTTTAGCATATTGTAGCCCCAAACCTACTCTAATCATGGAGGCCCCTAGAGTACTGTAAGCCCTCGAGACGCATCGAAGTAAGAAGGAAAAGCTGCAAGGGTGCGAAAGGGCCCTAGATTGTTTGGATGCAGGATCAACAGGTTCGTCTAACAGAGGGGCATAAATAACTGCCAATTGCCTTCCTGGGTTCGTTTACTGCAACTATATAACTATACATCCCTACATTATGTATGCCTGCTCTTTAGTAAGACGAATGCGATTATTCTCGAGTGTGCGGAATCGGGATTTGTCTGGACTGCGAATCAGTGCTACCGCTTAGTATAGGTTATTGAATTCAGGTCGGGCGGCGACGTAGAGTTCCAAGATTTCATGGGAAGCTCCAGTGCTTCAGTGTATAGTGGAAGCCAGAAAGTTGGAACATCATTCTCCTCATGCCCTTAAGGTAAAGTATAAGGGATCCTAGCGCTAATCCTCCTAAGACCATGTTCCAACTTTCTGGCTTCTATTGTAATCAGTTTCAACTCTGCGACATGCCGAATTGGATCCCAAGCTGGCGTGTCCAGGACATGCCAGTTCCCAGACGTCCAAGTCGGCCGGATGTAAAACCCCAAGCCATAAACCCTAAGCCCTAAGCTCTAAACTTCTAAACACTATAACCCCTAATCCGCGAAAACCTGAAACCCTAAGCCATAAACTTAAAAAGCCCAAACCCCAAAACTCAAGCCAAATCTGCCCGCCCAATGGGGCTTTCTAGACGCGGAGTGCAGACGGAAAAAGGGCCCTCAAAAAAAAAAAAACCAAGCCAAAAGAAAAAGGTGTCCTCAGGGCCTCGGCGAAGCCGGCGGCCCTTTCGCTGTCTGCTTCTTGGCTCCGTCCCGGGTGGGGTTCGAGGGTTTACACTGTTTAGGATTTAAGGGGCTAGGTTGAGGGTTTAGGGTTCAGGGTTTTAAGGTGGTGCTCTTGGATCCTACCTTAAAGCGCAAAACATACATTTTCAGAGCTCCAGATTATGGTTTCCTCCGTCGAAAGGTGGGTTTTGAAGGCTCTGGGTGGCAGGGCTTCGGGTTAAGGTTTTTGGCTTTAGGCTTCAGGGCTGCTTGAGTAAGGGTCTAGGGTCACTATGTTCCGAGATCATGTTTTGATATTCGCTTACGGTCTAGGTTTCAGATGTCTCTGCCTTCAATCCAGAGCACTCAATACCAACTACCCCAAATACCCGGGATTAAGGACCATAAGGGCTCTGTTAGAGGACCTTTGCGGGGTCCTGGTGGAGATCCCTTTCATTTGGCGCCTGTGGGGTTGGTTTAGGGCTTCTAGCTTTCCGGCTGAGGGATATGGGCCAGGGTTTCTAAATCTAACATCGAACCTCAAAAGGAGCCCCCTGTGGGATACTGCCCTGGAAACAACGTGCTGTCCGTGCTTAGTGCAGATTAGTGTCCTAAACGGGGCTTGGTTTATGGTGCAGGTTCATGAACTTTGTACCACAATGCTCTTTCTAGCTCTAACTGCCCAGAGGAACCCCGGTTCAAGATGACTTGTACTCTTAAGTTTATATTGGAACAGCCCCTCAATGGGTGTCTGTCGAAGCTGAGGGACCCTGAAGGTTCTCCTTACAAGAACCCTCATTTTTGTCCTAGTATATAATCGTAAGCCCTGTAAAGAGCCCTTATAGTAATCCTTACCGTAACCTATACGAACCCCTCAGTAGTCATGATAGTAAGAGCCCTTGCAGGTTCAGAGGCTTGGGTTGCTAGGGCTCCGCTGCAGGCCAGCTTCAGCCATGTCAGCAGCAGCTCAGATCTCGTCTGCTCGGCATGTTTTCTTGAGGAGTCCTTTTGCAAGGGTTTAGGGTTTAGGGTTTAGGCCTTGGGGTTTGGGACCTAAAGGTTGAGTGGCTTTGGGGTTGTTACTGAGGCGTGCGTTACCTAGGGGTACTTAGAAACAATTTTTAATTTTTGGTTTTTGTAACCCCTAAGAAACAGCTAAAATTATAATTTTGTCTAGGGTTCTAAGTTCAGTAGAGAAGCGTGTGTTAGGGGTATGTAATGTTTACGTCAAGGCTTTGTCGCTCAGGGTTCTTCCGATGAAGTCCTCGCTACATGGGGTACCCGGCATGGAACTCAAATGCCGAAATGTATTCATGGGACTTGTGTGGGGTTATGTGGGTGTTGTCAGCCAAGGTCATAAAAACAGGATACTGTTATTTACGAAGCCCGTCATTTCTCAGTTTCGACTTTGCCAATATTATGATTAGTGTGGTTCCTGCTTGTTTCTGTCTTTATGCTCAAACTCGATATGATGTAGGGTGCATAAGGTTTAGCTGAGAGACTTACGCAGCATTCAGGAAAGCGGAGCATAACCTGTTAGGGTACACGTCTAAGTGCAGCCCTTCCCTATTACTTCCTCCTCAACACTGACCGGAGCTTAAGCATTTACGATCTCGACATTAAGGCTGGACTACACGCTATGAAAGAGAATTCCGGCAATCCAGCACACCGCAGTGTATCAGCCACGTTTTCTGGTTAAGGGTTCGGTTGCTTATAAGAACACAACATCTCCCAAAAGTTTCACCCTGGATTCCGAAACTTTAAACCGTGGCGGCACACACCCTTGACCCGAACTGCAAAAGTGCACACACACACACACACAAGACCCGTACTATCGTGCCCAGATCCCAAAATCCTGCACCTGCATCTCCATTACAGATGAGCTGTATGATTGCGGGCGGGGGGAGGGGGGTTATGGTTATGGTATGCCCATAATACCCTTTAATACCATCAAGATCAGCAAAGGTATACATACCATAAGATCCTTTCGGAGTTCATTGTTGCACCCGGTCTTAAATTCCATTGCTCCACGTGGATCCCAGGGCCAAAGCTCTGCCACCTCCCAAGCTCCCATGAAACTTAAAGCTCCAAACCCCAGTAAGTAGGGCTTGGGGGTTGGGGTTCCGGGGCAGATTATATACTATTATGCTTTTATACTATTATACGATCATACTAGAATAAGGAAGGAGCCTATAAACCCCCAAAGTCCCTACGCCCCACACCCTAGAAGCAACAACGATCCCTCCACCTGGGTGGTTGTTAAAAATCGTGGTCCCTTTTTGGGGTCCTTATTACAATACGGCACCTAATATTCAGGGTACCCACCCAAAGGCTCCGTGTACCCATATAGTAGATACTTAGGCCTGAAAGCACCTATATGGGGACCCCTTTAAGGCATATGTATCTACTATAAAGGTACATGGAGCCTTTGGGCCAATCAGGGACCATAGTTTTCACTACTACCCACCCGGAGGTTCCAAGGGTAAAAGGAGGGACCCTTAGTAAGGACCCCTAGGTATATACCCCCAATATAGCTATTATATACCCATTATATAGCCCATTATAGGGACCCAGGGGTCCCCATTAAGGGTCCCTCCTTTTCCCCTAAACCCTAAGGCCCTAAACCTTAAACCCTTGTAGATCCCCTTAAAGGAAGCCTAAGAGCCCTGAATTAAGGGTCCCTCCTTTTCCCCTTTGAGAGGTCTATACCCTTAATATAGATATTATGTACCCATTATATAGCCCATTATAGGGTGGGGGTCCCCATTAACCCTAAACCCTAAACCCTTTGAGAGGTCGATCGGGCGATGCAAACAGCGTCCCTGGCCCTCTCTACTGCCGACCTGCAAAGCCTCCATTGCTTGCAAGCGGCGAGCAAAGGCTACGAGGTGGATCGGCGTGTTTAGGCTTTATGTTCTAGGGATTCTAGGGTCTAGAGTTTAGAGGTTTTAGGGTTTAGAAAGTTTAGGGTTTAGGAGTATATGGGCCAAAAGCCGTCACAAGTCGAAGCTTCGAGCCCTAGTTCAGCGCCAAACCTCCGCCCCCTAAATCCAGAGGATCATGATCAGCTTGGGAGTCTGAGGGCAAAGCCTTAAAAATGCACCAAAGCCGACCATGTGGGAGTTTCCGAAAATAGGGTCCCCTAATATAGAGCCCAAAATTAAGGTACCCCTAATCTTCGGAAACTCCCAAACCCTAAACCCTGTAGATCCCTTTAAAGAACCCCTAAAGGAACCCTTTAAGGATCCCTCTGAAGGGTATTTGTAATTTTCGGAAACTCCCATGTCCATCCCTGAGTTTGAGGGTAAGATTCGCTAAGAGCGATGGGCCCGGAGCGTGAGAGCTGAAGATCCCTGAACTGAGGCAGGCCTCAGGGTTCCCTTAAAAGGGGTTTAGGGTTTAAAATTTTTAGGGTTTAGGGTTTAAAGTTCTTAGGGTTTAGGGTTTAGGGTTTAAAGTTTTTAGGGTTTAGGGTTTGGTTACTAGAAGGGACTAGAAGGGTCCCTTGAGTTTATAGGGGTATTATATGGGCTTTATAAGGCTTTAGAGTTTCCGAAAATATCGGGTACCTTATTTGGGGGTCCTTACAATAAGGACCCTACTATTCAGGGTACTATATTCGGGTCCGCTATCTTCGGAAACCCCCACAAAGCTTTGAAAGTATACTGCGTTGTTGTCGATTTCGCCCCTTAAAGCTTTAAGGTTCGTTCCTCGGTTCTTCATACTATCTAGCCCCTTAACCCTAAATCCCGATGCCCCTGAATACGGTATATTCCTTAGTTATAAGACGGGTTATAAGTAGGTTAACTATACTTATACAACCCATCTTACGGGACTTATAAGCCTACTTATAACTACCCCTGAACCTGGCCCTTAACCCTAAACCCCTATGCCCCTTAATAAGGTATATAATAAGGTATATTCCTGGGTAACATCCCTTAACCCTAAACCCCTGTGCACCTGAATAACGTATATTCCTGTGTTCTGGGGTATCGGGCTCTCTGGGCGGCTAGCCTCGAAAGCTGCTTGGGCCAAGGCGGAGGCGCAAACGCGCCAGGAGGACTGCAGGATTTAGGGTTTATAGGGGTTTATAGGGTTTTATAGGTTTTTATAGGGTTATATAGGGGTTTATAGGGGTTTATAGGGGTTTATAGGGGTTTATAGGGGTTTATAGGGGTTTATAGGGGTTTAGGTTTAGAGAGTGGTTCAGGTGTTCAGAGGGGTTTTAGGGGTTTATGTGGGTTTATAGGGGTGTATAGGGATTTTTAGAGGCTAAGGCATGTTGTTCGGGGGTTTAGGGTCGAACTGATCAGTCAGGGTGCCCGTTAGTATTCTTCGAATCCCCCAAAAAGAACACAAACATAAGCTGTTCAAGAGCTCTTCCCCCTCTTGTATCTGCGAACGTTTATGGGCAGGTGCGGCTGTTGCTTCCCATACTTGGGGTTCCCTAAACCCTAAACCCCTAAAATCGAGATGACGCAGAGTTTACTCCGTCCAACAAGCCGCGGTTCTAGGTGCTGCATCGGACTGGTCGCGGGGATATGCAACTGTTGGCAGCTGTGACCGGGGATGTTAGAGGGATCGAGTGACCAGTTCTGGCATGCACGACTAGTCCGTGAGCTTAGGCAGTGCCACAGCACCGAGGGATTAGCTGTAGTGTTAAGCGTTTGGGTAGTTTATCAGTGTGATTTCCTGATGGAGAAGGTGCCCGTGGTCTGTATGTTACAGGAGGCTAGGAGGAAAACTAGCTTACAGTCGCTAGTATGGGGGTAGTGGTATGGTGGTGAATCCCCTTGTTGTTGTCAAAGCCTCCTGTTCATTCCCTCCGCCAAGCTGGTGTTCCAACTAACCTTCGGGGCAGACGGAAAAGAGGGTTCAAAAAAAAAACCTAAACCCCTAAACCCCTAAACCCTAAATGGGGTTTAGGCTGTGTTGGCCTTGGGCTTGTTTTCACTCAAACTGGCATGAGCTGCGGCCTGGGCTTCGTGGCTTTCTGTGACTTTAGGTTCAGGATTCAGGGTTTGTGGAGCACATGCTTTCGAAGTATAAGGCTATAAGGTTGCCGTAAAGGTCTTCTCAACCCTATGCCATGAAAGGAAGACCTTTATTCAGCAATAAAACTTACGCCCTGATGTTATTAGCTCTTATAAGGAAGCGTTACAGGCTTTTGCATCCATTGAACAGCTTCAAGGAGTTAGAGGAGGCAGCGCAGTCCGAGAGTCGCGCTCTGCTGGCCCAGACGCTCAAGCCTGAGGAGCCCGATCATGTGGGTGGCTCTCAAAATTAGGGTTCCTTTTTGGGTCATACAATATGGCACCTATTCTTTAGGGTATGTCTTGGCGGCTAGGGTAAAGGGTATACGGTTTAGGGATTGGGGTTCAGGGTTTAGGGTTGCGCAAGCCCACAACCACCAAAAGGCTGCCTCTGGCTCCCGGACGCACGGGGGCAACCCGCTCTTAATGGCTGCAGCTTCACACTCCCCCTCACTCTGCACTGCAAGTGGAGAGTGACTCTCAGAACTGCATCCATACTACATGCACACGTACCTTCTGCCGATGACCCGCTTTCCTGGCCCCACCCTAGGGAGCAAAGACCGGTAACTGCAGTTTCTTCCGCAGCACCCTGCGACACACGTTTGGGCCCTTGCCCTTCGCAGCCAAGCCCTGCTTGAGACGTCTTCCGGCATCACCGTTCTCCAGAAGGCCTAATCACCTGTTCACGACTCCCGGCAGCGGGCCGGCTACGCAAACTCATCTCCAAAAGGAAGCCGTCGCCCAGCGCTAACCAGGTTCGGGACGACCCCAGGATCAGGGCGCGCCCGTGCTCGACGCTGCACCAAGAGCCCTTCAAACTTCCCAGCTCACGTAACCAGGAACTCCTATCGCGAAGTGGCACAATGAAGCGCAAAGCTTTTCTGCACTGTCCTTGTCCACGGTCGTGCTTACTAAGCCTTTGGGCTCATAACCTGCGCAAGCCTACATTTTGCCAACCCCGGAAAGCTGAGCACAACCACCAAAAGGCTGCATCTGGCTCCCAGATGCACGGGGGCAACCCGCTCTTAATGGCTGCAGCTTCACAAGGGTTCAGGGGTTAGGGAGGATTTTGCATTGACCGTTAACTAGGGAGCCCAGCAGTGCTCTTTTTGCCTTGTCTATTGTGGAGAAAATTACCACAACTGGATTGTGGGAGAAAGGGTACCTTCAGTATAAAGGGGTGCGCAGGGAACCTTGAAAACGGTGGTTCGTTTTGGCTTTATCGGCTTCGCGTTTCTACACTGTAAATGAGGCTTTCTAAACAGGGAATCCGAAAAACCTCGACATAAGGATCTGCAGCTGAAGAGGCATCCATGATGTTCACAGCACCCCCATTACAACGGGAGTCAAAGGTTACATTCTTCCATAGGGACACGAATAATTTGTCATGTTTTCGGATTTAGAGTTTCGCTCTTGGATTATGTTTTGTTGCGACGTTGTTTGTTGTCATTGCTCCTGTGATGTTCCGGCGTTTATTGCATGTGGTCTTTCAGGTCCTCTTCTGTCTGTGGCTGCGGCTGTATGACTTTTCTCACAGCTCCCCCATTACAATGGGAGTCAACGTTTACATTCTTTCATAGGGAAATGAATAATTTGTCATGTTTTGGGATTTAAAGTTTCACTCTTGGATTTATGTTTTTCTTGTTTTGTGACGGTGTTTGTTGTCATTGCTCGTGTGGTGTTCCGGCGTTTATAACCCTAAACCCCCAAACCCTAACCCCTAAACCCTAAACCCCCAACCCTCTTCTAACCAATGAAGGACCCCCCTATCTTCGGCTTCTATCTTACTTTTGGTTAGTAGGGAATGGAAGAATGGATTATTAAAGCCCCTGTAGTATAGTACCCGAAAAATAAGGCCCCTTTCATTGCCTGCTAACCACCCAGACCTTCCAAAATCCCGTAATTAAGGAATACCTTAAATCATATTAAGGATCCTACTATAATTTAAGGGATATTCCTTAATTAAGGGGTTTTGGAAGGTCTGGGAAGCTATGTTTGCAGGACGTACAAGCGGCTCCTGCAGCGCCATCGCCGGCGGCCTCGCCCTCATCCGTGCCCCGGCTTGAGTCGGTTATCCTGAGGCTGCATGTTTTTGGGGTTCAGGGTTTGGGGGTTTAGGGTTTTGAGGTTTAGGTTAGGGTTTAGGGTTTTGGGGTTTCGGGGTTTAGGGTTTAGGGTTCGGTCATCCTAAGGCTGCCGAAGGCTACAGTTTTTACGGGCCTTGATCAGGAGGGCTTTTTGGGCGATTAGCCTACCGCCTTTTGCAGGCCGTTTCTGATGAGTTCGATTTATGTCGCTGGTGCCAGGCTGGTGTCGACTACGGCCTTCTAGGTGCTTGCAGGAACCCTAAGCCCTGCACGCTAAACTGGAGAATGGCAGGTTTCTGACTCTTGAAGGTGTTTTGTGGTTTTATCGGCTTTCAGCACTTCAGGGCAACCTTGGATGTGCACCATAGGCTCTCTAAGCTCTACAACTCTACACACCACCCACTCCGAAGGCCTGAGGCACTACATCCTAGACCCTTCACCTTGCGAGGAGGGGGAGGGGAGTGATGGAGCCTTGGGGTTCTGCTTTGGACATTTGCTGAAGCCGGCATGTGGAGGATCATGGGACTTAGTAGTTGCAAGTAAGGTGGGGCTGATATGGTACCTTCCTCGGTAAGGTTTTTTGTGTCTTGACTGGGGAACGCTTCTCCCCGGCTGAAAGGCCCCATATTGAGGTGGTCATGCTGGGTGCATTTCTTGGGCTTAGAAACTGTGCTGACTGTGTATTTGGGTTTTCTTCTGGCGAGACTAGCCAGAAAGCCCCAGATCATACTTGTTTGGCTTCGTCTCTTTATGTGTTTAGTGTGGGTTAAGGGCGGCTGGCTTTTGAAGGTATGGTCTTGGGTTTAGTCTTGAGTATTACCTGGAAAGCCAAAGTTGCTGCTTTTTTGCAGCAACTTTGGAAGGTGGCAGGAATTTCAATCACAGTCTAGAAGTGGCCAGAATTTCTGTCACTGGCAAGTTCTCGGAGGCTTTCCGTAAGAAAGTGGCGTAAATCAACCCGTAAAGTGGCGTGAAAAAGCGTAGAGTGGCGTAAAAAAGCGTAGGAAACCTATGGGCAAAACCGGCAACTTTGCAGTGGCAGCTTTCAAGCAGGAAAAGCCGCAACTTTCAAAAGTTGCATTAGTTTTCGCCACCTAGGCTTTCCAGGTAAAGCCTAGACAAAAACCCGATTCAAGAAACCCTATTCTAAATGGTAAGGCTCCTAGATGAAAACCGAAGGTGAGTCGACATGCCAGCAGCCCTGACGGAGTTCTCCTTGCATCGCCATCATCGAAGCTGGCGCCCGGTGGTGGCTCGGCACATGCTTCGGGATAATTAATGGGCCAATGGGTCTAGGGTTGACGTATTTATGTCGAGGGCTTTAATGCTTGGGACTGGAAGGGTTTATAATAAGTTTCATACCTGATTTACAAAGGCTTAGCGTTTGGAGATCGGTGGGTGAAGCTACCTGGACGTGTAAATGTGCTTTCGTCTTCCTCTTGATCGTTGCCTGAGAACCCGAAACCTAACTGCCAAACCTCAACCCAGAGAGCCCAATACCCCTTAACTAAGCGATATACCTTTGATCATTAAGGGCTTCATATTATGATTTAAGCTATATTCCTTAATTAAGGGTATCGGGCTCTCTGGGAAGCCCGAAGCAAGAACCGCCTCACAGAAGAAGGCGCCCAAACCCAGAGCCACATGACCCAATCGCCCTCAACCCCAAAACCCAAAGCCTACTTGGAGGGGCAGGGGACTTCGTAAGTAGGTTATAAGTAGAGTTGTAGATACTATAAATGGAGTTACCCCCAATTATAACCCTACGTGTAAACTACTTACTACGTCCCCTGCCCCTCCAAGTAGGACCCAGACCTGAAAAATGGCACCCAGGATTTAAGCGTAAGCACCTCGAAGCAAAATCCCCGACCTCTCCTCAGGTACCGCCGAGCTTTCCTTCTCCCCCTCCCGTTCCTGGGCTCTGCGTTCAGGGTTTAGGGTTTGGGCTCTAGACTAGGAGCAGCTGTTCACGGTGAGGGCTCCTTTTTGTTTTAGGGCTTAGGTTCTGGGTTTAGGGTTTGGGGCTTAGGTTCTGGGTTTATGAGGTGAGTTTGGGGGGGTAAGCTTTCTAGCGTGTAGTGCATGGTTCCCAGCATCCGGCGTTTGATGGCCAGCTTCAAACGATCGGTTTACTTAATCAAAGCCTATCTTGTGGTGGGGTCCTTAATATAGGTACAACAAGACTCTATACCAAAAAAGGTGGTCATTGTATGGTTTAATGCAAGGTCTCTAGAACCCGAACCACGAAAGCACTAAAACCCACTGTTCGAGATCCCAGCCTCAATCCCGAAAAACGCGTGAGCGCCAGCTTCAGGTTAGGCACCAAAGAGGCACAGAAGCACAACGACTTGTAGCCTATCACGTTAGAGGTAGAGGGATACTAGATTTATCTAAAGCTTTTGTCTGGGGCTGTTTTTTTCAATTGACCCCTAAGTCCCCAAGCCCTAAAATCAAACCCTCAAATCCTAAACGTCTGTCTCTAACCCCTAAATTCTAAACGTAAGGCTCTGAACTCTAAGCCCTACATCCTAAACCCTAAGCCGTTAACAGCGCCCGGAGTCTGAGGTCCCGGCTGGGGGGACTTGAGCCAGGCCCTGTCCTCGCATGCCTTGCACTGGCCCTCCACGCGGGATCTGGCATCGACCGACCCAGCAGATGGCCCCTGGGTTGTGAGTATGTAATGGAGAGCAGGTTTTATGGTTAGGGCCTAAGGTTTAGGCCTTCTCATTTTAAACCCTAATATCGCATCTATACAGTTGTTGAGTGTTGCTGAGTACGCAATATGGCGGCCCCAAAGGATTGCCAATACTATTTTGGAGACTCCAACATCCTGTTCTTTAATTATTCAAGCCCCTACAGTGCCAGGAACTCTTTCAGAACCTTATTATTACAAACCTTAACCTTGGAGTTCGTAGGGGCGAAAAAAGTAGGTTTTGGTCTGGCAAGATATTCAAAGAAGCCTCAAAGCTGAAATGCTTTGGTCTCAAAGTCCCACGCAGTCTTACTGTTGACCCACCGTACTATACAGCTATTGTGAGGTATTTAGACCGCTAGCCCCCTAAACCCTAAGCCATAAACCCCTAAGCCCTAAACCCCTAAGCCCTAAACCCCTAAACCTTAAACACTAAACTCCTTCCTTTTCGAGCACTCGGACCGTTTAGGGATGACCCTTAAGCCGTCAGCAAGCCGAGGACGGTTTAGGATTTAGGGTTTAGGGTTTAGGGCCTAGAGCCGCAATAGGGGGGGGGGGGGGCTTAAATACCCATAGTAGTCTCTTCTTGGGGTTCATAATGTAGAATCCTATAAGGTATTCCCAGAAAGGAACTGCTATGGGGCCTATGGGTAATACGAATTTAATGGACCCCCAAACCCTAGAGCGTAGAGTACTTGTCTTGAACTTGCATCGAAAGGGATGTGGATGTGTCACACTGCACCGTCGGACATGACCACTTGCAAGTGTTTGCCTATTCTAATTATCAAGGCCCCTGCCTACATAGGGTTTATGGTTCCTTGCAGTGTTGCCGGCGGTTGTTCTGCACGGGGCTGGAGTTCGGTTCATACAGGTTCCTTTCCTGGAAGTGATGGTGGAAACGCACTATTTGCGAGTATGTCGTAGCTTAAGGTGATTGAAGGTGTGCGCCCCCTTACAGTACAAGCCCCCGAAGTGCTAGACCGGTCAGCGCCGAACAACAAAACCTCGCATCAAAGCTCTCTGAATCCGACAGATTCCTCAGCCCTAAACCCTAAACCCCTGAACCCTAAACCCTAGCAGGCCTTGGCCCCCAAACCCCAACACCTTCGAAACCCCATGCCCCTCGACCCTAAATCCGAGACCCTAAGCTCCCAGTGTCCCCAAACACTGAATCCTAAACGGCCCTCATCCCTCTGGGCTTTTCGTTGGTGACATGGATGTTGCAGACGGAAAAAGAAAAAAAACAACAGCCCTCATCGACCAAGGCCTGAATCCAAGCCAAAGCGCTTGCACCGATTTTCGAACGGCGGAATCCGAGAATTTCGGCCAGGGAGCTATGATATGATTCAGGGTTTAGGGGTTAAGGTTAAAGGTTTAAGGTTGAGGGTTTTAGGCTTTGGGTTTAGGGTTTAAGGTTTAGGGTTTAGAGTTTAAGGTTCAGGGTTTAGGGTTTAGGGTTTAAGGTTTAGGGTTTAGAGTTTAAGGTTTAGGGCCCTTATAGGGTTTATGTAGGGTTTAGGGTTTAAGGGTCAGGGCTTTCTTGAGCTACCAAAACCTACTTTCTTGGCAGGGTCCCTTTAATTATACATTAGGGCTTAGAATGATTAGGAACCTGCAACCAAGTCGGTGACGGTAGTGAAAGGTACTCTTCCACAAAAAATTTCCTGAGCTGATTCAACGTCCAGAGAGCTCAGACGGGGTTTTAGAGCCTTTTACGACGTTCCGTCGGGTTTCGTTAACTTATCTGTATCTACCCACCTATGAACTACATAATTTGTACATCTGCATCTATATCTGAATCTACGCCTGTATCTCTGCCTATAATATCTCTGTCGAACTTTACCTCTGTATCTATACGGTCTACCTGTGCATATCTATCGATTTTTCGGTGGGTTGGGGCGCTGACAGGGCTCTTCAGGATTGAAGGCTGTGGGGTCACTGGGATGAAGGTTCAGTTGGGATTTTTGGGGTTTAGGGTTTGGGTCTTACGGTTTGCGGTTCGGGGTTTAGGGTTTGGGATTTGGTTTTTCAGTTTTGGGTCCTAGGGTTTGCGATTTTGGGTTGTGGTTCAGGAGTTAAAGTTTAGGTGATTTTTTTGGTTTGGATCTTAAGGTTTGGGGTTTAGGGCTTGGGGTCTAGAAGGGTTTAAGAGGCTTTGTTATTGGCTTTAAGCTTTCCATTAACGGGCTTTGATAACAAGTCCACTATATTCCGCCTCTCTCACCCTCTTGTACTTGTAGAGCCCTTCCAGAAGCCTTGTGGGAACGAAGCCTGACAGTACCGTGGGGTGTTGGACCCTACATTGTTCTCCCTAGACCTAAACCTACACGCAAACCCACTAAACCTGGACGTCCGAGGATGCCCCATGCCACCACTGCATCATCGGATGTCGCGAAAGCACCGAAAGTGGTTGAGGTCCGGGAGGCACCCCCGGGAACCGAACAAATAAATTGTCTTAGGGTCGTAGGGTTTAGGGGTCTAGGGTTTAGGGTTTGGATGTAGGATTTAGGGTTTAAGTGTTTTGGGCTTATAGGGCATTAAAGGGTTTATAGCGCTTCTAGACAGGCTGTCCGGCAATCTAGGGTAAACTGCTTCGTATCAGGTTTGTGGCCGTGTGAATTGCAGTCTCTTGGTCGGCAGGGGCTCGCGACATGAAGATTCGGGCTTGAGGGCTTCAGTGCTTCAGGGTTAGGGTCAAAGCCCGCAACGCATTCAACATCCAGGAAGCATAACTCTGAGAGCTTATGAAGCCCTGAGGTGAGCACGCAGTACGTGGATGAGTCACAGGAGTCCCGGATGTCCGGCTTTCACGATTTTCAAGGTTCAAGGGTCACGGGTTCCTGGACCCCGAGAAGTATGTAGAATAGTGGCCTTTGTTTAGGTTTTGGGCCATGATATTTACCTACTTTTGGGGGTCTGGGTTGTCAGATTTGCGAGCGTGATTTCTGGCATTATGCCATTATGCCTCATGATGCTCTGTGTCTTGTTTTCGACACTTCGATTCCAAGCTTGCTTGCCTTTGATGTCGGCGCACATTGTGTGCCAGTATCTCGGCTGTGACATTTTTTTACGTTTGCTTGTTTGATTCCTCTGCTTGCTGAAACGATGACTGCAGTTCCCTGTAAGAACGTCCCACCTCTCCGCTCAAGTTGCAATGTGAGGCCCTCTCAACTGAGTCCGAAAAGTTTTGGTTGTGACGTCCGTTTGTTTCTGTGGTCTGTTTGGGCCCCATTTCAGGCTTGCTGTCTGAATTCCAAGCCACCCTTAGAAAAACTCGTGCCTCTAACCCGAACGCCTTTCCCTTGGAACTGCCCAAATCCTAAACCAAAAGCCCTAAACCCCTTAACCCCTAAACCCTAAACCCCTAAACCCCTAAACCTCCAAACCCCCAAACCCCTAAACCCTAAACCCCTAAACCCAAAGCCCCTAAACCCTAAACCCTATAAACCTCTAGAACCCAAACCCCTGAACAACCGCCCTATCAGGACCAGGAACTCAGAAATTTGCGCCTGGAGTGCCAAGCTGCTGGCGAACGTCTGGCCGGGCTTCAGGCACGCCATATCTTTGATAATTACAGGGGCCTTAATTAAGCCTTAATAATTACCTGTACTATTTTGGGGGTTCCTCGTTATAATCGCAGTTTAATGGGCCCCGAAACCCTGTTCTAATTATTAAGGCCCCTATATTAGGGGCTGCGCTGCGGTGAGGTATGTAAGGGTTCTTGGAAAGATTCATTTAAGGGGGGAGGTTATAGGGGGGTTTGGGGTTTAGGGTTTCAGGTCAAATGAGGGATCTTTACGTATTAGAAGGAGTCTGGGTTCTTGTCGAGGAAGTCAACTTAAGTTGCATGATAAGGAAGGCATATTACATACAGATGCAGTTAAGACTTACCTTTGGTTAGTAGGGAATGGAGGAATGGAGTACAATTATAACTATTACTACCATTCTTCCATTCCCTACTAACCAAAGGTAAGAAGATAGAACTCTTCACCAGAAGCCTGTGCCTTACGGGCTGGGTGGGGCACCTTTAGGTCCGTTGTGGATGTTCACAACCTTGGCTCCTTTTGAGGAATATTGTAAATAACATGATTCAAGATTCCAACCCCACGATAGTCATTTTGTCGGCTCTCTTTGACGATTGCTCTATGCTCTCACCCTTCGGCATCTGTGGTCCATTCGGCACACATGTGTAATTTCGAGCGTTTTTGGTGGGAAGCAGCGGTCTGTACTGCAACGCTGTCCGGCTAAACCCTAAAATTCTAACCTCTAAACCCAAAGCTCTAAACCCCTAAACCCTCAACCCTGAAAGATAAATTCCTAAACCCTCAACCCAAACTCCCCAAAGCCCTATACCCCGAAAGAGAAAACCCTAAACCTAGGATACCCGGGCACGCGAGCTTTCACCTGCTATGCTCTATCTTCACCCAGAGAGGCTCCACCAATTGTCTCGAAGGAAAAGCTAACCCTGTCATACATCATACATAGATACTTATCCATATGTACTCAGATATACTTACATATGTGTGCATACACAGGTGTGTATATATATATATATATGTACACATACATCATACGTACGTATGTACATTGGTACAGACATACATGCATTGCTACAGACATACAACATACATAAGTACGTACATACATACATGCATATGTATCCGTATACAAACGTACACACCGCAAGCTTACCTTACTTAGTTTGATGAATGCATGCATGAATGAACGAATACAAGAATAAACGAACGAATGAATGGCTGAAATAATGCAGGAATGACTAATTGGTTGATGGATTCATTGTATGTATGGACGGATGGATGGATGAATGGATGGATGTAGGGACGGACTTACGGACGGATGGATGGATTGATGGATTGGTTTTACCGTTACATACACATGATCTGTACACACACATCTGTATATATATATATATAGATCAAGATACTCAGGGTGCAGAGTCTGGATCTCAGGATTTAGGCAGTAAGTCATCAGAGTTTCATACAAAACTTTCACCACTTTGCCTTAGATCCGAGTTCCTGTAACCCTAAAGGCCCTACAACCAAAACCATAGGCCCTAAACCCTTATCAGTAGTCCCTAAGCCGCAAACCTTTTGCAGACCGGAACGGGCACTAAACAAAGAAGAAGACTTGATGATCAATGATCCCAAATCCAATTAACCACTGAACCTCTATCCCTACACAACCTAATCCCTTAAGCCTAATCCCTAAACCCTACTCCTTAACCCCGACTCCTGCATCCCAAAACGCAAAAACCATAGCCCCAAAACCCGAGCCCTCACGCAAATGGCTCTGTCACGAGACTCTAGCCCGTATTCCTCAATTAACGCCCACTCTTTCATCCTTCAAAAACCGGTCAGCCTGAAACACCAGCAGAGGAAGCCTATGCGGCGCGCGGCGCGGCGCTCGCAGCCGCGCGCACGGAGCTGCAGTGCCTCTCTTAAGTCTATAGGTGCCTTAGGGGTTATGTGGAGTAGAGGTTGTGGTGGTTCAGATCCAGCAGATGTCCGGGGCTTGCGCTTTGCGGCTTTGAGTTCAAGGGTTTAGTCCACGGGCTTGATCAATTATGGTAAGTAGGTAGTTCCTTTATTGGGCTCAAGAGGATCTGATATACGAACATTCTTCAAATGCTGTTAAGGGCCAACCTGGGCAATGTCATGATAAATACCCGACACCCTCAGCCCTAGGGCACCGTCCTAAAAGGGGACCTAGTTGAGAAAACTGCCCAGATCCTAACGCCGAAACTTGATAATGGAGGCAGTTGGTTGAGGACGTCGGAATCTTAGCTGCTTTGTCGTTTGGCCGGCTTCGCACTAAACCCCCAATGCTCTACAAAGAGGCTATGCAACCCCAAGCCTACAAACCCTAAACCTTAAACCCACTGATCGTAGAACCCCAAAGCTCTACACTCTAAACCCTCAACCATGTTTCGTGTTATTGTCAGTACTGACAGCCCATGAAGCCCAAAACGTCAAAGTCCAAACCGAAAAGCCCCTTTGGATCAGTTGCAGTTCTCTTTTAGGAACCCTGTAAGTAACCCTTCAACACTAAAGCTAAGAGCCAGACCTTAGGACCCCAGACTTGAGTAAGGACCAAACGATGTTAAAAGTAGAGGCCCTATACCCTTGCACTATGAATTGCCGCAGGGTGTTTGAATCTTATACCCTTTGAGGGCTCTTGTCGTCTTTTATGCTGTCCCTTTAAACCCAAAGCCCTGAACCCAAAACCCTACGCACTAATCCCTACTGTCACCCTACATGAACCCGCGAGCCCTGCTTTAGTACTCCAATGTAGTAGCCCGGGTCCGCCCCCTTGGAGGGTCGGGAGACCTACTGAGTAATTCCAGTTGTTGTATGTATAGTAAGCCCCACAAAGTTGGAAGCCCGATTCGTGCTGGGATTCCTTAGGCAGTAGTCCTGAGGATTGGGGCTATTGGGTTTCCAACTTTCGGGCTTCTCGTTATTAATTGAGTTCTAAGTACCTTAACCCCAAGTAGGACCCGCTTTAGGCTTTAGGCTACTGATAACTCTACTTATTGCCCCTAAACCCTAAACTCCATAAACCCCTAAACCCCCAAACCCCTGAACCCCCTTAATCCCTAAGCCCCTTATTACCTACTTTTCTCATAGTTGGGTAACATTTTATAAACTTTTATGGGCACTTAAAACCCAATAACGAATAAACCCTAAACCCTAAACCCTATCCCACTTGGCAGACGGAAAAGGGCCCATTTAAAAAACAAACCATATCCCACCAATGATCTAGATTCTCCCAGAGGTCTGAGCAGCGGGCTTATCGCTCCTGCGGCTTGGCGCTGGAGGTCGCAGAAGCAGGGATGAAGCAGGGTCTTTCAAGGGGGGGTCCTGTTGTCGTTGATTTTTTTTGATTTTTGTTAGATTTTCTGCTTTTTTTGTTGAAGGTGGCTTTCGGGGGTGGGTTTTAGGGATGCTGGAAGGGTTGTTAGAGGTTTGTGTATGCAATTGTCTCGGCTTTGTGACTTCCCAGACCCCCGGGAGGATCTAGAAAGTAGATCCCCTAATTTGGGGGCCTATACTACTAAGGGTACTTTATAGGAACCCCCATTAAGGGATCTACTTTTTGGATCCTCCCGGGGGTCTGGGTTGTAAGGATGATGCGATGCCTTGACGAGGTTCGAACCGACACGGTTTGGTCTAGGCTTAGGTGGAGATTGCCTAAACCCTAACCCTCAGGGTCCAAGTACCTAATTAGCATATACTCTCCCAAATAGTAACCTACGTAACTGCTATCCCAAGCCTAAGTACCTAATTACTGGGTCCTTTGGACCCTTGGGGATATACATATACTGTATACTATAGTATGATACCCCAGAACCCTTTTCTAAATCTCAACTCCCCTCTATCGCTAAGTTGAGGGTTTAGGGTCCTAAACCCTAAACCATGAACCCTAAACTCTACCATCGGTGTAAACCCTAACCCTAAGCCCTAAGCCCTAAACCCTAAACTCTGCAACCCTCGGTACCCTACCAGGAGGTACAAGCTGCCGAGCATCAACGGGGGCAGCAGATCGCTGAGGTGGAGGCGGAGGCGGGAGCATGCGGTAGGGTTTAGGGTTTTAGGGGGTTTAGGGTTTGAGGGGTTTAGGTTTAAGGGGTTTAGGGTTTACGTTTTTAGGGGTTTGGGGTTTAAGGTTTAGGGCTTTAGGGGTTTAGGGTTTAGGGGTTCAGGGCTTAGGGTTTTAGGGTTTAGGGTTTTAGGGTTTTCAATTTTAGGGTTTAGGGTTGGGAGTTTAGTCTTGCTGCCTTATGTGTTTGGGATTCATAAGTCTGTGCCATGAGCCTGCCCTGAAGCCTAACTCCTAACTACTAGGTCCTAAGTCCTGTAAACAGTTGGGGAAGTCCGTGGTTTGTGCGCACTTTTAGTTGAGGCTATATGGGAGTTTCCGAAAATTAGGGGTACCTTATTTAGGGGTCCGTACAGAAAAAAGGATCCTACTATTTGGGGTCCTGCATTAGGGCCCCCTATTTTCGGAAAACCATCATATGCTCCCGGGATGATCCGTGGAGAGGTTGGGCTTCGAATTCAGAGATCGTGGAGGGTTTTGGATTTTCTAGTCTGGATTCTCACAGTATCCTTCGGCAGAACCTCTTGCAAGCCGAACAGATGGTGGCTCATGCCTACCAAGTGTACGTGGATTCTTTGGGGCTCATGATGGTTCGCCTGAGCTTGATCTTGGTCAAGAAAGAGAAGCTGGGCCGCGAGAAAAGCCGACTGCAGACCCGAAGCCAGCAGACCGAATTGATAAGCAAGCTGGAATGGGAGTATCCGAAAATAGGGGACCCTAATTTAGCACCCTAAATAGTAGGATCCTTATTACAAGGATCCCAAAATAAGATACCCCTAATTTTCGGAAACCCCCCCCCAAATAATGCGGAATGTTGTTCCAGCGGCACTCCCTCAAGCCCTTCCCGAACTCTGCAAAACTTACCTTTGCAGGGTGCTTCGTATGTAAGTTCTCGATAACGTGGGTGGTTTGGGTTACGATACCTTGAGCTACTAAGGGTTAGCCGTAATACCTTACCCGTAGGGCCGTAGGGTGTTGCTACAACCCCTACCGGGGAATCTTCAGGGACCGTGCGAACAAGCACTTGAAGGATCATGGGATGCGGTAGAAAAGGTTATGAACAAGATAGCTATGCCTATGCCTATGATTACTAACAGTTAAGTTACTTGTAAGCAGACTTGCTAATTCCCAGAATCCGCCAAGTAGGGAAACGATTGTACTTCAACCAATACGCCCTTAATCCACAACCATAATTAAGGGACCCTAAACAGCCCTAAACCCCAAACCCTAAAACCCTAAACCCTAAACTCTAAAGCCCTAAATCCTAACACCCTAAACCCTAAAACCCTAAACCCTAAACTCCTAAACCCTAAACCTGCGAGGCCGCAGCACGCAGCGCCCGCTGTGAGCAGACCGCGGCCGAGCTCTGCACAAAGCTGCAGAACCTGGGCTTTGGAGTACCATACTTTAATGCATTTTTCTCATGGTTTAGGGTTTAGGGTTCAGGGTTTAGGGTTTAGGGTTTAGGGACCATGATGAAATAAAAGTCTTTCCCTTTTTTCTCCATGGTTGCTTAAAAGCCCAGGAACGCTTATGCAGAGGCCATGGCTGCACATCTACGAGATGTCCAGGCACCTCTCGTGGGAGCTACTATATAGGGGCCTCAATTAGTAATTACCTATAATTGCTATTTTGGGGTTTCTTTACTAGGGTCATAGTATGTTATAGTATCATATACCCCAAAACTATGTCGGGAGGCGTCATGGTACCAGGACATGGAGGGTTTTGAGTTTAGGGTTTAGGGAACATTGCAAGGATGTATTCGTGGCGGGTTGTGTGGTGCCAGCCTTGCTGGCGGTTGTCCGTTATCCGGAACTTCACCTGTGTCTAATCTTGAGGTGTAGGATTCAGGTGTCAGGGAAGATCGCTGCCAACATCGTCGTCAGTATCTTGACGCTGGGAAGACCTTGAACGCGGCGCTCGACAGTGTCGATAACCAGAATTTCCAGAAGTAACCCTGCTTCCATTGCGTTTGCCCATGACCTGTGGGCCCTCGAAAAGGTTCATATTAAGTTTATACTAGTAGTCATATCTCAACGTATTCATATGAAGGTGACGCCATACGCAACATTAGCAAGGATATCAATAATAGCAAGAAGAAGTAGAATAGAAGCAACGCTATCATGTTTGGCCGTCATGACGTTTTTTTCCGTTGGTATCATCATCACCATCATCATCATCACCGTATGCATCGTCGTCATCACCATACTCATCTTCACCACCACCACCACCACCACCACCACCACCACCACCACCACCACCACCACCACCACCACCACCACCACCACCACCACCACCACCACCACCACCACCACCACCACCACCACCACCACCACCACCACCACCACCACCACCACCAGTTATCGTAATCAGCAGGGTCATCAGCATCACCAAACATCAAGGACAAAGACGTATCTGCACTGGTAGGATCGGCAGCAGGCGTCGTTCTGGTAGAGGAGACAGTGGTAGTCGCATCCACACGGTATTAACAATCGCAACGGGAAGAGTAGCACCAACAGTAAGAGCCTAAACCCTACAGCCCAAACCCTAAAGCCCTAAACCCTAAACCCATAAACCCGAAGCCCCCCAGAATGAGAAACCCTAAACCCTTGTAGATCCCTTTGGGGATCCCTTCTACACCCCTCAACCCTGCACCCCTAAACGCGAAACCCTGAATCTCGGAAGTTTGTTCCAGGTGGCCGAAGGGAGCCAAGCACAGCTTCGCCGTTGCAACCAAAGTGCCTGGGCCTGGGTGGTTGGGCTAAGGTTGAAATACTATAGGGCTTTGGGTTTATTGTGGAAGCCAGAAAGTTGGAACATCATTCTCCTCCTGCCCTTAAGGTAAAGTATAAGGGATTCTAGCACGAATCCTCCTAATCCCATGTTCCAACTTTCTGGGATTCGCTGTAGGGTTTAGGATTTAGGGTTTCGGGTCTAGGAGTTTGGGTTCAGGGTTTAGGATTTAGGGTTTAGGGTTTAGGGGGGCTGAGGTTGAAATACTGAGTCTAGGGTTCAGGGGGCTAAAGTTGAAATACTAGTTCGAGGGATTAGGGATGTTTAGGGGTTTAGGCTTCTGGGGTGTAGGCGTTTAGGGGTTTAGGGTCTAGTGGTTCGGGTTTGGGGGTTTTGGGTTTAGGGGCCCAGGGGTTTAGGGGTCAGGGGATCACAGGGGGTTTATGGAGATCGGAGATTTTGGGTTTGGGTTTGGAGTTTAAGGGTTTAGGGTTTGGGGCTTAGGGTTTGGACTTTTATTGGTTTAGGGTTTGGGGCTTAGGGTTTGGACTTTAAGGGTTTAGGGTTTGGAGTTTAAGGGTTTGGCGTTTAAGGGTTTAGGATTTGGTGTTTAAGGATTTGGAGTTTAAGGGTTTAGGGTTTGGGCTTAGGGTTTGGAGTTTAAGGGTCTTTGGTGCAGGGTTAGGCCAAAGTCTGACCCGTGCTCGGACAAGGCTTCACACGATACTGCCGGGATTTTCTGCCATACCTACCGCACCGAAACGGGGCCATAGCCTGAAGCTTTGTATCTTTTGTTCGAAGCGCCACCTTTGTAGACCCAGAATACCAGAAGATTCAACCAAACCCTAAACCCGAATCCCGAAGTCTTTAGCCGAAAAGCCCAGCCCAAAGACAGAAAACAATCAAACTCATGCGAAGAACCTGTCTTTCAGATCCTGAGAAGATCCATAATTAATCCATTTTTCAATATTTGTCGTTAGAACCTGCAGCAATTCAGATGTTGTTAAGTTGCAGGCTTTGTGGCCGCGCCGGCGCTACAAACCCTAAGCCCTAAACCCCAAACCCTCAGAGCGCATCCTCGGACTCTGGCAGCACCGGGAAAAAACCCACCCTCAACCATAACCCTAAACCCCTAAACCCCTCAACCCTACCTTAAAGTCGACCTGCGCCCTCAAACTCCACTCGGCGTAGGTTTGTCTGCAACGGTCGCCGAGCTTGTAGCCGAAAGAGAGGCGGTTGAGGGCTTGGTTTTGCTAGGGTAACTATAGTAGTTTTGGGCTTGGAAGAATTTCCAATATTATTCCAGGGATTCCTGATTAGTCTACCTATGTTACTATATTACAAAAATACCTCCCAAAAATCAGTCTTATTATTAGTAAGACCCCTCTGCCACAGAATCCGTGTAGAACCCTATAGTAACCTTTATAGAGCCCCTTATGGAACCCTTTCAAAGCCGAAGCTATGCCCCCAGCCAGGGTGGGGCTTATTGAGCTTCACCCCAAAGTTCCGAAGTGTACGGAGATATATACATGTATATATAGATGTACATGTACACATGTACATATACCCGAAGCCCTATTCCCTACAAATAGTTACGGACTTCCCTGGCAGAGTCCAAAAAGCATTTCATTATGGAAGTTATTGTAACATGAGCTTTGAGAGATACGGTATATTCTACTATAATATGGTTCAGTTTAGCGCCTTTTCTGCCATGGTTGAAGGTATACTCCAGAATAGATTGGGTTCTGCAGTGCCATACTTGAACGCTTGTTGGACCTGTTCCTTAAATTTAAACGGCCATTGTACAAATAGATTTGCGCACTTAACTCCCTGGTCGCTTCAACATCTTGAAAGTCCAGTCAATGGGTTTTGGAGTCTCTGGGTCCGTACAGGAAAATGCATATTCCCTAAGCTAGGAAGCCCGAAAACCCTAAACCCCAAACCCGGCGGCCATTGGAGTCTCATGGTTCGGTGCTTCAATGCCCTAAGGGTTCAAGTACCTAATTATCATATACTCTCCCAAATAGTAACTTACATAACTACTATCCCAAACCTAAGTCCCTAATTACTGGGTCCTTTGGACCCTTAGGGATATATAGAAACTGTATACTATATGATATCCCACAGAACCTTATTCTAAGTGTCAACTCCACTCTGTCGCTAAGTAGAGGGTTTAGGGTCCTAAACCCTAAACCATAATCTTAAACTCTACCATAAACCCAAACCCTTTGGAGTGCGGTTCTTCCTATAGTCTCCTTCGAAACTATTTTGTTTATTGATTCAGATAAACACCAAGACAATATTGAAGACATATTACTTTCATTATGGTTCTAAGCGGGTATAGCAGCAGGAACAAGCCCACAACACCTTAAGCCCTTGAGCTCCAAACCCTAAACCCGAAACCCCTAAACCCCTAAACCCCTAAACCCTTAACCCTAAACCCTAAATCCCCAAACCCTAAGCCTCTAGGTTTAGCAGAACCCCGAAACCCTTAACCCCAGACCCTAAACCCAAGACACTTACCAAATCCTAAACACTAAACCCCTAACCCCTATATAAACCCGAAACAATAAACCCTAACTCCCTAAACCCTAAGCCTCTGGGTGTAGCAGGAACCCTTAAACCCTTAACCCTAGAGCCTAAACCCAAAGCACTTACCAAATCCTATATAAACCCGAAACAATAAACCCTAAACCCCCAAACCCTAAACCTCTTGGTTCAGCAGGAACCCTTAAACCCTTAACCCTAGACCCTAAACCCAAAGCACTTACCAAATCCTATATAAACCCGAAACAATAAACCCTAAACCCCCAAACCCTAAGCCTCTGGGTTCAGCAGGAACCCTTAAACCCTTATATAACCCTAGACCCTAAACCCTAAACCCTAAACCCAAAACCCTAAACCTCTGGGTTCAGCAGGAACCCTTAAACCCTTATATAACCCTAGACCCTAAACCCAAAACCCTAAGCCCCTTGGCAGGAACACGCCGCCTGCGCGGCAGAGCGCAGGCGCCTGGCCGGGCGTTTGATCTCGGCAGAGGCGCCCAGAGGGGGTGGGGGGGGTCCATCGGGTTTGGGGTTTAGGGGTTCCTTACTTGGAAGGGCAGGGGACTTAGTAAGTAGGTTATAAGTAGAGTTATAAGTACCCCAAATGGAGTTACCCCAATTATAATCCTACTTATAACCTACTTACTAAGTCCCCTGCCCTTCCAAGTAAAGGTTTTCAAGGGATCCTTAATGAAGGGGATCCTTTAAAGGAATCCTTAAAGGGATCCCTAACGGAATCCAAACAGGGATCCCAAAAGGGAGGGATCTACAAGAGATCTATAAGGGTTTTGCGTTTTGGGTGTTTAGGGTTTAGGGTTCAGGGGCCGTTTGGGGCCTCTTGCCGCATTTAGCGACTGTAGTGTTTTGTTTTGGCTTTGTTCGATCTATTGAGGATGTTTAGGGCTGCTAGTCTGTAGGGTTTAGGGGCTGGGGGATATGTGCGTTCTTTTGGGTTGTTATAGGGGTTAAGGGATTGAAAAGGGCTTAGGGTTTAAATAGGTCATAGGGATTGGGGCGTTTAAGCCTTAGGATTGAAACTAGGGTCATTTTTAGATGTTCTATAAGAGTGTCTCTAAGGGTTGCTATACGTACAGTTGAGGAGTTGAGATGCTTGGGGTTCAGGGTTTCTAGGGCTGACAAGGCTGACAAGGCAAAATAATATGGCATTTAGGGTTTTTCTGGTTGAGAGCTTCGTGTTCAAGTTAAGGCTTGAAGATAAGGGTGCAGGGCTTAGTGTGGTGTCGGGCTTTCAGTTCGATTGGTTTTAAGGATTTAGGGTGGGTAGGACTTGTACGAACTCGTTATAAGGGTGCTTCAGGCTGTCATGACGGCTTTCGGAAACTTCAATGAAGCTGCCATATCCGCATGGAATTTAAGGGAGTTAAACGTCTTGCTTCTGCAGGGTTTGGGTTTTCGGGTTGACGGATGTGAAGGTTTGGGGTTTCAGGGCTGAGGTTTCTGGGGTTCCTTTGGCGGTTCGTTGGGGGTTTCGGGCTTAATGGGAGCCCACAAGCTTCCTTGCTTGTACCACATCAGGATGGTAGGCTGAGTGCAATTTCTGAGGTCTACTCAGTACGGTAGAATTCCATTAAACCCTAAAGCCTAAACCCTAAACCCTAAACCCTAAGGAAACACACACACACACACACACACATATATATATATATATATGTATATATATATATGCATACACACATACTAAAATACAACAGGCGTCTACATTAAAGTTGAGAGTGGGGGACTACATCGATACAGTTGCAGGCTGTGGGGGCTTTCATGTGAGGATACAGGACGTAGGGTTTAGGGTGTCGACTTACGGATTTCGGGTGCGGGGGGTAAGAATCATACCTACATATTTCGTCTATATAGTTTTAGTATTTGACACTTAAGACCTAAACAAGTTAACGTACACACACACACATACATACATACATATATATATATATATATATATACTGGAATGCAATGGAATGGAATGGAACGCATTGTAATATAATGTAGCGTAATGCAGTGTAATGTAATGTAAGTTATACATGTAAAAAACATATACACATGTATCTACACACACATATGTATATACATATATACATATATACATATACAAATATATATATATATATATATATATATATATATAAGTATACATGTACATTGTCTGGGGTTTGGGGCTCTTAGTCTCCGGCCTGTGCTGACCCTGAGATCGCCTTGCCCCGTCGCAGGAGCGCCTGGCGGAAGCTTCCACCGAGATGCGAAAGAGGGAAATCTCGCAGGTAGGGCTTGTCTTTTTTTTAGGGCTTTGAAATTTGGGTTTCGGGTTAGGGTGAGGGGCCTGTGTGAGCTTTGGGGCAGAGGGTTTGGAAACTTTGGGTTCAGGTGTTTATGGTGTAGCCCTAGCCCTTTAGAAAAAGGCTTATGGGTTGGTGTTTAGGCCTTTGGGTTTAGGTTTGGGAGCTTTCTGTTGTGGCATTTGGGACCTGGGTATCCGCTTCGTCTTGTTTGCATGAAGCGACGGCAGAGTCTTTGATGCTGTTAGATGTTCTTGCATGGCCCTGCATGGCCGTTCACTGTCCGGCTGCTTCCTATCAGCCGGACTGTCTTCGTACAATCAGATAATCAGGAAAGGCAACTATCTCTGTCTGACAGGCCTCAATCTAAGGTTTTGGGTTCAATACTCTTGAAGTGAATTGTTGAGATCGCCGATATCCGATATCGAATACTCAAAAGAAACACGAACACCATACCCTCCGAAAGTCTCACGCCCGCCGTTTCGCAGGCCCAAATCCCAGTGATTCGGGAGCCTGTGACAGTCGAATCGATGTCGGCAGCAGCCGTGGAGAACGGGCAACTTGGATGACTCTTCGCCTGTAATGTAGGTGCCTAAATAACTACCAATACTATTTTGGTGGTACCTTATAATAACTATAGTATAAGTGGCCCCAAAACCCGATGTGCATGTTTAAGGCCATTATGTTACCCACAAACTCAAGGCCTGGTTGTGTGGCATTTTGGCCGCAATGTGTCTCTAAGCCAACGGCATGATTCCTAAGCCCTAAACCCTGCAGCCCAAGCCCCAACCCCAGACCCGAGCACCCTGATTCAGGGTCCGGATACTGAGTAGCAGTCTTCCTTCGGGTTCTGATGTCTAATCTAAAGGAGTAGACCAGAACAGTCTCTTCCATTTATTGCGGCATCTGCTTTAAATCTTTCATCTTCAATCCTGAGGCTTAGATCCCAACCACTGAATCGACACACCAGGCTCGCTAACGGGCACAGCCGGCTAAATGGCCGCAGCCCGGAACCGGAAAGGAGCCCCGGAACGAGCAGAAGTAGCTCGCAACTCGGATCAACTGGGGGCGCTACAGCGGCTTCTAAGGGGTTTAGGGTTTAGGGAATTCATTGGGCTTTGGAGCTGAAAGGTGGGTTTTGTGGGGGCTTTGGAGGATTTAGTCTTAGGGTGACGGTTTGGGGCCTGAGATTCAGAAGTTTAGCTGCTAAGTTAGGTACCAGGAATATAAGCCTCCCTAAACCCTAAACCGT
Organism: Symbiodinium sp. CCMP2592; assembly: GCA_905221615.1. NCBI lineage: Eukaryota > Dinophyceae > Suessiales > Symbiodiniaceae > Symbiodinium > Symbiodinium sp. CCMP2592. The sequence continues at coordinate 350,973 of CAJNDT010003190.1, forward strand.
AAACCCTAAACCCTAAACCGTAAACCCTAAACCCTAAACCCTAAACCCTTGGATTGCCGAAGCCCTGAAGCCCTGCCCTCTTCGGACTACCGGCCCTGGCTGTCGGGATTGAAGTTTGGGGACTCGGAACCTCAGGTCCTTGGGTTTTGGGGTTTGGGGTGCTTACCTTTGGGGGCCTTATAAAGGGGTCTTTAAGGGTTACTATAAGGGATCTATAAGGGTACTATAATATAGGGCCTTAATCATCCTATAACTTACCTTTGGTGAGTAGGGAATGGAAGAATGGTAGTAATAGTAGTTATAATTGCACCCTATTCCTCCATTCCCTACTAACCAAAAGTAAGTCTAGGGTCCAGTCGCCAGATTTGATTGTTGATCTGTACAAACTGATGGTCACCCGTGGTATACTGCTACTCTGGACCCCAGATCATGGTGTCATCGAGTCCTAACCTGTACCCTTATCATCACCCCTATGTCAAGCTGTAACAATAACCCTTAAGGCATGCATCCCAACAAACTTTCATAGCAACGTTCTAACGACAGCATGCAGAGTAACCCTTTCACCCTAAACCCTAGAGCCCTAGAGAAAGTCCCATGCACCCCTCAAAAGCACGAACAAAAACTAAGACCTGAACCTTGATCCCTGCGCCTGACATGTGTAAAAATAGGACACCGTAAACCCCAAGACGCCCTGCCCAAGGCTTTCGATTCCGGTCGCAGAGCGGGCGCTTCGCAGTCGGATGCCAAGACCATGGGCTTCGCAGAGGGTTCTTTTCTATATCTTCCAAGTATCCCTTAATTTAGGGTTTTGTATTTAGGATTTGGGGTTTCGGGGCTTTGGGCTCTTGCCCAACGCTTTCAAATAATTATCCCTGATCACGTTTTCAGTGTTCCTTACTGTAACGTCCTTATGTAGGTCTATAAAAATGTAGGGGTTTCAGGTTCCAGGTATGCCTGAAATTTTGGCAGGATCCCGAATATGATTTCCGGTGCAATGTTCCTTAATCAAGCGATTTTGGAAGGTAAAAGGTGAGCATTGCAGAGAGGGCTTTAGGGTTTGGGGTTTAAGGGCCTAAACCCTAAACCCTAAACCCCAAAACCCTAAACCCAAAACCCAAAACCCCAAAACCCTAAACCCAAAACCCCAAAACCCTAAACCCTAAACCCTAAACCCTAAACCCTAAACCCCAAAACCCTAAACCCTAAACCCCAAAACCCTAAACCCTAAACCCTAAACCCCAAAACCCTAAACCCTAAACCCTAAACCCTAAACCCTAAACTTTAAGGGTTTGGGGTAAAGGTTCAGGAGCTTCAGAGTTGACGCGCTTTACAATTGGGGTCAAGGTTCTCGGGCTTTAGAGTGTAGGATGCTTTAAAGGGATCTATAAGGGCTCCTTAAAGGGATCTATAAGGGTTCTATAAAGGGTTTAGGGTTTCCGAAAATTGGGGGCTAGGTGCCCAGTAGTACCCTTATTCCCTTTTTGTAGTCCTAGGTTCCTTATGAAGTTATCCAATATCAAAAAGGGAGCCCCTTTGATTCCTAGCTTACTGGGCATCCTAGGAGTTGACGCGCTTTGCAAAGGTCTGAGAGCAGTATTCAAGGCTTCATGGGACTTTCAGTCAACAAAGGTTGAATGGAGTTGACATACTGGTACCGGGATACTAGCGCCGTACATGGTCTCTGTATAGTTATAGTGACGCACACCCCCAAAACCCAGTTCTAACACAAAAACCTGCCTTAAGCCTTCTCCTGAACCATGGCAATGTATATGGACGTGCGATCCTTTAGAATTAACATGGTAACATAGAAGCTTGAAAGAATTACCATTCTGATTCCTTAGAGTTCTTTACCAAGACTTTTCATGACATTCTAGATACAGAAATATATGTCTATCTGTATCTCTACATATGTATATACATATGTTTATATTTATCCCCCAAACGCCAGTCTAGTTGTTGAGGCCCCGATATTATGCCCTTATTGGCCCTGTCCGCATTCTTTTTTGGACCCACGTGTTTTAGAACCCATCGAGCAACGCTGCTCTAATTTTTAAAGTCACGTTGTCACCTTTATGTAAGGCGACCCAGATCCTGCATAGAAAAGCAAGCACATGATCATGCCCACCAGGGATCCAGCATTTAGGTTTGGTGAGAGTTTGTTGGGTATTGGCCTTAATTATCGGGTTTAGATGGTTTCAGGTTGATGGTTTCTGGTGTATTTGTTTTCTAGGGTTTGTTGAGGTCAGGGTTTAAGGTTCATGGGCTGATTGGGTTTTGGGATAGTGCTCCAAGCCGGACACAGGGCTCAAAGCCCTGAACCCTTAAGGGTTTAGGGTTTAGGGTAGGGTTTAGGGTGAGTCTTCCTGGAGGCATCCTCGTCGCGAGGCATAGCCGCGCGAAAATGGGAGCATCAGAGGAGATGGTTTTTTCGTGGAAGTTTTGACGGTTGCTGCCATACGAGGTCCACAACATAGGACTTTGGAGCAGCAAATTAATTTTTGTACTTGTACTTTGTTTTTGGAACAAGATACACTGTCCGACTAAAGATCAGAAGGTGGTGGGGTTCGGGATTCAAGAGCTTTTTAGGCTAATGACTCAGCAGGGCATTCGGCGTTTAGGATGAAAGGTTTACGGCGTAGGGTCGGTTTCAGAGTTGAATTGAATACAAGGCCGTTCCAAAAAGATGCACCTTCGTGGTATAAGGTCCCAAATTACGGATTCTGCTTTCTAGATTCTCCCAGAGGTTTGGGTGAGGCTTGAAACAACTCGGTGAAACCCACAAGAATGCTTGCAAGACCGTATAGGTCCAGACAAAGCCGTGTACAAATTGGTAAAAACCCTAACCCGACAGGCCCGAAACGCTAAACCCAATGAAGCCCCCCGACCATAAACTCTTATGACTCTACAAAGTCGTTTACAACCTAATAGCCTTACAATCTAATCATATCAAACCTTGTAACCCTACAAACCCCTGTAGCACTTCATCTAAAGCCCTACCCTAGCGCTCCAGTTACCTAGATAGTAGGTTACTGGGTATATACTATATGGTTAGTAGCCTACTATTTAGGTAACTGGAGGTACAGGGCTGTTCAGCCTGAACCCTAAACCCTAACCCCTAAACCCAGAACCCTAAAACCCCTAAAACCCACAACCCTCAAACCCCTATAGCACTTTCTGAAACCAGGATCCTTCCGAAGCGCCGACCTCAGCGCCCTTGCGGCGCTGGAACTCCGAAGCCCTTCGGCAGGCGGCTTTTGAAGAAAGCCTTTTTGGGGGCGGTTAGCGTCTGTTGTTTAGGGTTTAGGGGTTTGGGTTTAGGGGTTAGGGTTTAGGATTTATAGGGTCTGGGGTTTAGGGTTTAGGGGTTTTAGGGTTGGCGTTTCGGGCTTAGGGTTTGGTGTGAAGAGTGGCTTTTCGGGTCGTTCAGGGTTGAGTTAGAGGGTAGTTGGGGGGGTCTAGTGGGGTTTCGGGTACAGGGTTTAGGCTTTGGAATTACTTCAACGGGAGTTCCTATCCGCCACGCAGGAGGGCTTCAGTGGGTCAGTTTAGGGGTTAAAGGGCGTAGGGCTAATGGGGCTTTAGGTAGCCCAGAGGGTCCAAGTACCCAAGTAGTAGATCCCAAAATCCATACCCTGAATGAGTTTCGGACCTTGAAAGCCTACTAGTTGGGTACTTGGACCCTTAGGGTTTGGGGCATCTTGGTCTCCCACAAAAAGCAGGGGTCGACTATTGGATATATAGTATCCCCACATAGTATAGTCCCTATCTTTGTTACAGTACGTATTGATCATACAGTATCTCCCCTATAGTATAGCCCCTATCTCAAGTAGAATGCACCTCCAACGCCTCACCAAATTTCTGAGGCTACTACATTTCAGCCTGGCCTCTGATATGAATGCATGACTACTTCTAGACCATTCTAGGCTCTGATCTTTGAACCAAGTGCTCTGGCGCTTAAGGTATCCAAACCTACCTGAACCCTATAAATGGAGGTTGTTAACTTCTGCTTTCCTCGTAGGTGTCCATCTGGGCTTTGGAGTACCATACTTTAGTACTTTTTTCTTAATGGAACCATTATGAAATAAAAGTTTATACTTTTTTCTCCCTGGTTACTTAAAAGCCCAGCCATAGTGAGTAGGTAGGTTTTTTGGGGGCCAAGGTCAGCCTTAAGCCTGTACCCCAAAGCGGAAACCAGTGTTTGCTTCCATGGATTTTGCAGGAGATCGCTTCCGCTGCTGCGAACCGACGCCGCTGCTTCCAACCCCGGCGTCCTACGATGGAAAGGTAGTTTCAGGGCTCGGGTTTGTGGCTTAGGAGCATCTGCAAGTCCCGCAACCTAAACCATAGGACCGTAGGAAGGAGAGCTTAAGATCGTTCTTGCTGAGAGGCTGTGGAAGCTTTTGGCTTGGCAATGCTCCGACATAATAGTAATAGTAGTAAGAATGAAGTAAAGATAATCTAAATAGTAATACTAATAGTAATTATAATTGCAATAATAGTAATAATCATAAGATAAAAATAAAAGTAATAGTAGTATAGTAATAGCAATGGTAAGGCATCCCTTATGCTCCGACAGTCCCGAAATCGACTCGTTCCTCGCTCTTCGGCCCCCTTGTGCACCGGATTATCGGCATCGCGAGACTCATGGTCACCTTGTGGAAGGGAAATTGAGGCTCGATGGTTTAAGTTTAGGGCTCATAATGTAGGAACCTGATTAAGAGACCCTGGGCCTAGCACCCCAAAATAGTAGGATTCACATAAGGAACTCCAAAAAAGGCCCAAGGTTTCTTAATCAGGTTCCTACATTCGGCTACAATGGCGTCGAAGCCGCGTGTATCCCAAATCGTCGAACTAATTTAAAGCTTTGGCAATAACCCTAAGGCTCCATGTACCCTTATAGTAGATACTTAGGCCTTAAAGTACCTATATATAGGGACTACTTTGGGGCTTAAGTATCTACTATAAGGGAACATGGAGCCTTTGGGTAACAGAACCTTTTATAGAAGGGCGCTCCTCGCTTCTGTCTGGCTCTGGCCTAGGGGTTAGAAGCACTTGGGCCCAGACACCAGGAACTGTAAACCCGAAATTCGTGTGGTCCGAAGCCCAAGTCCCGATATGCAGGAAAGTGAAATTTTTGAACTAGTTGTGGCAGTAGTAGCAGTGGTGGCATTTGCCGTCGCAGCAGCTGTAGCTGTAGAACTGTAGCAGTTGTACTAGTCGTGGTAGCACCGTAGCAGTAGTACTACGGTTGATGATATAAATCTGCATTACCTGAAGGACCCTAAACTATGGGAATTATGGTATATTCCCTATTCTGAGTAATGCAGGATTTATATCATCAACCGTAGTAGTGGTGGTACGGTAGGAGTGGGTACCCGTCGAAGAGCCTCCCTTGTAGAGCTCAGGAGCGAGCAAAGATCCTCGGAGAATCCTTCGTTTCGGCGTTGAAGCCCTGCTCCCCCAAAAAGGGTTTAATGTAGAGGCCTTAAGAATAGAATAAGTATAAGGTTTTGGGGCCCATTATTATACTATAGTTATGATAAGGGACCCCCCAAAATAGTAGTGGTAACGATTCAGTCGGGTTTAAGCCCTAGTAGAGTTTAGGGTGAGTCCCAAACTCGAATCTCGAGCTGAGGACAGCTCTCCGTGTACGCTGAGTCGTCCTCCTCGTCATCGAGTTTGCCCGACTTCGGACAAAAGTGCAAAGCGTTTGGGTCCAGGATCTGGCTTTCCTGCTTCGCGATACCGATGAATACCCAGCAAACTCACGCCTTTTCCCCGACGGGGCCGGGCAGGGACTGGGGAAATGGCATTCCCTCCCTGTAAGTTCAGTTCAGGGCGGCAGTTAAGGTGGAACAAGGGTTCCTTCGAGAGAAGGTCCATCGAAAGAGCAACCCTGGCCCTCCAGCATGCCTTCAATGATTGTGCCGCCTAGTCAGTGGATGGAGCCCTTTTGAGTGTTTTGGGTCCTCCCTTACTGCGAACAATACCGCCAATCGATCAGAAAATGATGGTAAGACTTGTTTTTCGGGTTCTACTGAGCCCCCGAATCTTACCTATCAGGGTCGTACATACCAAACCCCAAGCCCTAAACCCCGAACTGAACCCTAAATTCCAAACCCTGAGGCTCTACTTGGAGGGGCAGGGGACTTAGCAAGAAGCTTATAAGTAGGGTCATAACTGGGGTAACTCCATTTAGGGTACTTATAACTCTACTTATAACCTACTTACTAAGTCCCCTGCCCTTCCAAGTAGAGATCCGTCTTGCTGAGGCGTCTCGTACCTCGCCCGATGCATCTTTATAGCTCGCAAGTCACAGGCTCCGAGCTTGGTGGGGTGATCTTCTTCTGAAGATTCCGCGGGGTTTCTTTGGGGTTCTTTACGAGACGCTTGTGGCTTCTTTTGGGCAAAGGGTTTAGTGTTCCGGTTTCTGCAGTATCTGTGGTTCAGGCTGGAGGCGCGTAGAGCTTTGGAATTTATCAGGCTGGGGATACTTCTCCAAACGTGGTTGATGGCTTTGCGCTTGAGTCCAGCAGAGGTACTACACAATCACAGTGAATCTCTGGGGCCCCCTAAACTGCGGCCTCAATCCTGACCCCTACAGCCCAAATCCCCAAATCCCCAGCACCCTAAACCCCAGAACCCCGAAACCCTATATACACCCTACATGCAACTTCGGCCCGAAGAAACCTGCATCTGTTTCTTTATAGAATTGTAAATTCCTCAAAGCGGTAGGTTTTTTGGAGTTCAGGTACTCCCTAAACGCGACCCAGGGGTTGATCCAAGTCTCGTGGCTTTTCGGGGTTGAGGGATGTTTAGGGTCACGGCTATACAGTTTAATTTGGATTATCGGTTTAGGTTTCAGGCGAGTAGTTTTGCAAACTGCTGAGGCTCGCCTATGGTGGTCGTTCTGTTGTTCCTCTGGATGTTAGTCAGGTTGTGACACTGTTTCTGATTGCCAACTGCAAAGAATGCAAGCTGATTCTCTCTTGCGAAGTGAAGCGACGACATTTTCTGCTGTGATGGCAGCTAGCCATATAGATCTACCTAACGCAAATCTCAAAAGGGCCCTCCAGAAACAGCTACTTTGAATATCTGATTTCGGATAGCAACTATCCGAAAGAGCGGCCCAACACCCAAATGCTGTAGCAGCTCCCCACCTGCTTCGTCTAAAGTGGAAAAGGAGGGACCCTTAATAAGGTAATATACCCTTAATATAGCTTTTATATATTATACCCATGATATAGACCATTATAGGCTAAGGGTCCCCTTTAAGGGTCCCTCCTTTTCCCCTTTGATTCGTCTAAGCATCATCGAGTCTAATCTGGAAACATCCGCAGACTCAGGCGAACTTGTTGGACATGCTCAAACAGTACCGGGTGGAAGAGAAGAACATCAAGAATCAATGGCACAACATCTTCCGCGACAAGTTGCGGGCACAGAGCAAAGGCCTTGCAGGAATTGGACATACTACAGAGCAAGCATGCCTTTTCTGGGTGGCATCTGCTATGTGCAGCCTCACTCGGCCTTATCGAGTCCGGACACAGCGCACCGCTGCTTGGAGTCGCTGATTGCATAGACGCGATGTGGCACCGATGCTAAGCAGTCTCTGACAGAGAGTACTATTGCGATCAGCCGGAGCCTGCAACGTGTGCGGATCTGTCACTCTCTCCATGAATGGCACTTAGAAATGATTTCTAATTTTTGGTTATTATAATCCCTAAGAAACAGCTAAAATTCTAATTTTTGCTAGGCTTCTAAGTTCAGTGTAGATTCCTCCAGGACCCCCCAAGTAGCCTTTAATAAAGCCCTTATGGTCCCTAATAGTGGGTATTTAGGGTATGTTAGAGGGTAGTTGGGGGGTCCAGGCTTGAACCCCAAAATCCCAAGCAGCCCGAAGCCCCAGGCTATGGACCAGAAATCCTCAGCCCTAAAGCGGAAGTTGGCTCTGAACCCGGCACTGACACCGAAAGGGTTTAGGGTTTAGGGTTTAGGGGTTTAGGGTTTAGGGTTTAGGGTTTAGGGGTTTAGGGTTTAGGGTTTAGGGTTTAGGGGTTTAGGATTTAGGGTTTAGGGTCCGGCAAGATAAACAACCCCGAACCCGAAGCCCGCTGTTCGAATGCTTTCTTTTGGACTGTTGATCCTCGACGGAACCATTAAGAAAGAAGAGGTTCTACGTTTTCCTCTGTGGTTTCGTCCTTCATTGAACCCAAAACATCTCCAAGCCGTAAACTAGTATCAGCCGCAAAGAAACTATCTATCTATCTACCGATCGACCTATCAATCTATCGACCTATCTGCGTATGTATCTATCTATCTATGTATAAAAGTATATAAATAGATGAACATACATCTGTAAATATATACATATACATATATATATATATATACCTATGTATATACCCCAAACTACACCGGCGCCCAGGTGGCAGGAAGTGCATCCAACCGCCTCCTTGGGGCCGCTGCGGCGGTCCCGGAAGGAGTTTGGGAGTTCCTTTTTTCAGGGAAACCCTAAACCCTAAACCCCTTAACCCTAAACCCTAAAACCATCTAAGGCTGCGACGGCTAGAGACTAGTGCAGTTGCAAAACGGCCCTCAAAAAAAACTGTAAGTTACCACCTTAGGTTCTGTTAAGGGTTTAGGGTGTAGGGGTGTAGGGGTTTAGGGGTTTGGGGTTTATGGGTTCTTTGGAGGTTTTTGCTTAGGGTTCTGTTCAGGGTTTAGGGTTTAGGGCCAGGGGTTTAGGTGCGAGGATTAGGGATTCTTTGGAGGGTTCTGCTTAGGGTTTAGGGGTTTAGGGTTTAAGAGTTTAGGGGTTCTTTGAAGGGTTCTGCTTAGGGTTCTGTTAAGGGTTTAGGGTGTAGGGGTTTAGGCCTTGAGGCTTTAGGGGTTCTTTGAAGGGTTCTGCTTAGGGTTCTGTTAAGAGTGTAGGGTGTAGGGGTTTAGGCATTGAGGGTTTAGGGGTTCTTTGAAGGGTTCTGCTTAGGGTTCTATTAAGGGTTTAGGGGTTCTTTGAAGGGTTCTGCTGACGGTCCTATGAAGGGTTTAGGGTACGGAAGGGTTTCTGTAGGTGCCTGTCGGCGTTCCATGGAGGGTTCTGGTCACGTTACTATGAGGGCTCTTGATGTTCTGGTTCTATGCAGGTTTCCAGCAAGGATCCTTGATGGGTTCTACTATAAGGATTCTGTTCAGGGTTCTACTGAGGATTCGTTGAAGGTTCCAGAGAGGTTCTATGAACGTCCCCTCTAAGGGTTCCTTAAGGTTCTATTGAGGGTTCTTTCAGGGTTAACTCAAGGGTTCTAGAGATGCTCTGTTTACAAAGGTTCCATACGGGTTGTGTAAGGGTTCTACAAGCGTTCTACTGGGCTCAAGGTTTCGGGTAATTTTTAGGTTTTCGGGATCTGAGTAGGGGTGATTTCGGGACTTGGGATCTGCGACAGTGGATGTTTGGGGTGCAGGGCGTATGCAGTGGTTGGGGGAATCTCGGTGGGGTTTGGGGTTCGGGTGCAAAATTTCAGAGGTCAGGATGTGGGCTGGCAGGAGTTTGTACTATGCTAGCCCTACCGGCGATCCGACACCCGCCCCACGAGCCCCATACAAGGTTCTGAATACTAATTATATGGATTGTAAGTGTATTTCTTTATACAGCTATTCTGCAAAATTCCTCAACATATTCTGATCATCGATGCCCGCCGGGCATCCCTGAAATCGGTCGCCACTGTAGCCGAAAGCTTTGAGTTGCTCTTCTCGACCCAACCTGGGAACAACTCTACGAGTTTCATTAGTCTTACCCTATAAGAATCGATGTATACCTAAATCATCGTTTATGCTGTGGCCCCAAAGTATTTATAATTAGTAGAGTACGTAGCTTTTAACCTTTTTGGGGGGCACTTTCCCAAAGGTTAACCGTTAGCTGCCGTAGGATACTGGACAAGTAAGCTACAACAAGGACTTCAATGAGCGGAAATATTTTCGTGAATACTATTAGGGTTTAGGATTGAGGGTTTTATTGACATCGGAAGGAAAGTTGGGGCCAAGAAGGTCGTGGACTGGTCGGAGTGGCAGTGCCTCAATTGGGCCACCTGCAGCAACTACATGTCCGAACGCAGCACGACCCCTAAACCCTAAACCCTAAACCGTGCCTTGTGGCATGAAGGTTCGGGATGAACAGAAGCGGCCGAAGGAAGAACTGGCGGCCCAGAAGCAGCGCCTCGAGGAGGCGAAGACATGCGCGGCACAGCAGGGTATCAAGCCCAAAGGCTCCATGTTCCCTTATAGTAGATACTTAAGCCCCAAAGTAGTCCCTATATAGGTACTTTAAGGCCTAAGTATCTACTATAAGGGTACATGGAGCCTTAGGGAAGGCCGGCCACATGATCACATTCGTGACAGTTGGCAAAGCAAAATAGATCACCCACCCTGTCAGCCAAAAGCTTTTCAAGAAGCTTCTGGGGCTTGCTCGCGAGGAGGTGTTCAGCGAGTACCGACCCGGTCGGGCGGATATAGGCCAAGACCCTATTGGCATATTTTACGCCCCTACATTCTATTCTAAGCCTTAACCTTTTCAACCGTATACATTAGACCCGCAACCCGAATCCCCAAGCCCTAATCTTTGAAGCGCCCACACTCACTATGCGCCTGAGCCCTAAACACTGTTGGCCATCCCCGTTTGCCTGCTTCTGGTGAGGTTGGAGGTGTCTACTTCGTGACTCTGGGATTTGCCAACGGTTGGCTCCGTTATGCCGAGGTGAGCCATTGTATTTGTTTTTCTCTGGCATTCCTGCTGTTTCTGGGGGGTCGCCGTTTGGCTTGTTGTATCGCGGGTGTTGATTGCGAGGTTATCTAGCGTTGTCGCTGATGTGGGCTGCAACATGAACTCGATGTTCCAGGCATGGCTTACTTGAGGCTTCGTTTGCATCCGTGTTTTTTGAGTGCTGAGTTGATTTACTGATCTGCATCAAGCGCAGTATCAAGAAAAGGACGCATGACATCTCGACGGAAGCCACAGAAACAATAGTAGTACGCTTCGCTAGGGCAATCTTCGTAGGCTTTAGTGGACTTAAGCTAGAACGGGTCGGAGAAAGGAATCATAAGGAAGGACACAGCAAAATTTTGCCTTGCAGAGATGTTACAGGCTTTTCAATTTTGCCATATGCTCACGGCGAGCACTATGAAGAGCTTAATGTCTTCTGGGCTGGGGTATTCAGCCCGGTCATTATAACCAAACATCCTGCTCAAACCCTATCTCCAATGTTACGGAACGTGTATGCGAGAAAAGTAGCGGGGAGAGGCTTTCCAAGCCTTAAGACATGCTGCGCAGCGCGCTACTCTACCGCATATTCTCAGGCTTAGGAAACGCCGCAGGACACCGCGCCGTCTGCAGAAGTTAGAACACTCCCACAATACATGACAGCACGCCCCCCTGCCTCACGCATCCCCGGCAGGTGCTGGAAGCATTGATGCTGCCGGAGAGCACGGACACGGAGTTCGCCAGCAGGTGCCAGTAGCAAAGGGGATGCTTCTACAACTTATTCCTTGCCGAAACCCTTGAAAAACCCGGGCTTGGCGTGAGGTATACCTAGACCCGCAACTACCCTCTCATGTACCCGAAATATCACGAAATACCCCATGATTTTGGACCATAGGGGCTCTATTAAAGGGCCCTTGCCGGGTTGAGGGGTTTAGGTTTTTTCTTGGCAGGGCTTTGGGGTTTTGGGTCAAGGTTTAGGGTTTTGCGGGTTTGGCTTCAGCGGTTTTGGGGCGTTGGGGTTTAAGGCTGGAAGGGTTGGGGTTTGGAGTTTCGGGTTTGGCTTGAGGGTGTTTGGGGTATGCGGAGTAGATTTCGGACTTGTCTGAGGGATTGAAGAAGCTACTTGTGATGTAGCATGTCTGTCTATGCAGTCCTATAGAGCACACCTTACATATATATCTATATATATACATATATTTATAATGATCCGTCTTGCTAACCCTACCGGGGTCTGGGCTCGACTGCGTCAGACATGAGTCGAAGCATTCATGGATTTCACAGCTATGCGCTCGGAGGTTTCAGGCTTTAGGGTCTATAGGCTTTAATTTAGGGCTTTGGGATTATACCTTCACCTAACAAATTTTGTAGGTTCTTATTATAAACCCTAATATGGCATTTATAGGGACCCTACTTTTTTGTAGGTTTTGGTAGGTTAAGATTGGGTTTAGGGGTCGAGGGGTTCAACAACTCGGATTCTAAGCTGTGGTGTCGGAGGGCGATGTCCTGTCGCCTTATCAGTTCTACTTGTTTGTGCAGGTTAGGGTTTCGGGTTTAGGGTTCAGGGTTTAGGGTTTAGGGTTATGGTTCCGGGTTTCTTGCGAGTCTCCACCGTCCACGACATGAAACGCCGCCCAGAGAAGCAGTTGGATCTGGGCCCAGACTCTACGACGGCATGCCTTGCTACTGTAGAGGGTCTCATTACCCTAGAGCTCCAGTTACCTAAAGAGCAGGTTACTAACCATATATCATGTACCCGAATAACCTGCTGTTTAGGTCACCGGAGCCCTAGGGATATTCAGGCTTTGATCTCAAGCCTGCGCATTGGCTCTGGGTGAAGAAACCATGGACAAGTCTGAAAAACGTGAGAAGAAGTACTCCTCTAGAAAAGCTGCATCCCAAATGAAGCATGAACCCTCAAACCCTAAGCCCTCAATCCCAAACTCCTAACCCAAACTATTTCCCAGACCCCATATAACTCGGTAGATAAACTCCCTCGGCCCTTTAAATACCCATCCCAGCATAAATCTCATACCCTCAAACCCGAAGCCCTAGCGAATGCAACCACTAAACCCTAAACCTCATACCCTAAACACTATACCCAGAGGCCCCAAAGTAGCTCCTTTTGGGAGTTACCCTAAAGGATTCTATATATGAACCCCCCAAAAGGAACTACTTTGGGGCCTTTGGATAAATCCTAAACCAAGCCGCGCCTCAGCTTGCGGGTGCTCGCGCGGACAAAGGCTCCGCCGGAGACGCCACCCGACCGCTTCAGAGAAACTCCCGGGTTTCCGGATTGAGAGCTCCAGGGAGAGGGTTCAGGGTCTAGGCTTTAGGGGCTTAGAGTTTAGGATTGAAGGGGTTTGAAAGTTTAGGGGTGTAGGGTTTCGGACTTTAGGGGTTTAGGCTTAGGGGTGTTTTGGGCTTAGGGGCTCAGCGTTTCAGGGCTTTTTGAGGTTTACGGCCCCGGTTCGACAGCTTCGGGTCTTGAGGGTGCAGGGTTTCGGGTCAGGGTCGCAGGGCTCTGGACCCTTCAATAAGGATTTGACAGCTTCATGAAACCCTAGCAACCGCAACCTAGGGCAATAAGGACTATAGCAGACTATAATCTATAAGGTTGTTTGAACCACTCAACGACAGAGTTTTGGAAAAGTGCTAAGAAACACAACCCTGTGGCACGGCACAGCCGCAGCATGGCATCCCACATCCATGTCAGCATTCGCATATGGTTGGTGGAAGTAAATGCAGTTCAGCTTTTCGAAATCGCAGTTGTGGTGCTGGTCGTCGTGATGTAGGTAGTAGTAGTCGTCGTCCTAGCAGGAGTGATAGCAAAAGAAGTAGTTGTTGGTAGCATCACGCAGATCGAAAATGCTCTCAAGCACAACTTTCGAATACCTACTGCTGGTGGACAATCCTGCATTACTCACTATAAGGAATGTACCATAGTTCCCATAGTTTAGAGTCCTTGGGGCCATGCAGGATTTTGTCCATCAACAGTATCACGCGCAGCCTCATATGTCCCCTTCTGCCTTTCGCAAGCCAAGGCGTGCATGGCTGGACGATGGGGAGCAGAGGAACCGCTACACGGTTAGGGGTTTAGGGTTTAGGTTTTAGGGTTTAGGGTTTAGGGGGTGCATCGTTTCTTGCAGGTGTTTGGGAGCCGTGATTCGACAGTAGTCACGCAAGATTCGAAGTCTGGCAGTCAAGCATGCTGGTGTGGTTCCCTATGTTCCCTCGTGGTGCATCGGGTGTGATTTATCTTCAATCCTCATGATCACCAGCTTAAGCATCACAGCCATCATTCCCACTGTCACTGTCCTCAGTGTGTGTCCTCCTCGTCATCCATGTTGGCATCGCCATCATCGGTCGCAGTCAGCATCATTCACCATCAATACTGTCACCATGACTTGTAGCATCGGAATCAACATAGTCATCTTAATCATCGTCATCGCCCTCATCATCGTATCAGAGCCACCATCAGCAGGAACATTGTCACCGTCATCTCAAGCGTAACGGGTTTTCAACCGCCTGGCAGTATTCTGGGCACGCTGAACCCCTAAACCCGAAACCTTAAACCCTAGAACCTAACCATAAGCCTTTGCCAGGCTCCTCAGGGGCTGATGTCGCAGCTCAGAATCCGCTCAGATGGCAGCCGGAAAGAGTCGCAACCGTCTGATCTGCACGATCATGTGGAAGTTTCCGAGGAAACGGGACCCCAAGAAAGTACCCCAAATAGTAGGATCCTCATTATAAGGACCGCAAAATAAGGTACCCATAATTTTCGGAAACTCCGGTGTATATGTTGAGCTAGTTGTTTGAACGGTCTATGTTATTCAAAATATTTCGGTGGTCGATAACTTATGGCAGCAGTTTGCTCAGAGGGAAGGGTTTGCCTAGGTTTGTGTACTCAGGGCCTCCGATGCTTGTTGATGTGACATGGCAAGCTTGTGATAATTAGAAACTACACTCATGTAGGAACCTGATTAAGAAACCCTGGGCCTATAACCCCAAAACTAGTAGGATTCATAGAAGGAGCCCGAATAAAGGCCCAAGGTTTCTTAATCAGGTTCCTACATTAATTGGCATTCATGATGCCCTTGGAAATTCTTGTGCTCGTTGTTTACGGCAGGCAGACCTGAACTTTGGATACTCAACTTTCCATCTGGACCACTGAAGCCTTCCTAAAAACCTTCATCTTAACCGTCATAACTATATACTGAGTAGTAGAGTAAGTAACCTTTAGCTTTTTTGCATCACTATACTCGCTATGTAATCCCAACCTTTTATCCCCAACTTCCCACAAGCCGCATCGCTACCTCCAACTCCCCTCTGCAACCGCTACACCCAGGACTCTAACCCTTGGCGTATTCCCAGAGGTAATTATATAAGTACAGTAAATTGGACGCCACTACCGCCAAGACCCTGCCCGAATTATTCAGAGCCGTATTTGGGACCCGACCAGTATCCCGTATAAACACCCTTATAGGACCCTTGACAGGAACCGTCGAACTACTGCTGATGGACAAAATCCTACAGTACCCATTTTTAGGAATATACCATAATTCCCATAGTTTAGAGTCCCTAGGGTCATGCAGGATTTTGTCCATCAACAGTACCACGGCCCCTAGATCAGGCCCTGCACCCTAAACCCTTAAACCCTGTACTCCTTCACTTGATCCAGTATTGTCTGGCTTGGAGTTAAACTGGCGGCATTCCAGTTTGTGATGGGGTTTTGAATGTTTTGGGTGTAGGGTTTAAGATGAAGGGTCTTGGGCTTGCTCCTTGGGCAAAATCTTGATCAAGCGCGGCTTGGATTTATCAACCGATACTGGAGCATGTCATATTCAGTCTGGCGCTGAGCAAGGATCAGCTTGCAGAGTCTACGCCGTCTCGACATGACGTGTTCCCCTTTGAGCTGAGATGTTGGAAGCCACTTCCTAAGCCCCATTCACACACCACAAAGCCCAAACCCTAAACTCAACCACCATGAAATCTAACGCTGACTTCGCAAGAGCTCCAGGGCTGCCCAGAACAAGAGACGTGACAGACGCAAGAACCCAGAGCTGTTGATGGCCAAGCGTTTCGGCTTCTGACGGCTATGCTCATGGTCTCAGTTGAAGATTGCCAGCTCGAGCAGGAAGACTGCAGAAATAGGACAAGGGCTTGAACATGCATGATAGGTTTTGAAGAGTATACAATGTTAGATACGACGCTTGAGTGGTGTAGGGATTGCAAAGGGGTCGCATGACTCATGAAGGTTCCTTTGTACAAGTTGAATTTGTAGGCTGCTAATCCCCCGGAAATCTCACCGAGCTACAACAACAAGATGCTAAGTGTTAATTCAATACTAATTACCATATGCATTGAAATCCGTGAGCGTCCACTCCCACTGAAAACCAGAATCAGATGACGGACCAAAAGCGAGCCTCCAAGCGAAAGCCGACAGTACAAGTTCGAAGCCATGAGGGTGGAATGATCCGTTAGCCTTCTGCAACTTCCGGCACCCTGGTCCTAAACCCGAAATCCGAAACCCGCGAGCCGCAAACATGACGCTTCCGAGCTTCCTGAAGTGCGTCCATGCCTTCCGGAAGACTCCGGGGGCTTCCCGGTCGCAAAAGACCTAGAATCTCCAGTGTAGTTCCTTCTTATGGATATCAAAAACCTATATTATAGGATCCTAACCATAAACCCTAAACCCTAAACACTAAACCCTAAACCCTAAACCCTAACCATAAAACTGGTTAACCAGAAAAAGGAACTACAATGGAGACTATAGGGAGGGACTGGGGGCTCTGCGTGTTTCGTCCGAGTTTAAGGGTTTCGGATTTCGTGCTCTAGGTTTGAGGTTTAGGGTTTAGGGTTTAGGGTTTAGAGCTTAGAGCCCTGGGTGTCGTCATCGAAACCGTCAACATCGACGCTGCATTATGAATTGTTGTCTTTTTCGGCAGACAGAGCAAAAAGACAGCGGCTTTTGTCAGTAGAGTAGGATGCTAAGTCTAGTTGAGGTCCTTCATACTCTACCTACATAGTACTTAGGGGTACTTAGAAATATTTTTGAGCTTTTGGTTATCATAATCCTTAAGAAACAGCTAAAACTATCTTTTTTGCTGGGGCTCTAAGTTCAGTATAGAGTACTATAGAGATTAGAAGGTGTTACTGTTTCTGTTTATTCCGACCCCTACATGCGAACTGCTTGCATAAAATCCCGGGCTGAGGTTCAGCTCAAGGCCCCGCGCCCAGACGGCTTCTTTTGGGGGGCCTTAGGGTTCGGGGTTTTAGGGTTTAGGGTTTAGGGTTTTAAGGGTTTAGGGTTTAGGGTTTTAAGGGTTTAGGGTTTAGGGTTTCGCGCTTGTTTTCCGTGAAAGGTGTACCCCCAATCGGCACGAAGAAGAAGGACGCACGTCCGAAGTCTTCAGCAAAAGCGTCGTTCGTCACGTACGCGGAGCTCTTACATGCCCACCCCAACGAAGCCACCCAGAGCTTCCGTACTGAGCTTAAGTTCTTAAGCGTTTCCGACAGAGAAGCATCTGCACACGAGAGTGCAATCTCTGGTATAGTACTGACAGTACTGTCTAGAGAGTATATTAAGGAATACTTGTATACACACATGAAGTTACCTGTAAATGGCTGTAATTGTAGCTTTACAATTACCATTTACCTCTAGGTAAGACTAGAATGTCTTTTGTTTCATTCCCGTACAGGTGTGTTACGCTCCTGTACGTGAGAAGGCATAAGCTGAGCATTCAGGCTTAAGAAGACCGGGATGGTTTAAAGCTGCCACATGAAAGGATCGGCGCTGCGCCGGATGGTTTAGAGCAGGCACGCGAAAAGGACGGCCCTGTTTTGCTGCAGAATGTGGCCCCGACCTGCTTGGGCACACACGAGCACTCGAGGGTCCATTTTTCGATCCTAAGCCTGGGAACCCAGTTAAGAGCAGGCACACGAAAGGAATGGCCCTGTTTTGCTGCAGAATGTGGCTTCGGCCGCTTTGGGCACCCATAGGTACCGGATGGTTTAGAGCAGGCACACGAAATGAACGGCCCTGTTTTGTTGCAGAATGTGGCCCCGACCAGCTTGGGCACACACGAGCACTCGGGGGTCCATTTTTCGATCCTAAGCCTGGGGCCCAGTTTAGAGCAGGCACACGAAAAGAACGGCCCTGTTTTGCTGCAGAAAGTGGCTTCGGCCGCTTTGGGCACCCAGAGGCACCGGATGGTTTAGATCAGGCACACGAAATGAACGGCCCTGTTTTGCTGCAGAATGTGGCCCCGACCTGCTTGGGCACACACGAGCACTCGAGGGTCCATTTTTCGATCCTAACCTGGGAACCCAGTTTAGAGCAGGCACACGAAAAGAACGTTTAAAGCAGGCACACGAAAAGAACGGCCTTGTTTTGCTGCAGAATGTGGCCCCGACTTGCTTGGGCAAAGACGAGCACTCGAGGGTCCATTTTTCGATCCTAACCTGGGAACCCAGTTTAGAGCAGGCGCACGAAAAGAACGGCCCTGTTTTGCTGCAGAATCTGGCTTTGGCCGCTTTGGGCACCCAGAGGCACCGGATGGTTTAGAGCAGGCACACCGAAAGAACGGCCCTGTTTTGCTGCAGAATGTGGCCCCGACCTGCTTGGGCACACACGAGCACTCGAGGGTCCATTTTTCGATCCTAAGCCTGGGAACCCAGTTAAGAGCAGGCACACGAAAGGAATGGCCCTGTTTTGCTGCAGAATGTGGCTTCGGCCGCTTTGGGCACCCATAGGTACCGGATGGTTTAGAGCAGGCACACGAAATGAACGGCCCTGTTTTGCTGCAGAATGTGGCCCCGACCAGCTTGGGCACACACGAGCACTCGGGGGTCCACTTTCCCCAGATTTGACTCGGCTTAGGGGGGGGGTTTAGGGTAGAATATCTCTTGTATATTACGGACAGTACTGTCTACAGAATATATATATATATATATATATATATTAAGGAATACTTGTATACACTCATGCTGTCTACCTGTAAGTAGCTTTACAATTACCATTTACCTCTAGGTAAGACTAGAAAGTCTTTTGTTTCATTCCCGTACAGGTGTGTTACGCTCCTGTACGTGAGAAGGCAGAAGCTGAGCATTCAGGCTTAAGCTTTTGAGTTTAGGGTTCAGGGTTAAGGGTTTAGGGTTTCGGGGTTTAGGGTTTTAGGGTTTATCTTCCTTATATTATAGATATAGCATAATATACCCCCAAAGCCTTATTCTAGTGATAAAGGCCCCTACATTAACTATATTATAGATATAGTATACCCCCAAAACCCTATTCTAATTATTAAGGCCCCAGAATGCAAGTTGGAGGATCGGCAAGGAAGGGCTTTGCGGTTTGGGGTTCAAGTTTTACGGCTTAGGGTTTGGGGTTGGTTGTCAAATTTAGGGTCCCTTTTTTGGGTCCTTCATAAAATAAGAATACGGCACCTAATATTTAGGGTAGGGGTTGAGGGTTTAGGGAAAACCTCGGGGTTCAGAATGTAGGTTTGAGGGTCTAGGGCAGAAGGCTGCTAGTGTCTTAAAGGCCATGACCTTAGACAACACTCCAAGAGAGGCGTCTGCCCCGCAAAGTAAGTCAAATCTGGAAATCGGGGCTGATGCTTGGGATCTTGGTTTGGGGGTCTTGGTTTAGGACCCATAGATTAGGGTTTGGGGCTTGAGGGTTTTAGTGTTGCAGGTTCAGAGGTTTGATGTTGTTGAGACTCATAGGGCTTTCCTAAGCAAGCTTGTCTAGCTGGAGGAGGCATGCGAGTGGTATTCCACCAGTCTCATGCTGCCTGTGCAGAGGTGCCTACAGCAGTACCCTCTTATGCCTCTAGCTTGGATCTTGTGATCAATACTGAATCATCGTCAAAGTCTCATGCCGGTGAGTGGTGGGAGCGGGGTGATGCGGTAGGGTGGAAACTGAGTGCTGTCATTATCTTCGACATTCTTCCCTGGGACTGCATTTTGGGGTTTAGGGTCAGCTGAAGGTTTAGTCAACGTCAACGCGCAGAGAAGGGAACGTCCAATATTGGAGTAGAGCACGGCTCGGGATCAGGAATTGCGCTTCTAAATCCGTCAAGCTCGTAGCCGTAAAGTCTTCTGCAACCCCAACTCTCAACACTAAGCCCCACACCCTAAATCCTAAACCCCTAAACCTGCAGACCCCTAAATCCTCAACCTCTGTGCACACCGGCCGCCTGAAGATCTTTAGAAGTCCTCAAGCCTGGAAGGGCTAGGGAGCCGACTCGAGAAAGCCTGGTTCGACTTGACCAAGGGGTTACAGGGGTTTAGGGTTTAGGCTTCGGGGGTTTATGGTTTAGGGTTTAGGGCTTTAAGGATTTAGGGGTTTAGGGATTTAGTGGTTTAGGGCTTCAGGGGTTTAGGGATTTAGGGGTTTAGGGCTCTAGGGGTTTAGGGTTCAGGGTAGAGGTGTGGGTTAGTTAAGGGTTGAGAGATCCATATGCCTACTCAGAACCAGTTCTTTCCAGTCACATTCTTTGTTTGACCCTTGGAGAACCAGCCAAGCCGGAAGCCCTGAACCTCAGGCTGTAGATAGCCTAGCCCCTAAACCCCAAACCCTTGACGCCACCCTAAGCGCTGAACCCTAGAGGCCAACCCTGAAACCGTGCTAGTTACTAGTCCTGTCAGCAGTACCTGCCTTCAGGCTTGCGCTTTGAGCCCGCAGATCTACATGCCGTTAATAGAGCGACAGACCCCAAATACAACTCCTAAGCACCCTGAACCCTAAACCTTAAACCCTAAACACTAAATCCGTATAATTCCTCAGCCGAGGTTCAAACCCAAAGTACCATGGAACCCTCTACAACCCAAGCCTCACACCGACGACAACAACAGTTCTTGCCCCGAGAATCTGAAACCCAAAGAGGACAGCAGTATACTATAGGGGCCTTAATAGTTAGAATAGGGTTTTGGGGCCCAGTATACGTTACTTATAATAAGGAACTCTTAAAATAGTATAGGTAATCAGTATTTATATAAGGTCTCCATAGTTTAGGGGCCCGGTTGAAGCCTTGGTACGTATTGCTGTAGTTTCGGCAGTCCCCCCGAGGTTTGGCGGGCCCTAAGCACGCAGGCTTCCGGGACGGGTTAGCGCAGAGGGGACGGGTACCCTAAACTCTAAACTGGTTTAGGGTCTAGGGGTTTAGGGTTTAGGGCCTACACCCATCGTAGTCCCTTTTGGGGTCAGTTTTATCTTAACTTATGATCCATAAGATAAGGTAACCCAAATTTAAAAAAGGAACTACAAAGGAGATTGCAGGTAGGGTCATGCTTTTGGCTTTTGGGAGTTTCTGGCGCTGCGATGTCTTCAGAAACCAGGATCTTGGCGCAGGGATTACGGCAAGAGGAGGTTGGGATCAAGGTTCAGGGTTGCTGGGGTTTAGGGATGAGGGTTTGGGGTTTATATGGGTTCAGGGTTTAGGGGTTTAGGGTTAAAGGTTCCGGTGTTTCGGGTTTACGTTAGACCCCCCAGCTATCCTCTAATATACCTAAATACCCACTATTATGCACCATAGGGGCTCTATTAAGGGGGTCCTGGTAGGTTCAGGGCTCAGGGATTCGGGTTCAGGTTGGAAGATACGCAAGACAGCTGAGAGCAGGGATGCAACTAGGTCTTCTTTTGTCCGAAACCCTAAACCCTGAACCCTAAACCGTGTGAGACGTGTTTCGATGTAAGGGCAGCGTTGACGCAATAACCTGATGCTAAACATCCTGTGCCCTAAATTCTGAAATGTAAACCTTGAAGCCGAGGTTTCTGTTCTAAACCGTAAACCCGAAGATTTGAAATCTAAGCCTTGAAACCCGAACTCCTACGTCCCGGGCCTTACAATCGAAGCCTGCTTTCTCTGACTGAAACGTGCTCCGACTCCAACATCCTCGCAGCTCTGACGATCTACTTCGAAAGGCTGAGGCCCAACTCGGACTTGGACCAATCTCACTTCTTTCTCAAAAGATGCAAAGGGCTCCAAAAAAATCGAACCGGATCCTTAAACTCTGAACCTTAAAGGCCCTAAAGCCTAGCAGTCCTAAGAGATCTACAGCTATTTCTGAAGGCGCTGGCGCCGCCACCGCCGCCCCCACCGCCTCCCGGGCTTCCATCTTTTCAGCCCAAGGAGCCCCCGACACCAAAGAGCGCACCCTCACAGCCCCTGGCGCCGCCCCTGGCGCCCACCCCGAAGCCAGCGGCTGCGGCTGCGCCTGCCCAGCCGGATGCTGGCAAGGCAGCGCCGATGCCGCCGCCTCCGCCGTCCTCGCCCGAGAATTGATATCGTCCTGGTGTCAGGGTTTGCTCTACGCCTCAGAACTGGGACCCCGAACCCTAAACCCCTATGCCCTAAACCCCTAAATCCCTAAAGCGGCCCTCTCAGAGTGGACCTTGCAAGAGAAAGGCGACTATAATATGGAAGTGGGGTCCACACAGATACGGGAGTTTCTGAAAATTAGGTGTACCTTGCTTAGGGGTCCTTATAAACAGGATAAGATACTGCAGGAACCAAGATCGCATTTCAGCCCTAGGCATCGTGTCAGCGATGTTTGATCCTGAGAAGCCCGAATGGCATGAATTCAGAGCTTTAGCTGCAGTGCCGGCCCCCCGAGACACAAATCCCAGGGTAAGGAACTTGAAGCATTCAATGATCGGCTAAACGAACAAACATGCAAATCTTCGATCGCCGAAGAAGGCCCAGCATGCTTTTCCTCCTACACCGGAAGCCAAAACACAAAGCCTCTAAATGCTGTAAGCCCTGAGCCCTAAACCCCTGAACCCTATACCCAGGCTTGCGTGGTTAAGACTTCAGGAAACAAGGGCTCAGAGGACAGTACCGAGGCTCGGTAGGATTTAGGGTATAGGGTAATTGCAGGGTGCACGCTTTTAATTAATATGTGGGCGGAATTTGCTTTCCGTGGGCCCCTGCAAAGGATGCCACCACCCTTGGCATCGGTACCGGCGAAGACGACGGGAGGTCGTTTCGCTCCCTCCGCAGCCAGGGCTTGGAGGGTTTTTTTGGAAGGGTGTAGGATCCTTAGCCATAAACCTTTAGTGACGTGGTTTTGAGGTTTGCGGGCATTTAGTTTATAGCAACGAAGTGCAAGCCCTTAGTTTGTTGGAGGTTGAAGGCTTTGGGGCACTAGGAATACCTTATTAGAATCCGAAAGAGAACCGAGAACCCGAAACAACAAATAAACAAGCATGAAGCAGAAACCCTAGAACAACAACAGATCGTCATCATTTCCAAACAAAACCTCTGAAGCCCTAAGCCCGAAGCCCAAAACCCCAAACCTCAAACCCAAACTCTGCAGGGTTTAGGGGTTAGGGTGTCAAATTCCGAACCCAAACCCGAGCCGCAGATTGCGGGTTCAAGCCGCTTCCGTTTCGACAGACGCCCGCTTAGAACCCATGGCGCGCACCGGACTCGACTTTCCGGCATCTCGCCGCTGTTTGTCTTTGTTTTTGTTTGGCAGGGTTTAGGCGTTTAGGTTTTTGGTTTAAATGATAGGATTTATGAAGACGCCAAATGGACGATCCAGAAGCACCAAGACTTCTGGGTCCACTACGAATGAAACTTATGAATGAAGTCAGCCCTGTTGAGCTTGCCGGTAAGCTCGCTTGGACGCTGACCGCACTGATCCTGGATGAAGTAATTGCACATCAGAGCAGCGAGAACTGTGTTCTCATAATGCCTGCAAAAGAACTAGAAGCTGCCATAAGACGGATCTTAAGGCCTTCCCGTTCAGCGAACTACATGGTCGGACCAACACCCCAGGAAGCACGTTGCGAACTCTTAAGGACACCAGAAAGGGCCCAAAGACCACCTGAAAAGCATCACCCAACCGAAGTAAAAGAGCTCGAAGAATGTGTCGAAATGTAGTGATCTGTGCTGAAAGCGATTGCCTCTGGAGGGAGAATCGAGAATATTGAGACTCATATACCCAGCCAAGTTGAAGATGATGCCACTTTGGATTTGGAACGGAGGAGCCCACTTCCCAACATTAACCGTCACAAATCAACCAGTTGCAGATAGAAGCAGAAAGGTACTGTAGAGCTCCAAAAGACTCATCCCAACATCATCGTGTACACATATCCCTAAACCCTAAACCCTAAACCCTAAACCGTTGTTGCTGAAGTATAACCTGCAGGAGAACATTTGTAAAAGCTCCGGACATGAGGGTTTGGGGCTTAAAGGGAACTCCAGAAAGTTGGAATATGGTTTCAGGGTAGGATACCCTATAATTTACCATAAAGGGTTTAGGATAATCATATTCCAACTTTCTGGCTTTTACTTTTGGTCAGGGTTTAAAATTAGGGGTTTGGAGGTTCAGGTGTTAATTAGTGTTTGGGGTTCTAAGGTCTTGTAGGATCTTCCAAAGGGTTCTAGAGAGGGGTTGTAGGTTTTGATAGGGTGTTAGGGCAGGGGGCCAGTGGTACATGCGTACCTTTTTCATGAGGGTCCTACGTACTTGTCACAGCTGAAATAGTGGGAACACTTTGTGTGATAATTTAGGTTATACTTAGGGGCACTTAGAAATATTTTTTAATTTTTTGGTTATTATAATCCCTAAGAAACAGCTAAAATTATAATTTTTGCTAGGGTTCTAAGTTCAGTATAGTACAGGCGATTATAGGCTCTATAGCGTTTGGGATTGAGGGGTTCAAGTTCAGGACCTGGGTGGGCCGCGCATCGCCACAACTACGTTATAACTTTTAAGCACCTGCCTCGCTTCGAGGCTGTACCATCTTCAGTACTGGAGCCAGAGCTAATGAACCAACCTTTAAGGCGTCTAGTCTACGTGGAGTTCGGGGGGTTGTGGAGACGAGATTTTTCCCCATCTAAATCATGGCACTCCAGGGAAGAGACATGCCAACGCTGGCTTTTGCTACACCTTCTTAGCATCCCTAAGCCCCAAATATCCCTCAACATCCCTAAACCCCAAACCCCCATCTCCAAACCTTCGGGACCCTCTAACCCGAACCCCAAGTCTCCTTAAGATAACGGTCTTCCTCAGGCTTCCTTATCATAGCCCCGCTCTAAAGCAAAATTATATGGCCGCCCCATATCACCCCGTTACTAGAGTCTCCATCATAGAACCCTTACCTGGGCCCTAAGTAACCTACCTTTTTTTCGGGTTCCTTAATATGATTTCTTTATATAACTCCTTAAAAAGGTAGGTTACTTGGGGTTAAGGTAAGGGAACTCTCAAAGGAACCCCGTTTGCTGAAACCTCTAAGATCAACTGAAGAGCTCAGGAAGATGCAGAGGGAAAGAGGAGCACCACAGGACCGACTGCGTGAGCTGTCCGTACCCTAAGGCCCCAAAGTAGTTCCTTTTGGGGGGTTCGTATACAGAATCCTATTCGGTAATCCCCAAAAGGAACTACTATGGAGCCTATGGGTAAGCCATGGAACAGGTCTCATAAGGGTATAGGGTTTAGGGTTAGGGGTTTAAGTTTCAGGGGCTTATGGGGGTTAGGGTATAGGGGCTTTGCGGTTTAAGGTACAGGGCTTTTGGGGTTTAGGGCTTAGGTGTTTAGGGTTTGGCGGTTTAGTGTTTAGGGGTTCGGGCCTCAAAGTTTCAGAAACGGACGATGCAGGGCGAGTTTCCAAGGTTTAGGGAATTGGTTTTAGAAGGCCCGGGTGGGTTGAATACGAGTTGGAGAAGGGTTTAGGGTTTAGAGACGGCTTATGGGTTGTATTCCGCTTTAGAAGGGTTCTGCAAGTGTTTCGGTTTAGGGTTTGCAAGACGCCTGGGTACCATAGAGCCCTCTGCAATTAGAACAGGATCTCCCATTTTCGCTTTATAGTCTAGTGCTACCATATATCCTCAAAGCCTCAACCTTCTGAATTCATTGATACCTCTGGTCTGTTACTTGATCGAAGGGAACAGTTTAACAATCTCCTGCGGCCCTATCCTTGAGATAGTCAGGGTTTGCATTAGGCTTTTGGTGAGCGCATATACGGCTCTGTGGTGCGAGTGAGCATGGGGGCATCACAGCATATCACAGCCAAAGGTCGGATTTGACTAGTTCAGCTGACGGGTTTTGGTAGAAGGCGTAGGCGTCTCTGAGCCTGCTTCAATTTGAGGTATAGGGTTTAGAGCTTTCGGTTTGGGGTAGGGTCGAGGTTGCAGGTGTTTGTCTGTGCATTTTGGGGTTTTCATCTTTAAGCAGTGCTCCCTCGCTCAAGAAACTGAAACTTGTCATATCCATGCTACTCTGCACTCTTTACCCTAGGTTTCAGTGCCGTGATTCCCAGCGTTTCTTACCACTCGTATGCCGCGCTGAACTGAGTCGCAGCGTAGTGTTAACCTGCTAACCCTGTGTCAAGGGCTCAATGGGGCAAACTTGAAACCCTAAAACGTGCTTCGCAGGAAAGCCGTCAACAATCTGTTAATCTGAGTAAGTAGTATGCAACAGCTGCCCCAATACTCCCCACGTTTTACAAGTATACTATACTCCTTTTTCGTAAGGTAAAAAGTTAACAGCTCATGAAAAGCCTAATCAAGTTATTGAAGCCGCTGTGTTAGGCCCCTTACTTCAAGGATCAGTGGGACTTAAAAACGAAAAGCCAACAGAAAAACACAATAACCAACACTACCTCCAATTACATGCGCCCCAATCAAGCTACTAATGACCTTATTACTTAATAAAACCTAAAACCTAAAGCCTTACAACCCTTAACCTTTCACCTAAAACGCCCTCAGCCCTAAAAGCCGAAAGCCCTAAAGCGTGGAATCCTTAAGCCCTAAAGCTCTGAAGCTTAACCTTTAAACCTCACTTAGTCCTGAATCCGAAACCCCAGCGCCCCAAAGCCCTATAAATCTTAAACCTCACTTAGTCCCATGATCCTCCAAGCAGCCGCAGGGACGAATCAAGGCGCCTTTGCCGCCTCAGTGAAAAGCTTCAAGGAAGCCCACGAGGCTTCCCACAGAGGGTTGAGGGTTTAGACTTTAGGGTTTGCGGTTTAGGGTTTATAGTGTTTATAGGGGTTAGGGCTAGGGTTTAGGCGTTTCTCTTTTTGGATGTTTGGGGGTCTAGGGCCTGGGGTATCAGGGTTTACAGTTCAGGGGTTACAGTTGCTTAAAGGAGCTTCGGTAAGGGTTTAGGGGTTTAGGGCTTGGGGCTTTAGGGTTTAGGATGGTTTAGGGGTGTATGGGTTGGGGGTATATTGTTTCGTGTGTAGGGCCGGGGAGGGGGTCAGAGGATTGATTGTGCTTCTTGAGATCTTAGGGGTCCTTGCGATATGATATAGTAGACCCCAACAAGTTGGAAACCGGATTAAAGACACTTCGCGCTGGGATTCCTATACATTACTCTTAAGGATTGAGGCTTTTGGGTTTCCAACTTTTGGGCTTCTATTGTAAGGGTTCTGCTCAGGGTCTATGTTGGTGTCCCTTGTTCAGAGGAAATCCCATACAGAGGCGACTGCGAGGACATAACACAGCAGATTGGCCCTGCCGTGAACTTTATGCCCGGCACGCCATAGAGTAGTGCCCCACTGCTAGCCAGAACCCTGGACACCCCGAAAACCTTGGCGTGCCACATGTGCTAAGACGAAGCCTGCAAGGGGGACTGATTCAGTTTCCGACCCATAAAGCCTGAAAATCAATAACCTTACCCCTACCGTACCCCTATATACCCTGAACCCCTGACCCCCTAATTCTCTGAACCCCTTCGCTAAGAGGGCCCGCGGAGTCATCCGTGGGTCAGCCTGCATTTGTGAATCTTTGTTTACGGTTGAGCATACCTTACCCTGAAACTCTGAAAACTCACATTATAAGACTGCTTGGTCCCGAGATGATATTATGTGTAACACTTTGGAGCTATTTTGAGTCTTATGGTTCGGGTGCAAGCGTTAGGAATTCACTCCCCATTCTGGCATGTCCGACAAGGCAGGGATCCCGCAGTAGACACTTAGGCTGACTTCAGAGAGCGAACCTCCGAATGCTTGCAAACCCCGGGTGTGAGGCGTCTTTCTGAAGAGTTTGGGTCGCTACTGTATCGTTCTTTCCCATTGCTCGAGTTCCCCGTGTTCTCAGGCCGTCGTGGCGGAAAAGAAGTGGCGCTTTGGCTATGCCGGGTCCCCAAGCTTTCGGGTTAGATTCTTGGAGAGTCCTTGACCTCCGTTGAAGTACAATCGCCAAGCTGCATAGCGACCGCCAAGGCTAGCCATCCCAATACTCAACCTAATCCCATAAGCCCTGCCATCACACACCCTAACCCTTAACGAGCTCTTCTGAGGTGAAGCATGTAGTCCGCCAGACACAGCTGGCGGCCACGTCAGAGGAGGCAGCTCTGGGTGACCTGGAACGAAAGCCTTTTTGTAACCGTTTTACTTGTGTGTATGTATGTATATACATATATATATATATATATCATAATATACAGATACATATGTAACCACATACATACACACATACATACACATACACATACATACATGCATGCAACATATTTACATGTATGGGTGCATGATGGATGGATGTATTGATTGATCTGTGAATGTCTGAATTTGTCAGTCTGTGTTTGTGTGCATCTGGTCCATGCAAATGAACGGGTAGGTAAGTATGCAGAGATATCGGTGGACTGCTTGATCTTAGGGGTACATAGAAATAATTTCCAATTCTTGGTGATTTTAATCCCTATGCAACAGCTAAAATTATAATTGTTGCTAGGGTTCTAAGTTCAGTATTGGAATGTGCTGAGGCTTCTTTTCTAGGGCCTCGGGGGGGAGAAGAAAATGTGAACACAATCAGGGCTTCGGGTGCATCTCGATGTGGAATGCGTCATTTCCTGACATGGGCAGGAAGCCCGGTTTCTGGCTTGAGGTGCAAATTTCGAGGTTGATTCTTTGGGACTTTGAGTCCGAAGATCCACTCCTCTGCGGCCTAAGGCATTGCGAAGGATGGGCTCGAGTACCTGCACTCCAACATGCAATTCTGCAGCATCCCGGCCACCATCGTGTTCAGAAGTTGTGGCCCTAACCACAGGGATGTGCCGGATTCCCTGTAAACCCGCAACCCCAAACCCCACCCTGAAGATGGGAACGGAATGCTAGGGTTCGGGGATGTTCAAGTTTCCTGGACGATCAGCAGTCAGTGCATGTACTGACCAGTGTTGACTTTTGGTTCTGCTTGCTGCTTCCTTCAATCACGGTCCAAACTCCCCAAGCCCCACCTCATAAACCGAACCCAAACCGGTGTTGTGCTGGATTGGTCCGCGGGTCTAGGACGCCAGCAAACTGCTATCAACCACAGGTTGGAACATTGCTTTATGCTAAGCTTGCAGCCAGGGTTTAGGACTTAGGGTTTAGGTGGTTTATGGCCTAATTCTAACACCAATCCCCGCCAAACCCTGATGTTTGCAAGAGGGGTCTGAGAGCCCTGACTCAAGGAGATGGATCCAGTGTTTCGCTGAAGGATGCCATGAAGAGCATCCAGGTGTCTTGTCACTGTCCACAACTAGATTCACCCCGTAGTACCCCAAACCCAAAACCCTAAGCCATCATACGCCCTAAACCCTAAACCATCGTAAACCTCAAGCCATCATAAACCCGAAACCCTAAACCATCATAAACCCTAAATCCTAAACCATCATAAACCTCAAATCCTAAACCACCATAAACCCTAAACCCTAAGCCACTATAACCCTAATCCCTAAACTCTGAACCCCAGATCTCCTCAACCGTTATACGGGCGGTTGTCAAAATTATGGTCCTTTTTTTTGGGTCCTTAAAGGGAACTCCAGAAAGTTGGAATATGGATTAATGGTAGGACCCCCTATAATTTACCTTAAAGGGGTTAGGATAATGATATTCCAACTTTCTGGCTTCTACTGTAGTAGAATACCGCACCTTATTATTTAGGGTACCCAAGAAGGGGCCATCATTTTGACAACTACCCAGACACCCCAAAACCCTAAACCATCATAAACCCTAAGCCATCGAAAACCCTAATTTCTGAACCCCAGATCTCCTGCACCCTTATACGCCGCTAAAACAAGGGTAAGGAGGGCCTTCGACTGAAATGTTCGGGGACTTGTTTTCCGGCGGCCTCAAAAGGAGGGGCGGATGATGAATGAAACGGGGAACCCTTGAGGTTTAGGGCGTTTTGGGGGTTAGGGTTTATAGCGGTTTAGGGTTTAGTGTTTTGGGATTAAGGTTTGGGGAATCGGGTCTAGAGTTTAGGGTTTGGGGTTTAGGGTTTTTTTAATGGTTTAGGATAATTAGGGTTTGGGGCATAGGGTTTAGGGATAAGGACTTGGGGCAAAGAAATGTTTTGCGCTTTGAGCACCGGTGGCTGCAATTCCTTCACTTGAACACATAACTGCTTAAGCTCCCCCGCTACCTGTAGCCGAAAAGACCTACCTTTGTAAGGAACTTTGTATAGAAACCATAATAAGGAACCCTAAAAAGGTAGGTCTTTCCGGCTACAGGTAGAACCTAAACCCTAAACCCTACACTCTCATACAAGCTGAAGCGATCCGAGATTGCACTTATTAGCTTGAGTCTCTCCTTCTTGGAAGGGCAGGGGACTTAGTAAGTAGGTTATAAGTAGAGTTATAAGTACCCTAAATGGAGTTACCCCAATTATAACTTAGAAGCTACTTACTAAGTCCCCTGCCTCTCCAAGTTATGGAGCCCAGGCCAGAAATCACGCACCCTACGTCGTCACACCACGGGAGTTAGGGTTTGGAGTCAAGGGTTTGGGCATTTCTGGGGCAGGGTCCTGGCTTGACGTGTATCAGCGTTTATGGCTTCACGGGTCCCTCCCTCCCTCCCTCCCTCCCTCCTTCCCTCCCTCCCTGTTCACAACAGAAAAGCTCTGGCACCTCCTCAGCCCTAAACCCCCTAAATCCCCTAAACCCTGAACCTCCTAAGCCCCAAGCCCTAAACCGCCTTGAACCTGCTAAACCGGTAACCCTAGGCCCCCTAAACCTCCTAAGCCCTAAAACCTTTTCGATGCCTTTAAGGAATCCTTTGAGGATCCTTCTATCGGAGGCCTCACAAGGTGGGATGAAGGTGGGTGGGATTAAGCATCCCTTGTATAAGGACTCTTATTTGGGAATATCCCACCTACCTTCATCTTACCTATTGAAAGCCTTTAGGCCCTAAACCCGAAACCCCTATAGATCCCGTATAAATCCCTGTAAGGAAACCGTTAAAGGGACCCGTTATCGATCCTTGAAAGGCCACCTGATCCTAAACCCTACTAGCCTAAACCCCTAAACCCTGAACCGTTATAGATCCCTTCAAGGATCTTTGTCTCGGACCCAGAGTCCGCCCTTATTCCCTTTTTAGGGTTTAGCTTCTCGTATATAAACCCCCTTTAACCCCAAAAGGGCACCCTTGCTATTCCTGGGCTACTCTGGGGTCTAGTTCTAAATTCCCCAAAATAGTAGGACTCATATAAGGAACCCCAATCAAGGCCCAAGGTTTCTTAATCAGGTTCCTGCACTGCTATACTACCCTTATAGATCCCTCACAGTAACCCTTATAGACCCCTTCTTAAAGGAACCCTATAACCCAAAACCCCTAAACCCCTAAACCCTAAGCCCATCGTTTTAAAGTCCCCAAAACTTGCAAGGCAACCCTAAACCTAAACCCCTAAACCCTAAAGTCCCTAATCCCGAAAACCCTAAAACCCTAAACCCCTTGACCCCTAAACCATAAAGTCCTTAAAGCCCGTAACCGAAAGGCATTATTATGGTACCCTTATAGATCTCATAGTAAGCAGTATAGACTCCTTTAAAGGAGCATTAAGCTTGAAAGGCATTCTCCTACTACCCCTATAGATCCCTCATAGTAACCCTTGTAGACCCTTAAAGTCCCTAACCGAAAGGCATTATTTATTAAAGTAGCCTTATAGGAACCCGAATACACGTATTATCCTGCACTAAGCTTGAAAGGCCAGCTCCTTCGAGACGAAGGAGATCCGGGGCTCAAAGAAGCCCGGACCCAGGGCCATGGAGGCTCCCCGGGGGGTTTTGAGGGTCCACGTTTTGAGGTTTAGGGGTTTAGGGTTAGGGTTTAAGGTTAGGGTTTAGGATTTAGGGTCCACGCTTTAAGGTTTAGGGGTTTAGGGTTTAGGGCTTTATTGTTATGGGTTTAATTTGTTCTGATCATTGTCGGGTGTATGAATTTATAAAGGCTTGTTTTAGTATGGCCTTGAGATGCCATAAGTGTTTCGATAAGGGCTGTCTTAGGGTTCCGGTAAGGGTTTTGACGCGGTAGTTTACTGTAGACTGTAGGTTTGTCGGCTTAAGGGGTTTCGGGTTGAGGATTTAGGGTATTATGTTTTAGGGTTGAGGGTTACTGTATGGTTCATGTTTATGTTTTCGGGTGTTGCTCCTGGTTTCAGGGTTTAGGTAGGTGCCTGGGTTGTCGGTGTATGCAGGTTCGTAGTTGACGGAGGCTTCTTCAGGATTCGTGAACTTATCTGAGTTGGTGTTCTGGTGGGGGCTTCAAGACTTCACAAAGGGTCATTGCTGTTGATATTGGCTCATGCTACGAGTATACAGGGATGTTCGGTATTCCTGTGTCTGACATGAGTATGACTGTTTGTTGCCAACCGCTGCTAAACCCTAAAGCTGTGCACCTTATACGGAGGTAAATATATTCTGGCAAGTTTGTCGTACCTTGCACTTATTCACGATGCCATCGCATAACGTGTCAGATCATATAACATAACAACTATGACATAACAAGGAATGAATAGTTAGTGAATCTCGACAGCAGCTATGTTTCTGAGCCCTTATCGGGCTTGGTCCTGAGTAATATACCGGATACAGGGTTCAGGTGAGAGTGTCATCCAGGGTGTGTATGTATATATATATATATATATATGTATACTATATATATATACACAAACATTATGTGTGTATATATATATATATATACATCATTATTATTATTAGCAGTCCAACAAGCGGCTATCCCAGCTTCACTTCTTGTTCCTCTGCACCCACCCCGTCGTCTCTGCCAGGTTCCCTACAAAGGATCCGTCCTCACCGGTGATGCACTGCGAGCGCAGGCCGGACATCGCCAGCTTTAGCGTCTGATGCCGCGTTGAGGTGTGGGGTTCAGGGTTTAGGGTTTGGGGTTTAGGATTTTAAGGTTGAGGAGTTTAGGATTTTAGGATTTGAGAGTTTAGGAGTTTAGGGTGTGGGGTTCAGGGTTTTGGATTTCAGGGTAAATTTCGGGTTTGGGATTGGGGATATAGGACTTTGGATTTAGGGCTGCGGTTTGTTTCTGGTATTCGATTTCTGTGCCCTTCCGGGTACGAGGTGCAGTCAGCGTGCGCCAGCTTTCTCATCACGAAGAGTATGAACCATGACAGCGTAACGACAGCGTAGCTTCGGATTCAGGTGTTGCATCTTGTCCGGGGCGTGATGAAGACAGCACATCTGCATATGTGCATATATATATAGATATACTTTGTAAAAGCTTATGCAGTTGTCTTGTTGTAGTTGGCTTGTACACATAATATGTGCGTTTATTGTCTTTTTGCATTTGACTCCTATGCGCTCTAGTTGCATGGACAGTCCTTCCAACAGCAACAAAGTTCAAGCACACGCATGCTTCCATTCTAATGCAGGCGCGTAAGTTTGCTTGCAGTACCTATGGTTTTGCGCACCTGTATCGATTAATTACCCTTCCTCCATTCCAGAAAAGAAAGACAGCAAAATTCAACCTTCCCAAACCATCCGAAATCTCCGAACCCCAAACCTAATAACCCTGCAGCGAGGCAACAAGCAGGGAGCTCTTACTACCAGGCGACAAAAACGTTGCGCTACGACAACTAAAGGCCCTACCTGGACCTCCAAACCCCGAAACCGTGCCCGCCCAACAGCCCCAACCCACAAAAGCCTGTCCGGTTCAGCTTGTCAGGTGGAGCTGTGGGTCCGGCGCGGAGTCATCGAGCCACAGCTATGACTCGGTTTTGGTGTTTGCGGCGTTTTAGGGCCAGAGGCTCCAAAGTAGTTCCTTTCTGGGATTACCTTATAGGATTCTAAATGTGAACCCCAAAAAGGAACTACTATGGAGCCTCCAGGTGGGGATTCAGGGTTCAGTTGGCTTCTTTCACTCACCCACTCAGCCTTTGCCAGTGAGTTCAGTTCGTTTAGGTTTTCTTGCGGTCTTTTCTTCAGGGTGGAGGCACATGAATGCTAACATCCACAATGGGACTTCTTCACATTCTAGCGTTCATTGCAGGGTACAGCACGCTTTGTTTTCTCGAGGGACCCCGAAAGGGGACCCTAATTTAGA
Organism: Symbiodinium sp. CCMP2592; assembly: GCA_905221615.1. NCBI lineage: Eukaryota > Dinophyceae > Suessiales > Symbiodiniaceae > Symbiodinium > Symbiodinium sp. CCMP2592. The sequence continues at coordinate 385,001 of CAJNDT010003190.1, forward strand.
GAGCTACCATATATTGCTCCAAATCTCCAAAGGCCCTGATGACTGTGAAGAAATGCAGAGGAAGAGAGCTTCATCACTTGAAGGAAGAGCAGGGCTTGAGCTGATTGGGAATTTGGGTTTAGGGATTAGGGGTTCGGGTTCAGGGCACTATGGTATTCTTGGGAAGATGGACCGGGGATAGAACCAGAAACGGCCTAGAGGTGAGAAGGTAGACCCCAACTAAAACCCCAGAAGAACAGGCCTGTTATGAATGAAACCGTGTACGAACGAACCAAAAGCCTAAGCAAAGCCACATGACAACTTGTGAACACCCCGCAAAAAACAACAAACAAACTATACATCCGACGAAACCCCAAGCAAAACCTTTGAGTTTCAAGGAGTTGGACACCGGTGCTGCGCTAAATCTGGTGGCAGGCAGCTCTGACTGGCTCGAGACCCGACTACCGTGGGGGGGGGGGCGGTGGGATTCGGAAGGGTTTCAAGAGGCTACCGGGAGGGGCGTGTTTAAGGGCATCATAAGGGTATTAAGTAGGGGCTTCGCAAGTAAGGCTTTCACCAGGTTCATGTTAGGGTTTGCTGGATTGTTAAAGTTTCATATGTTTGGCTTTGAGATGACTACGTTGGACTTTGAGTTGTTTTTCTCGTTAGAGGCTGTGGAGAGTTTTGAGGCTTGGGGTTTGTACTTTTGAGTTTAACGACAGGCAGGACACTTTTCGTTGGTACTGTCTTTCGTCCCTCTTCTTGTGTGTTATGTTGTGTTTGACTCCAGGCAATCAACACGGCACGCTCGATGTACATATGTTCAAACAGCATTAAGCATCAAGCCTCTCCGATCGAGGGTCGTTTCAAAACACGATGGCCATTGCCTCAGGTTAGGGTTTTGTGTCTAGGGTAATTAAGGTTCTACAAACCATACGGCTCTAACGTACTATATGCTAGAAACGTTACTCCATAACCTGCGGCGCCACCAGCAAGGAAGTCCGTAGAGATCATCACTCCGGACCTTACAGTTGGGTAGTTGTCAAAACTAGGGTCCTTTGTTGGGGTCCTTAAAAAATACGGCACCTGTAGGGTGCCCCAGAAACCATAATTTTGACAACTACCCAATTTGGATCCAGAATCCCAACATCCTAAAAGGCCCGGGATGACCTAGCCTCGCTCCAGAGCATTCTAGAAGCCGTTTAGGGTTTAGGGTATGGTTTAGGGTTTAGGATTTAGGGTTAAGGGTTTAAGTAGTCGAGTATAGTCCCTATATAATCCTTTAGGGTTTAGGGTTTACCTAGTAGTCGAGTAGGCAACCTTCAACCTTTTTGGGGTAGTATAGTCCCTACATAATCTCTATATAACCAAAACAGTTAACCTTGAGTTCCCCATGATACACGACAAGTAGGTGTAGGGGCCGGGGAAGCTAGCTGTAGAAGCCTGCGCTATAAGTACTAGCCACAACCCTATTCTAATTCTTAAGGCCCCTATATTGATTACGTCGGGGTTCAGGGCCTTGGGTCTTACGGTTCAGTGTCACGAGACTCTAGATGACAAGTTTTGGCATACGGAGTTCACGGCTTTGGTCTTAGGGGCTCCATTTCAATAACCGGCCAAAGCGAATAAAGTAAGTTGTTGTAGCCCATTGTTTCTGCGATCAATCAAGTACACACGAATATTACATTCACTCACATGTATAATTGTGTAGGTATACGCACATATACACATGTAGATATGTGTGTATATATGTATATATGTATGTACATATTTGTAGCCTCAGTTCCCAAAGACTCCGTCAACACTCTTCGAGGATCTTTCAGATCACACATTCGTGCTCTTCGGCGCGGGCAGCTTCACAAGCATCCTCTAAGGTCTCTTCTTTGAATACAGGTTCCGTTCAGGGTATAAGGGTAAGGTCTATAGTAGACAACTTTGACCCCAGAACGTGTACTTGAGGGACACGGTTCTATGCGAGCTCCTTTAAGGGTATAAGAGTTTAAGGACCCATCTAGATCATAGGCTACCGATACATTGCTGTTAAGGATATAAGCATAAGGGTTTATGGGTTCAGGGGTTTAGGGTTTAGGGATTAGGATGTCCGGCGGTTTAGGGTATAAGGATACGGGCTGCAGGCCCCTAGTGTACAACTTTGACCTTAGAGTACCTGTATAGGGACACTGCAGGTCCACAGTATGTATACTATTCGGGCACACGGACCCTTAGGAACCCGTGGGAGGATCGGGTGACTTAGTGAGTAAGGTTGTAAGTACTGTACCTTGATTTGGGTTATAAACAACTATGAGTATACTTTCCCTGCTTGCAACCACAGCCCCATGATAAGTCCCATGATCTTTTAAGTAGGAATCCCACAGTCCTGGTTGCGATCGTGTACGACTTGTCATGTCCCTTTGTTCCCTGTTCCTTAAACTCTACAAACCCAAAACCCCTAAACCCCTGAAGCCCTAAACCCCTGGACCCCTAAACCCCTAAACCTCTAAACCCCAAGCCTAAACCGTATAACCCTATAAACCTCTAAACCCTGAACCCGCACACCCTAAACCTGTAAAACCGTCTACCTTCAAACCCCTTATAGAACGCCTTATAGATTCCTTTAAAGGAACGCTTATGGATCCCTTTTAACGCCTATAACCCCTAAATCCCTTAACCCTCAACCTCTTTTGTCCCCAACACGGGGAAATCCCAGGCTCGGCGATGGGCCCCTTTCCAATTTTGTCACTCGGCACCAGGGTGCCGGGGGATTCAGGTTTAGGGGCTTAGGGGTTTGGGGATTTGGGGGTTACGGATTTAGAATTACTTCAGTTGGCTAGGGATTTGGGGCATTGAGGCTGTGAGGGTTGGCATCGAGGGTTCCAGTCTACCTATATGACTATATGGTCTTCATTGCAGTGACCCTACATAGTTGGATAAGCAAACAAAGGAACCAAACAGAGACTATGGGTACTTCTCCAGGGTTAAAGCCTTATTGGCCAAGGTTTTTGGGGTTCAGGGCATCGGGATTTGGGGTCGTTAAGTTGTGTCAGGATGTTCAGAAAGCGAGCCAAAGTCGTCCGTTACAGCGAATAGAAGGTTTTGAACAGCTTGTATATGGGAGTTTCCGAAAATGGAGAATCCTAATACAGGACCCGAAATAGGAGGATCCTTCATTAGAAAGTACCCAAAATGAGGTACCGTTAATTTTCGCACACTCCCATATAGTTCTGTTTTTCCTAGTGACGAGTGTGCTCGAACATGTTTGTTTCTATGATCGGCAACCCAGAACTGTAGTTTAAGCATGAAAACTTCTATACTAGCTTGCTTTGATCTGTAGAAGCCGACATTCCGAGCACACCAAAATGCATCCAAAAGGGGTCTGTCATTTTTGTGTTTGTAATCGTGGTTGCAGTGGTTTTTTCACGAGCCCTAAGGACTGCTATTGATGAAATGATCTAGAGCCTCAAGCTCTAAACTCTAAATCTTGTGAGTGGTGCCCCTAAAACCGTAAACTCCCCTTAGATAGTGAACGAGGGAACTTTAAACTGGTTGCCTTATATATATATATATATATATATATATATATATATATATATATACATACACATTATATTGCATATACATATATATAATAATATATATATATATATATACCTTAGAAAGTTAGAACTTATTGGGGCCCGGTCGTTGAAGAAGAGAGTCCCGCAGTCCACGACGCAAGGATGTCCTTGGGTGCTCATGTGGTGGCAATCGACCTACCGCGGCCGGCCATCTGGAAGAGGCCCGGCTGTCTGGGACTTTTTTGCAAACTTCCCAGAAATTTCGTTTAGGGGCTCTCCTTAGGGGTACTATAAGGGTTCCTTTGAGGCTTTAAGGGATCTTTAGGGATGCCTTTGAGGGTTCCTTTAAGGGGTCTTTGAGGGTTCCTTTGAGGGTTCTTTCAACGGGATTTGAAAGGGTGTTGCAAGGTTCCTTTAGGACCGGCTCCTTTCTTCGACAAGGGTTCCCTGAACCGTTCGGTGCTGTAAGAAGTACGGCAAAGGTTGTTAATATACGGTTACTACTACTCGCTATTTCGACCCCTATAATTTGGGAGTCCTCTGGTGTTAGAGTTTACGGTTTTGGGGGAGTTCTTCTGCGAGTTAGGTCTGAAATGAGTCACTACGGTACAGGAGGCGCATCTGAGTACTGTCTCCATCTATCTATTCATCCCTCCATCTAAACATACATGCATACACACATGGGTGGTTGTCAAAATAATGGTCCCTTTTTGGGTCCCTATTATAGTACGGCACCTAATATTTAGGGTGCCACATACCCCATTGCATGGTAGGTTGAACTGATTTATCCAACAAGAAGTGGACCAAAAGGTAGGCAGAGGTGGAGATCCACGTCCCCAACACTCTCCCACACTTCCTCGATTTGGGGTTTAGGGTCAGGGTCTAGGGCGGGCTTAGGGCTAAGCTATGCCTGCCCGAAGCTTGCCCAAAAGTCAGGCAATTTAGCCACACCAGGACATCAGAATTCAACAAAAAACCCTAAACCCTAAACCCTCTACTTTGTTTCCACCCTAAACCCTATACTTTAATTGAACCCTCAACCCTATACTTTAATAAAATAATAATGAGCCCAGAGTCTCACCCATTTTGAGCCGAAAGCCCTGGATCCTAAACCCCTAGAGGACCCCAACCACATACCCAAGATACCCTAAACTATTCGAGCCTTATAGTAACCCTTGTATGGACCCTTATGATGGTGACCCTTATCGTGGCCCTAATGGCAACCCTGTAAAGAACCCGCTTGGAAACCAAACGGAGCCGCCATCAAACCTTGCACTAGGACTCCGAATAGCAGCCCCTGCCTGAAGGCTCATATCAGTCGCCCGAGACTCCCCTGGCAAGCTGACGATGCCTCTGACGAAAAAGGCATCGGGAGAGGGCAGCGGGCTTGGGAATCCCTCCAGTTGCAGTTGCCTTGAATCCGGTCAACATCTCATTCGGGCTCTGAGGGTTTAGGGCTCAGTTTGGGTTTCTTTGTAGAGTTTCACTGCTGAGGAGGGTTGTTGATGCTGGTCGAGGGGCTTGAAGTGTGTGCGATCCTAGCATTCCACCCTGAGCTTATGCAACTTGGTAGGTGCCCAAATCCCCAGCCTGCCAAAACCGTTTTATCCCGAGCGCGAACCCTGTAATCCCAACAGAATGTATTCCTAAATATGTGAAACCCATTTGCATCGCGATTGGGTCGTCCGGAAAGAGTCAGTTCTGTTTGGCTCGTTTGTGTGGTCATTGTTTTTGGATTCTTCTTGGCGGTGGTCTGGTTGGCATTTAGGGTTTACATTGGGTTAAGTTAGGCCTCACCTAAACAGTTCGTGTAAAGCGCTCTCAGGACTCTTTATAACCTTATTAAACGCTTAACTATGCGTCAGAGTCAGGTATCCGATTCTGCTGACGATGCAGAGCTGGCCGAATGTGCTGGTTGTGCCACTCGCCTTGGCTCTTGCAGCTCCAATCGGTGCAGGTCTCAGGTACAGGGCTTGGGGGTTTAGGGTGGAGATTAGTGTTTCGAGCCTAAAGCATCGGTCCTGCGAGCCGGAGTTTGTAGTGGTGGCTTTGTTTGATTGGGTGTTGATCTTTCGGATCTAATTAATCTCAGGACGAGTTGTGCCGTTTTGGGATGTTGGATTTGGGCAGCGGATCATGAGCCTCGTGTCCTTTCTCGGACCTACGTATAGATCTAGTGCACCGGAAGCTGTGGCTTCAGGCTTGTAGGGGCAGCAAATGTTTCGTCGCAGGATTGAGCGTTGAAGGTTTTAGGTTCGGGATTGAAGGTCTCAATTATGGTTAGAACTTGAAGGTTAAGTTAAAGGCATTGAGTTTGGGATTTTTGGTTTGGGGTCTCGCCATCCAGGACCAGGTGCAGTAGCATGCGTACAGTTCATAGCTCCAACTGACTCAAGAGATGTGGCGACCAATACACCAGTACACAGCGGTTGGCTGAGGGTTTGGGGTACAGGCTTGGCTGAACCGTGGAACCACGATGCTTCCTGTGCAACATGAAAAGTAACTTCAGTATCTCACAACTTCAACATGTAATCTGGTGCCGTGCCTCGCATCTGACCCTGCTCGGAGTACAGCATACGCGAAACCCTGTGGTCCGTGGTAGAGAACACTGGTAGAGAACATGCTCGAAATCGTCGGTTTCCGGATAGCTTCTCGTTTTGTTTTTTTTAGGGTGGGGTTGGAGTTGTGGTTGCTATCCAGACACTCTCTGTGCTTTCAGCCACGAAGCTTCAACCGGCTGCAGCCAAGGACCTGCTGATGCAAACTCCCGAGGCCTGCTTTTCTGAAGTCTTACCTAGTAGTAGCTTTAGCCTTTCGGGGCAAGTCTATCCTCTTTATAAAGATGAACCTTCAGTCCCCGGTGGGATACTGAAGGAGTACGTTTAGCTACGTAAGTCCGCTACGCAGGATTTCGTTGTTTTTTGAAGCCTGGGTTTGAGTCGCTCCTCATTAGCCTCATTACAGAAAACCCCATAAAGTTGGAAACCTGATTAAGGCCAAATAGTGCCGGGTTTCCCTATACATTACTCTCAAGGATTGAGGCTATTGGGTTTCCAACGTTTGGGCTTCTACTATAGGGCTGTTAGGGTTTAGGGTTGATTCAGATATGCCACTGTTAGTGCATGGGCAACCTACCTGTTTCGGCATTGTTGCCATTTCCGATTACAAAACCCTCAAAAGAGTTTGTTTTTCAGAGTTCCAGATGATATCATGAATTTCGATTTCCTTTCGCTAGATGTTCACAAACCGTGCCTTGTAGCTTGATAAGCCTTCATATTGCCCTGCGTGCTGTCTTCTGAACCAGTATGCGCTGAACCCTAAAGCCCCAGTTTGAATTTGCGAGCCCTACATCCAAACCTCTTAGGTGAGCCCTAAGTTCCAACTCTAGGCCTCTCAACCTTTATGTTTTCTTTGCTTGAAGAGCCCGGAAAACCGACCTCAAACCGTACGACACATCATAGTAGGTCATGACCGCATATTTATGAGACTGCGCATACCCATAACAGAAGATCGAAGTTTCCATAACAAGCTGAAAATACGAGGCTCAGTGATCCACACTTAAACCCTAAGCCCTCAACCCCAAAAACCTCAACCCGAAACCCCGCTTTGCTGGTAGGTGCGAAGCTGGCTGAAGGGCCGCCTGGCCGAGACTTGTCATAGCTCCGATCTATCGAATCGGCTTAGGGCTCAGTAGGGGTCTAGGGTTTAGTCGATAGTATAGGGCCTAAATAGTTGCCGATACGATTATTCTGCTGGTTCCATAGTATGCTTATGGCAAGAATTTACCGCCGAAAAAACTATTCTAGATATTAAGTTTTTAGGGCCCCTATTATTAGGCAGCTCTAGGTTCGAGGTGTTCGCTCTTGAAGGCAATCTTAGCAGTTCATTAGGTAGGCCTTTCAGACATTTTACATGTTCCGTGATTGGGCCCAAGAGGATCTTACATGCGGCTGTTGTTGGGAGGACTAACAGGACGAACCTAGCTTAGTAGAGTATAGTATAGTCTAGGCGTATGAGGAGGCAAGAAAGTGTCTTAGAGCCTCCAAGCAAAGTCCCGGCTAGAGCTGATGTTATGACTTGCAATGGTCCAGCCTTTACCTGAGCCCCAAACAAAGATGACCCTATTCAAGGACTTACTTGTGTAAGGAACCTAAACCCTAAACCCTAAACCCTAAACAACCCATAGATAGGAGCTCTAAACATGTGGGTTTCGTATGGTCCAGGTCGGAAGGAGCTTTCAAAGGGGTGTCAAGTCTAGGATTGGGCTTTGGGGCTCAGGGCCTTAAGAAAGCCTGGGGCTGGCAGGGGGTTCAGTATTTGGAGTTTAGGGTCTAAGGGGTTTGGGATTTAGGGTTGAGTTCTGGAGTTGCAAAAACTCTGTTGCGACGCCAAGCCCTGAACCTCCAAAGCCATCTAAGCCTTCCCAAACCCCCTGACAGGCAACCCCAAGCCCTCAAAATACTGAACTCGGCTCGACGGCCTTCGAAGTAGCCTACACTCCAAGCGGGTCTTTTTTGTTTTATGACGTCTTATGAAATGCCACCTATCCGGAATTCCAATCCCCACGGCAGGTTTAATTTAAAAGGGGCACCACCCGAAATGCATTTCGGCAGTTCCAGTACTCGCCAAAAATCTCCTGGATGTCCACAGCCGTACGCAGGTCTTCCAATGTCCGCCTGAAGTAAGGCATATACAGTATATACACCAGGATCCCGAATGTGATTTGAGGTCTCTTCCTTACTTCAGGGATATTGGAGGATGCAGGGACGTGTTGGAATTGAGTGAGGCTATCAGACTATGAGCGCATGAGAAGCTTTCAGTTATTGGCTTGGGACATCTGCAAACCCTGAACTCTCCAGTTAAGTTCGAGCGTTGAAGCCTGGGGCAAGCCCTGTAGTTGGAGGTTCATGGTAGTTGAATTGGTTTTTATAGCTAAATAAAGATATGCTATTCATATAACCCTAGCTACTAAGTCCCGTGAACCTGTAAGTACTGCTAAGCGGTAATTGAGCAGGTGTCTTAAGCTCCTCCCAGCGCGTCGTTTTGGGGGCCTACTGCCGCTTGGACATGTCCAGACACGTGTTTCTGTCGGTGCCCAGAGAGTGTTGTTTGGTCGCAGATCCCGACATGCAGTAAAGCATAAACCTGAAGCCCTACTTAAGGTAACACCTGGCTTCGAGTTGGGGAGTGTGGATTGCATGGTTTTGGTGCAGTGGGAGGGGGGAAGGGGTGGGTTGAGATGCTTCAAGGATTCCCAGCAGCACAGCTCTGGAGTTGTCCCTTGGTCCTGGCACCTGCACGATTGCTTTGAACGCAATGAAAAACATGCTGATGTGCTTCATGACCTGCAGAAAAAGCTCTTAGTTAGTAGAATCACGACACATTTATCGGTTGGGTGCTTAGACGGACCTGCGAATGGTGCAGAGTGTAGGGTCGCCGGATAACCTAATTCAGATTTCAGGATCATTGTGCGAAGCTTTCGGGTTTTAGGGTAGCCGGGTTAGTAATACTTCTCTTTGCACGTATCCTGAACTTCTACTAAGCCACACTGTAACCCTAAGCTGCACAGTGTTCAAGTGGTGGAATGCCACATCGCAAGAATCTAAACTCGACACCCCGCTCCCGAAATCCTGCACATTTGCTTTCCCCTAAACTCGAAACCCTAAGACCTAACCCTAAAACCTGAAACCTAAACCCTAATCCTAATCCCTGAACCCTTAAACCTGGATCCCCGTTTTGAACAGAACCGTCGGAGGCTATGCGGACGGCCCTCTCTTCGTGCGAGTAAGCGTCGCCATGGACGCCGCTTGACTTCGCCCTAAGCCCCAAACCCGAAACCCCAAACCATCCTAAGCCCGAAAACCTAAACCGCCCCAACCCCAAACCCTAACCCCAAAGGGATCTCCTCATCCTCGAGGGTCCATGTTCGAGGCCCCAAAGAAGCACCCAAACACAAGCATTTTGGTTGGGCATCCCTACCTCAATTATCGGCTTACTTTACGCTTGGGATCGGGGACTCATATAGTGCCCTAAGTACTAGGATCCTTAAGGTACCCCTAATTTTCGGAAACTCCCATATCTCAACCGCCCGAGAGACTTCCAGATGCCCACCCCTCGAGTCTTAAACCATCGCTAACATCCCCCTGAATCCTGAGCCTTACATCCCGGACCTTAAAGTGACCTAAACTTTAAATTCTGCTCCCAGAAAACCAGAGCTGTATTGTCAAAAAAACCCGACACCTCGAACACGCCCTCAGTACGATGCAAACCCTTATCTTAGCTATCGAGGGTGTAGTGTTCAAGGTTTTTACATATATGCTTTTTATAGGTTAAGACGTGTAGAAGCGGTTATCCGCATTTAGTCTCCTGGTTTGATGGTGGACAGGAAGGCGCTTTCTGCCTGTGTAACGACGGGCGACGGGCGATGACTTTGGCAAATCGGAAGTCAGGATGACACGTGGAGCAGTGGATTTCTTTCTGCATACAATGGCATTGCGGTTGCTCGTGCTGGAGAGAGATGGGAGTTTCCGAAAATAGGGGGCCCCAATATAGTACCCTAAATAGTAGGATCCTTTTTATAAGAGCCCCCAAATAAGGTAGCCATAATTTTCGGAAGCTCCCAGATGGCGGCCTGGTTGCAGTTCTTGTTGGAGGCGACTTGTAAGATGGCTTTCGAGTTCGAAATCATCGATATGGAAGTTTCCGAAAATAGGGGTACCTTATATTGGGGGTCCCTATAATAAGGATCCTACTGTGTAGGGTACCATATTAGGGCCACCTATTTTCGGAAACTCCCATATTGAACAGTTTCAAAACTTCAATACCCGCGACTGCTGCCTTATCTAAATTTGCACCCCCATTTACTGATGGCGACAAGCTTGTGTCTTCAACCCGAGCCCAGTTTAGACGGTGGCGTGTGTCGCAGAGGGAAGTGCTTCCCCGGTGCCCCCATCACCCAAGCCCTCGAAATGTACAATCTTGAGAAACTACTGACAGTATTCCGGGTTCCTAATGCCCTAAACCCTAAACCCTAAACCCTAATGACCTAATGACCTAATGACATGTACGGTTTGACACCTTCCCCTTGTAATTGTAAGCCTCTTACTCGATGAGCTGCCCCAGGCCCGACTGGAAACCACAAATTGTAGGTTAAGGGCAGTTTAGGACCTGGGATTTAGGGTTTAGGGTTTAGGACCTGGGATTTAGGTTTCACATCAAACCCCAATCCCGAAACCCTAAATGGACAGAGGCGGGAGAGAGTGAAAGTGGGACGGTTAAGCTTTGAAACAAGACCATAAACCCCCTAAACTAGATGAGCTCTAAACCGGTAAACTCTAAACCCGAAACCGTAACCCCCGAACTCTAAATCCTAAACCCAAACCCCTCAAGCAAAAAATCCTAAACCCTAACGCCCTAAACTAAACGTCCTAGACCCTACACCCCTACACTGCTATAAATCCTAAACCCTATAGACCCTAAACCCGACCAGTGGTTTTGGGTATTGGAGTTCCCCTCGAGGCCATCATCGCAGACTTGGTGGAGGAGCTGAAGGCTGCTAAATGGTTAGAAAAGGATAGGGCTTAGGGCCTAGGGTTACAGGTATAGGGCTCCGTTACAGGGATCTGTAAGGGGTTCTATAAAGGGCTTCGGGGTGTAGGGGTTTAGGGTCTATATAGTTTAGGAGTTTCGGTGTTTGAGGATTCTAGGTTTTTGAGGTTTAGGGTTTATAGTTGTGGTGTTTCAGAATCCTACTATTTGCAGTCAAAAGGGGGTACAGTATGCAGGGGTGTCGTAAAGTTAGGTGTTCCTTCAACCCTACATAAGCTTTAAGTTAAGTCCACCTTGAACCTCAGAACTTAGGGGTCCTTAGAAATATTTTTAATTGTTGGTTATTATAATCCCTAAGAAACAGCTTGAATTAACATTTTTGCTAGGGTTCCATGTTCAGTAAAAAGGTTGATGGTACTATACTAGGGTTCCCTATTTTCGGAAATTCCCATGTACTTTATTCAAAGTTTCTTAGATTCTTATGTTGTAGGGTTTAGTCCCTAAGCCCCAAACTGGTGCAGCAACCCTGGCCCGAAGAAGGCGCTTTACGGACCCGGGTTTCTGGATTTCGCTCGAGGACGTCACGCTCAGCTTTCGCGGACTCACAAGAGGCCCTCACAAGAGGCCCTACCCTAAGGCCCGAAAGTAGCTCCTTTTGGGGGTTCGTGTATAGAATCCTATAAGGTAATCCCCAAAAAGGAACTACTTCGGGGCCTATGGATAAACCCTAAACCCATCTTGGAATGCTTAGGTAGCCCTGGGCCTTGACGGTAAGGACTTCTAACAATTGACATATGTCAGACATATGGTAGCACATTAACAGAGAATAAACAAATAGTTGTGATATTAATATATGAAATTCACATATTTCTAATGTTATTAAATCATTATACTTCGATTCATCTAGGCATCCCGTCCGGCTCTAGCTTCCTTTTAGGATGACGCCCACAATTGGTTCAGTTACTAAACATATGTCCGTAATGGATTGGGGCTAGATTTTAGGGAGGAGGTAGACTCCCCAATTGTACCCTCCATTAGAGCTAGCATGCAGGCGCTTTTGCACCACGGGGGATGTATAACCCTAACACTTATCTCTTAAATCCTAAACCTTAAATTGAATTGCATTTGCGGAGGTTGGAATGATAGGCACTCAGGCACTCAGTACCCTGAGCCAGACTAGATTACCAGACAAGAATGCAGCAACAATGGGTTCTAATGTTTCCTGGATTGTATTGTACTTTAACCTTGGGTTGTGCTGCGACGAGGTGCCGCCTGCGATCGCCTACCTTTGCACACCAACTGATGCTCACGACGCTCGACTTGACACCTAGTTTGGTTTGGGGTTAAGGGTCAAGGGTGTCCTGAGCGCCATGTTTTGGAGCATCTGACGTGTAAAGTGAGTATAGTGTTTATATTGCACACAGAAACAGTTCCATCCGCATATCCTTGATCCAAACCGACACCTCATATCCCGAGTCTTTCGCTACCAACTCTGGCAAGTCTGACCGCAGCTGCAAGTAACGCTTTACGGTAAGATTCCTGTACAGCACTGCAGTCAACATCACCTTGAGCCCCACTGTTTCTTCCCCAACTAGCTATACTAGCTTGGGAAGTATATTAGTATTATAATGTACCAATATAGGATTATAATTGGGGTAACCATATGTATCATTAAATACAGATACCTTACCAAATCGCATGATCCTCCAAGAACAGAGCAGTCCTCTGAAAGGTTTGCACCGCCAGCGCTCGCGATGCTGCTGCCGATGCACTCCGCTTCTCGGATATGCGGCAGAGTCGTGATAGGCTTGTTTTAGGGTTTTGTGGTTCAGGTTTTGAGGTTTAGGGCGTGTTGGGTTCAGGGTTTTTGTTTTGGGGTTTAGGGTCTGGGATAGCGGATAGTGTACTTCAGGTTTTCAGGTTTGGGAGTAGAGGTCCCGACTGTTATCCTAGCTAGGTTCTCCAGTGGTACCCTTCTGGCCCCTCTATTTTGGGATCTTCCTATCTGAACCGAATACTAAGAAAAAGGGTGCGCTGATTTTGAAGGGGGCTGGTGGAGAACCTAGCTGATGTTCTTTCTTGTATCACCATCTTTTTTGGGTTGGAGTCCAGTAAGAAGCTCTTTGCAAAGAGACGGACTTCGCATGGCATGTGGAGGAGCCCCTCGAAACGAAAGCCCTGTTTAGTTTTGAACTGCGAAGACTTGGAAACAAATTTACCCAATAGCTTCATGCTCTAGCTAGGGTTTGAACCGCATGCTTGAAATTCGATCAGGGTCGGGTCCGATCCCACCACAATTCCGGAAACCCAGAATGGAGGTCCGGATATATAATAATTACTACGACGAATAGTTCTAAACCCCCCGAACCCCAAAAAAAACACACAAAAAAAAAAAAAAACGAAGCCCCAGACCCTAAACGAATAATCCTAACCCCCAAACCCCAGAGCCCCAGTCCTTAAGTCCAGGACACCGAACTTGACTAGGTAGGGGGTTGGGTTTGGGTCTCCAGGGTTTTGGGCGTTTGGGGTTTCTAACTAGGTTGGGCGTAGTGTTTAGGGCTTAGTGTTTAGGGATATTTTACATTTCCCCTCATGGGGCTCAAGCGGATCTCAGATACGAGCGTTTTTCAAAGACCGTTAACCCTAAACCCCTAAACCCCGAACCCCCGAAACCCCACCCCAAAACCCCGGACACTCAGCCCCTAAACCCTAACCCTTAAACCCTAAACACTAAACACTAAGCCCAACCTATTTAGAAACCCCAAACGCCCAAAGCCCTGGAGACCCGAACCCAAACCCCTAAACCCTAAGCCCAAAGGCCCTAAACCAACCAAACTCCTAAACCCGAAACCCCCAAAGCCTAAACCCCAAACCCCCAAAAACCCAAAGCCCTTAAGCCCCTAAACCCTACAACCCTAAACCCCTAAACCCCCTAAACCCCAAACCCCCTAAACCCCCTAAACCCCTAAACCTTTCGTAGAGAACGCGAGGCAAAGCTCCTGCGTGGCAGGGCCTCCTCAGTCGCCTCCTCTCCTTCGCCAAGATGGGCCACTTGGAGCTGTAGCTTAGGGCTTCGGAGGCTTAGGGTTTGGTGTGATTTGGGGTTCAAAGGTTTAGGGTTGAGGGGTCTGTGGATTAGGGGCTTACGGTTTGAGGGTGTCGGGGGTGTCGGGGGGGTTAGGGATCTTAGAGATGTTCCTCATACCATTCCTTAAGGTTCCATGGTATGCTTGCAGGAGAATAGACCCCATCACCAAGGTCTAATCGTTTACATTTTTGTTTTTTTTGGGTTTAGGGTTTAGGGGTTTGTTTTGTGCTTGAGAGTTTAGTTGGGGTTTCTAGGCTTAGCCGCTAATTCGGAGCCGCAGTTTTGGAGTGTCTGCGAGGTCTGGCTTAAGCCTCGTGAAACCCTGGGCAGGACCTGCAACTGTGACACTACGTCCATCTTGCTCAAGCATTATTGTTGCTTACTATGCTCCTCTGCTCAAGCACAGCTGATGACGATGGCTGCAACGATTGCGGTGCTGATCATGATGATGATAATGACGACGATGATAGTGATATTGATGATGATGATGACGATGATGACGGTGATGATGATGATGATGATGGTGAGATGATGGTGATGATGATGGTGAGATGATGGTGATGATGATGGTGGTGATGATGGTGATGATGATGCTGATGATGGTGATGATGATGACGGTGATGATGGTGATGATGATGATGATGATGATGATGATGGTGATGATGATGTTGATATTGTTGACGGCGATGGTGATGGTGATGATGACGTTAGTCATGAGGATGCTGATGATGGTCATGATGATGTTGATGGTGGTAGTAGTATGATGTGAGTCGCAGCGACGACTATAGCGATGATGAGACCGATGAGACCAATGGCCATAATTATTGTGACTTCGACACTGACGATGTTCATGATCGTTCCAGTTTCGACGATGACTGCGATGATACTGGTATAATCTACTACAATAATATGCCACAGTGCATTATAATACACTAGACCACAATATGTTAGAGTATGTTTGGTGAACTCGATGTATGCCATGATGGAGGTGAGCATGTTGAGAAGGACTATCTTGATTGCCGGGGTCCATTTGTCAGTACAGCCAAGAGCTCACAAAATTTCTAAACCCTAAGTCAACAACCTTAAGCCCTAAGTGCTACCCCCAAAACCAATTCAATCCCTAACCCGCAAACAGTCAGTCGCTGTTGCTTTTAGAGTTTTTCCAACAATCCAACAAGAATTGAGCAGTGGCTAGGCCTGGCACCCAACAAGGTGAAGACGGAGGCCAGGGCGTCGTTTGCAGGGTTTAGGTTTCAAGGTTTCCTAAACCCGAAACCGATTTAGACCTTAATCTAGTGACTTGTTCATTCAGGGTCTAGGATTTAGGTTTTGGGGTTTTGGGTTATAATGTTTCAGGTGTAGTCAACATGTCGGACACCGACCTTGTTTCCTGAGTATAGCTGCAGCTCTCCCGTTTAGACGGTCTGCTGCGGAAGATCTCCAACGAGAGGCCTGTCTGGGAGCATAAAATCAAGGTGGCTAGAGTGGCTAGAGATGTAAGTGGCTCAAATGTTGCTCGTTGTCACATCATACTGTTGATGATGTAAATCCTGCATTACCTCAAAGACCCGAAACTATGGGAAGTATGGTATATTCCTTATTATGGGTCATGCAGGAATTATATCATCAACCGTATAACCACCCATGGACCTTCAGGCCAAGAGGTGAACGATTGAACACTCCAACCCTCCAAACCCCAAGCCTAACTCGAAAGCAGCTGCTGGATGTGTGTGTCATGTTATGCTATGTACTGTTATCTCAAGTTACGTGTATATATGTATGTACATATGTATATATGCATAGGTAGATAGATAGATAGTACACATGCATGCGGAGGGATTGCAACCGCGGATATGATGATTAGTGAGGCCTCCCACGCGCTTTCGAACCCACCAGGACGGTGCCCTTCCGGTGGTTGACGCCCTGGCCCGGGTGCCCAGCACTTGAGGTAAGATGGGCGCCATCTGTGAGGTTCAGGGTTTAGGGTGTATCCGGACCCCTCAAAATATGTAGAGTAGCAGCCTTTTGTAGGAGTTGGGCCATGATTTTACCTACTTTGAGAGGTTTAGGGCTTACTGTAGGCTGTAGATGCCGGGTCGGGTTTAGCGTTTAGGAAGGAATATACCTTAAATCATATTAGGGATCCTACTATAATTTAAGGTATATTCCTTGATTAAGGGGTTTTGGAGGCTCTGGGGGTGTAGGGGCCGGTTATACCGGTAGCAGTAGTGTTCCCAACAGTTTCGTATTGTCGCTACCGTAACGTAGTAAAGAGATGCACCGAAATCGGTATTCCTCCAGAAAGGCTCCTGTGTGAACGATTTTGCATGGTGAAAGTTTCGGAGGATGCCGAAGTCTGCGACGCTCGCGCAACAGTATAGTATAGCACAGCTTAGCCAAGACACTGGTTTAGGGTTTAGGGTTGTTGAAACTCAACTCCACACCCGTATTTAAAAGCCATGAAAGCCCTAAAGCCTTATGCCACCACTCCGAAGCTGAGCACATAAGTTGAGTTTAGGGTTTAGAGTTTAGGGCGTTTGGGGTTTTGGGTTTACAGGGTTTTGGGCTTGTAGGGTTTGGGGTTAGGCTTGTGTCGGGTTTTGGGTGGGTTTAGGCTTTGAGGTTTGTTGCAGGGTTCCTTTAAATTCTGTAGATATTAAGGCCTGCAAGCAGACCCTACTGCAAAAAAAGTAGGTTTTCGTAGCTGGAGGTCTCCCGACACAAACCGAGGTTGGCCCCCAAATGCAGTACAACTTGGCAGCTGAGGTAACCTTTAGCGTGCTTGGTTACATATGATCCCACCAGAATGCGTAGATTAAGCTGCTTTTCCAAGACCCCGCACCATACAATCATACTCGCAGCAGCCGCTTTGAGTTGCTTTTTGAGTACCTGAATACCCTGTGGATTCTTCCTAGAGGTCAAAGAGCAGGGTCCGAACTACTGTTTGGCGAAGCGATTGCAGCACTGGCGGGTGCCGCGGCAGCAGAGATATTGCCACATATGTAGATGCATATTGCTTTTGGACGGTGTACGTAGTGAGAGGTTCAAGTTGTTTTATATACAAGTTTGGGGTCAAAGGTTGCGGAGTATTACAGGACTTTAGCGTCTACTGCTCTAAATCTTGGATCAGTTTATTAAACTATTCAGCCGTTCAATAGATCTTTTCAGTGCCAGCCCAGCATAATCCCTCGCCGTGTGAAGACTTGCAGATCCAGCATGATAGGTTCCGACCCCAAACTACCAACTTACTAGCAACCACTGTTTTTCGTAGGGTCGTAACATGAGCCTAGTAAAAAATATAGCCCCGCTACCCTGGACCCTACACTCTAAATCCCCACGAACATCAGGTTCGTTCAGGTTAAGGTAGCAGTTACTCAGTCTTGGTTCCGCTTTCGTTGGGCGTCCCGCCCGTTAGGGGAATTCGAGCCAATACGAGAGCTTAGGGTTTATATACAGTTTTATATACGGTGGATACTAGTTTGTATATGATCTGCATACACAGTTTGCACAGTACGTACTTGTATAGGGTTTGGGTCTACACGAGGTCTGATCTTTAGGACGCAGAGCCAGCTTCAATTTTTGAATTGAGGTTTGCAGGGTTTAGGGTTCAGGGTATTGGGATGGGAGGGTGTTGGGTTGCGTGTATGTAGGCTTCTGTTGCGTAGCATAATATGAAGTGAGGAGGTTATGGGGGAAGGTTAGGCCCATCAACGACCTTTAACTACCAAATCCTACTTTTCAGTAGGATCATTAATTATAAGCCCTAAGCTCGGATTTATAGGGGCCCTACAAAATGGTCGGTTTTGGTCGATTCAGGGAGGTTTCAGTCAGCACCCGGCGGATTGAACCCTAAACCGGCTGGCTCTTCTCCAAAGATCGGAAGCTGAGGCCATCACGGCGCGAAAGAAAGGCGCTGCCACTTGCTTTCGCTATTTTTCCGGGATGGGCCAGTCCAGAAGCCACGCCCGAAGCCCTGAACCTGAACAGATCCCGTCAGCCCTGAAGGCCGAAACTCTATGCTGAAAAGGCGGAATTTCCCCTGTTGCCAGGAAGCTTCCGGAGTTTCTGGTCACTGAGCAGTTTACATCCCCTCCAAATTTCGAGTCATGAAAAGCTAGACCTTGTGCCGAAAGTTTGCATCCGCGCAGGCTGCATCGTGTCGAGCAACATTGCTCCTGCTACTGCCACGGCCTCCGTGGTGTCGAAACTTGGCCCTGGAGCATGGTTTTGGGATTATTTTCAGTGCAACTGTGCAGGGACTATGAGGGAACATGAGCAATAATTACAGTGCGCAACTATACAGGGACGATGAGGGAACATGATTACTGGCTCATCTTGTGTCCAGCATGTAGGGTTTAGGGTTTAGGGCCTTTCCTCTTTGGGTGTTACAACTTTAGTCGCTACGGGTTGATGTATGCAGCTTAGGGCTTGTTCTAGTCTTTGTGTTCATGGATCCTTCCGGCATCATTGCTAGACCACTCTGTTGAAAGGCATGGCCTCGTAGCTGAAGCTAGAGCTTTTGTCAATGGCACCTGGCATCACCTAGCGGTTTTTCTCGACGAAACAGACAAGCTAAAGCATCATTCTAGGATGCAGCGGGGATAGTCGAATACGTTATCATATAATGTAGTCGAAAATGCGTATAGTATATAGCATGGCAGAATGCAATGCATTTTGTATACAGGGCCAGTTCCGGTTGGGACTGGAGACTCTAGCAAGCAAGGAGTCAAGTTCTCGAGCTTACAGAGAATTGCTCTACACCACCACAGAATGCAATTGAAAACCTTGCCGTACATACTTCCTGTTTCTGTAAATTCTGGGGCTCAGGGGTTTAGCTGCCCCACGCCCGGTTGCCTTAATATTAAAGCAGGAAAAAATCTAAACACAAAAGCCTTCAAAGCACCAAGAGATGGCGACCAAGGAACAAGTCCTTTGCACTGGCATACAAAGGCCACGTGTCGGCACGTAGCTGTGATAGAGGGGGCGGAATACTTCGTAGCAATGTTGGCTTAGAGTCCAATCTACCCCCAACAATTAAGGTGGTGTAGCACAACCACAAACCTATCTGTAGGGCTGCTTTTTGCTCTGACGATTGTGGCGCGAACCACAACCCAAACCCGTTTCGTTGAATTGCTATATCGGGATAAGGGTCGTTCGGCAGATCCCCTAACTGACACCCCAAGCCCTACCTTAAGACTCAACTAGAAGCCTTAAGACCCATTGTTTTCGGATTCAGAATAAAGACAAACCCTACACCGGGTTGAGTCTTGAGCGTTCAGTTCTACAGCCCACAAAATCCTGCATCCCCTATCCCAATGCAGTTTGGCACTGGAAGCCGAATGCCCCAGACTTCAGTGAAGGGTAAAGCGTTTAGGGTTTCGGGCTAGGGGGAAAATCCTTGAGGATTCTGGCTGTCAGGCTCAGGGTATCCCCAAACCCTGAACCCCAAACCCTGTTTCTTTAGGGTTGTGGATCTATACCTTAAACCACCAAACCCTACTGTTTTGTAGGTTCTTATTATAATCCCTGATATGGAATTTATAGGGATCCTACAAAAAGGTAGGTTTTGGTGGGTTAAGGTAGGGTGTAGGACTCAAACCCGGGAGGTATGCACCATTTCAAGCCTATGGAAGTGTTCCAAGGCGGCTGCTCGTAGCATCCCATATGTGGGGTTTGGGTTTAGGGTTTAGGGTTTAGGGTTTGATAGGGTTCAGGGTTTCGGCTTCCTCGTGATGGTTTCCATGTATGTTGTAGGGTTTCAGGGCTTAGGGATCAGGTAAGAGTTGCACAGGAATCTCGCGACAGTTTCAGGCAGTGTACGGCTGAGGGTTTGGGCATTCTACCCCGGGACATACAAGGGTTACTACGGTTATTCATGAAGCATGCCCATGTTTTAGATGCAGCTCTAGTTGGGTCTTACCATTTCTATTCTGAGTGATGAGTCTACATCTACACATGTGTGTCGTCATCAGGTCCTAGTGAGATCCGAAGATGGGTTCAAAGTTGGGCATGCATGTTGTTTATTAGCTGCAGGACCATCAACTAATCCATGTGTATGAGCATCCTTTGTTTCAGGATAAACCAAAACCGGAACCCCCGAACCCTACACTCTAACCCATTCTACTGTTAAAAGGAGCTCCATGCGTTCTGCTCTTTTGTGTTTGTAGCGTTAGGGTTTGAGGCTCCGGGTATAGGATTGGGCCGGTGTGAGATGTTGGGATGTAGGGTTTGCCAAAAAGTGGGAGGAACTCGACCGTCCACGTCGATGTGAGCCCCAAACCCCTGTAACTCCAAACCCTTGAACAAAAACGTAAACTCTAAACCCCAAGCCCTTAACATTGACTGCGAGCTTGAGAACCGAAGCCCCACACCCGCCCACCTAACGCTTTAGTGTTCTTGCGAATTCTTTCTGTGCTTCTCAATATACCCCAAAAAATGCCTCATTACCATAAGAACCCCTGAAGAAGGTATCCCGAAGCTCGAATAAATTTAGCCACAGATTTCTACTGTAGTCCCTGGGCACTTAGAGTTTAGTGCCCAAGGTTAGTGTTTAGGTTCTACTGCAAAACTTTGTTCCAGACAATTTGAGGCCCCTGCAATGCGCTCTAGAACCTTTGTAAAGAATGAAACCATAGCCAAACCATAAACCCTAGAAAACTCTAACACCCTGGCTAAACCATGGACCCGACCCGAAACGCTTCATACATCCCGGACCCTAGTCCACCGCAGGTGAGACTTCGAACGCTGTGATGCTGGCGCTTTTGATCAACGATCTCCGGAATCCGCTCAGCGCAGGCTTCGATAGGGGGCCGAAAATCTTACCAATACTAGTTCGGGAGTTCCTACTATAGTTTTAGTATTTAGCATAATACTTCCCCCAAGACCCTATTCTAATTATTCAGGCCCCCTTGCACCTTCAGGCCCCTGTTCTAGGGGTTTTATTGGGGGTCTGTGGGTTTAAGGACCGGGTTAAAGGGTTTGGGGTTCAACAGCAGTTTGATTCTACGGGGCCTGGACAAGTGCAAGACACCAGTCCGAAGTCTCCTTTGAAGGATTGCTCTCAGGATTTGCTAAATGCAGTCACCTGGCTCGCGGTCTTTGCTTGTAAAGTGCTTAGTAGAGCTTGAGGCTACATCTGTTACACACTTTACACACTGCACGAGTGCGAATAGTGTGATGCAGAATCTGCCTCTCAAGCGCTGCCCTGATTGAGGGTGTGTAGCTTGCCCAAGCCGCGCTCATAGCATGCTGCACGGCGGACAGCGCTGGATGAGTAAACAGTTCAGTGTGTGGTCAGGGTTTAGTATGCGGGGTTTCGCTTCATGGCGATTTCATACGGTTGGGTGAAACGTCCAAGCAATCTAGCGGCCTGAATAATGAGATTGTTCTTGTGGAGGTGTGATACTGTGGTTACATAGAGGGACCCGGAGGAATAGTGTTAGCATTCGGCCAGGCTTCTATATTGTCTAGTATGTTTTCCCCTCTAAGCCCTGAACCCTACACCCTGACCCCGCTAAAATCCTGCCTTACTCGACAGTTCTTGGAGTCATCATGTCGAGTTGCTTGTCTTGCGGGCCAAGCCTGGGAACGGTGGTTGCGGTTTCTTGGGGCGATCTTGCGCAGAGCTCCGACGATAAAGGGTGAAGTTTGTGGCCTGATATCGCAAACAAATCCGCAGTCCTATAGCCTTGTAATAATATAAGGGCCGTAATAATTGGAAAAGGGTTTTTGGGCATATTGTACTACAGTTGTATTATGTTATAACAAGGAACCTCCCAAATAGTATAGGTAACTAGGTAACGATTTCGGCCTCATGTCTTACTTAAACCGTAAAGCCACAGCTGCAACATTCGAAAGCCGAGATAAGCGGAATCCCTTTTGCAAGCTTACTTGTACCCACAAGGAGAAATAGCTTCGAAATCCCAAAGGGTCCAAAGTACCGATACAGTAGAATGTAGGGTTTCTATACTAGGAATTAATATAATTATGATTTGAGGAAGTATTCCCCATAACAGTACATAGGACCCTTTGGGAATGCAGGCCAGCCAGCCACGGCTCTGCAGAATCCGATGCAACTTTTCGCTGCGCTTCGGCTGATGTCTCTTTCAGTGGTTTAGTCCCTAAACCCAAAACCTTAAAGCCGCAAACCCTCAACCTCAACCATAAATAATACAACATCTAAGCCCCCAACCCTAATCACCTAATCACACAATCCCTCAACCTTCATCCCAAACCCTGAACTCTAACCCTAAATTTTAACCACCCCCCCCCCCCCCCCCCCCCCCCCCCCCCCCACATCTCAGGCCACTGCATTCCACGGCGGCGCCTGGAGAACTGGCTGGAAGTTTGGCACCATCGGCCCGTCCTGTCCTCGGCTGGAGGTTTGGGGTGTTTATAGGTTTTTTTGGGTTTAGGGCTTTTGGGGTTTAGGGTTTCAGGGTTTAGGGGTTTAGGGTTTTACGGTTTAGGGTTTTAGGGTTCAGGGTTTAGGGTATTGGAGCGACATGTAACTAGGGTTCTTCTGAGGGTTCTGTAAGATGGTTGTATGGATTTTGTGAGAATCTACAGGGGTTTATAGGGGCTAATTACGGGGGTTCCGGGGACTCTTACAAAGGATTTTGCGATTCTTTTATCTAAGGGTGCTATACTATACAGCAGAAAGCAAAAAAGTTGGAACATGGCTTTAGGAGGACTAGTGCTAGACCTTAACGGCATGGGGATAATGATGTTCCAACTTTCTGGCTTCTACATAGGCTTCTTCTGGTTTACGGGGGCTTTATCTAAGGGTGCTATACTCTAAACCCGAAACCCCATACAGGCTTCTTCTGAATTTGGGAGGGCTTTGAAAGTTATGTTCAAGTTCCGTGGAGCCTTGGGGTCGACTCGACGTTCCTGGCCGTACTATAGGGACTTCAATAGTTACCGTACTACTGTAGGTGGTTCCTTATAGTTATAGTATAAATGGGCCACAAAACCCTGTTCTGATTCTAAAGGCCCTTATATTATGCAGATTATGGGTGATGTTCACGGTTTTTTGGTCTACCACCAGCTATGATTTGAATTCCAGGTTTGGTTCAGGGTTAGCCGCTATTTCGTGCGGTATGGATGTTCTGGCAAGAGGTTCCAGGCGTTTCAGTGAGTGTCAGTTGATGCTTAGATTCTTTCTTGGTATTGGGGTCTGGGATTTTAGATGTTTCGAGTTCAATGTTGAGTTGAGCTTCGTGCCGAGTGTAGGCAAAGGGCAGTTGGCCAAAACCCAGGCAGGTAGCAGACAGTAGGCAGGAGGACGTAATAGGTAGGAGGTAGTAGGTGGTCGTAGTAGTAGTAGTAGTAGTAGTAGTAGTAGTAGCAGCAGCAGCAGGAGTGGTAGCAGTAGCAGTAGCAGTAGCAGTAGCAGTAGCAGTAGCAGTAGCAGTAGCAGTAGCAGTAGCAGTAGCAGTAGTAGTAGTAGTAGTAGCAGTAGTAGTTTGGTCGGCGTAGTCGTCGTCGTTCGTTGTCGTCGTCCTCGTCGTGGTAGTCCTCGTCGTCGCCGCCCCTCTTCGTCATCTCTTCCCTCGTCTGTGTGGTCCTAGGCACTACCCAGAGGCCCCAAAATAGTTCCTTTTGGGGATTGCCCTCTAGGGTTCTATACATGAACCCAAAAAAGAACTACTTTGGGGCCTTTGGGTACCTACTCAGACCTGCCTTAGCTTCTATTGTAGATTCTTGTTATTTTGGCCCTTCAATTGGAGCAGGTGTCTGTAGTGAATCTTTCTTAGCCTCGAAGGTGCTCGGCCATCGCGTACATCACCACAGGCATGTTGGTGAAATTGTGGCATCTCGGCCGGCGCATGGGCTTTTCTCGCACTGGTGATCCGGAAAGGGTTATCTATGATGCGGATCGTAGAGTTCCGGGTCTATAATAGTAATTAGGGTCGCCTGGATCCTTTTTGGGCCTTGGATCCTACTGGGAAATACGAACTTCGAGTTGAAAGTTGCAAGGGTTTTGGCCTTTTCGAGTTGTAGCTAGGTAGGAGTTTCCGAAATTAGGGGATGCCCCAATATAGTACCCCAAATAGTAGTGTTAGTAGTGCCTGACTTTGAGGTCCTTATAATGAGGATCCTGCTATTCATAGGGTGCTAAATGAGGGTTCCCTAATTTGGGAAACTCCCAGGTCTGCCAAGGTTGGTAAGCCTACTTGGAAGGGCAGGGGACTTAGTAAGTAGGTTATAAGTAGAGTTATAAGTACCCCAAATGGAGTTACCCCAATTATAATCCTACTTATAACCTACTTACTAGGTCCCCTGCCCTTCCAAGTAGAGCCGATGAGATGCAGTGGTACCCGAATGGGTGGTTGTCGAAATTCTGGTCCCTTTTTTTGGGTACCCTCAATATTAGGTGCCGCACTATAATGGGGACCCAGAAAGGGACCCTAGTATTGACACCCACCCGAATGTATTGATGCTGAATCGGTTCCCTGAAACCTGCCCTTTCTGGTGCGTTTTCATTGGTTGTTTCGATGAGACCGCCGAAGATATCTCGGATACACAATTGGCGGTGGGCTTCATGGCGACAGTGAGACATCTCAAACCTAATCCATATTTCAATTTGTCTTGGCATCTGTGATCCGCCATCCAGATAGTACACATTCCACCGTCCGGAGTGTAAGAGGGTTTCGGATTCGCGGGTGGTGGGGGTCATTTAGAGCATGATTCCTTCACCACCTCTTCACCACTGCAGTATAGCCTGCTCCAAGCTATTTGCACTGTAAGTTTTTGGGTCACTGTTGAAAAATCAGGAGTTGAAAGATCAGGAGAACACAGCGAGGGAACCGGACCCTAAGCGGTAGAGTCCCCACACACCAGCTTGTGCTCGAAATCATGGAGATTGGCAAACTGTACCAGCGCAGTTGCGAACTGTTTAGCAACCAAAACCACATTCTCGAGCACCTGGCCGAACGCTAAGCTCTGGGCCCTAGACCTCGCACCTGAAACCTAAATCACCCCAAAATCGATTAGCATCGCTAAACCCCGCTCCCTAAACTATAAACCCTCACCCCCCGCCCCCCCCCCCCTTCCCGAAACAACATCCCTACACCCCCCATCCCAAACCCTAAACTCCTACTTGGAGGGGCAGGGGACTTAGTAAGTAGCTTATAAGTAGGGTTATAATTGGGGTAACTCCATTTAGGGTACTTATAACTCTACTTATAACCTACTTACTAAGTCCCCTGCCCCTCCGAGTAAACTCCTAACCCTCCGCTCCCCGAAGAGGAAGTCAAGAGACCAAGGCTCGTCCTATACTCCGTCATCCAGTGCCTGGGCTGGGCCTACGCACTGCTTCTTCTCCCGGGCGGCCCCCAGAATGCCGACGATGCTTGGTTTAGGGGTTTAGAATACCTGGACCCCAAAAGTATGTAGAATAATAGGCTTTTATAGGTTTTGGACCATGATTTTACCTACTGTTGGGGGTCTAGAATATGACAGTTTCGGGTTTAGTTCAGTTGAGTTTCGGAGTTTTTGGAGATCTAGGGTTGACAGCTCTTAGGGCTTTAGAGTCAGGGTTTAGGGTTTAGGGTTCTAAAGTCAGGGTTAAGAGTTTAGGGTTCTAAAGTCAGAGTTTAGGGTTTAGGGATGTAGTGATTCAGGGTTTAGGAGTTCAGAGATTTGGGGCTCACGGATTTAGGGTTCAGAGTTCAGGGTGTGAGGCTTTAAGATTCAGGGTTTAGGGCTTAGAATGCCGGCGATGCTTGGAGCAGGTTAGCTTGCTGTTCCAGGGTTCAGAGTTAAGAGACTTGGGGTTGAGGTTTTAAAGTCAGGGTTTAGGGTTTAGGGACGTCGTGTTTTAGGGTTTAGGAGTTCAGAGATTCGAGGCTCAGGGATTTAGTGTTTAGCGATCAGGGATTGTTTGTTGATTTAGTGATAAAACAATCGGGCTTTATGCATAGGGCCGATAAACCTTTTTAACTGGTACTCTGTGAACACAGAGTGTCGCATTTTGTCGATCGTCCGCAGCGTCGCCTCTACATGCGGAGACGCGCATGTCCGACGATCTTGTATGGTATATATGTACAGTTTTTGTTCCCGTGTCACAATTACATAGGTACGCGAACGCGTTTTCTTCGCTCAAGTCCTGTTGTTATGAATACCGTTGTAAAACCCTCTCACTATCTCAATTCCGCCAGGCTGCTCTACCATACCCTCAGGAGCACCGTAAACACCGCTCTTACGACGGCCAGTTGTGAGGGCTTAGCAACGCAGTTCGACGCCTCCGAGGTCGTTTTGCAGAGGAGAGGAGGTCGTAGAGGATCCCAGTCTTCGGCCCCTAAGGGTGCCTAATCAGTTACGTATATACATAGGGTTCTATAAGGATGTAGGCTATAGGGTTTAAGGGTCCATGTCCCTAAATAGGATATTATGCTTTGGCCTCAAAGTACTTATATAGGGACTACCTATTTGGGTAAATGGACCCTTCGGGAGGCTTAGACTATGGAAGCAGAAGGACCCTTAAATTGAAAAGCATTCCGCGTGTGACTGTCATGTCCACTTGGTATTCCGCAGTGCTTCAATGACATACCGAAGCTTCTTACAGCAATTGACAAGTCTGGCAACATGCTGCGGCTGGTGCTCCATAGTGGCGGGGAATCAGTTCATTGAGCGTTCGCATGTGTTTTATGCCGCAGGTTGCCTACCGGCTGGTGAATGTACGGGCGGAAGTTGAAGAGCTTGCCAATATGTTGCAGAGTGTTCAGCACCTTGCCATCTCGGATTCCAATCCAAAAGTTGCTTGGAGCGAACGTTGATCAGCGATGGTCCTGCCGGAGCCAGAACCAAGAGACTCCAACATCCCTTAATTGAGGAATATATTCCTCAAATCATATTAAGGATCCTAATAATATAATTTAAGGTATATTCCTTAAATCATATTATTAAGGATCCTAATATAACTTAAGGTATATTCCTTAATAAAGGGGTATTGGAGTCTCTAGGAACTTACTTAAGCTGCAACGTTGCTTCCACCAGCCTACGCTCGCAGCTTGCTCCAGCCATAAACCCTAAACCTTTGTCATAGTTGGGTAACATTTTACAGTTTTATGGGTACTTAAACCCAAGAAGGAATAAACGTGTAAAAATTTTCATCCTATCCCATCCATGAACTAGAAACCCCCACACGTTGACCACGGTGTAGTCGTAGCCCCTACCTGCCAGTCTTGGGTTCAGGTATTGCTCTTCTAAGTCTAAGGAGCCTGTGACAGTTTAGACTGCAGAGATTTCCTTACCTCAGATCCTAAACCATCCTAAATCTACTTTCTGCGCCTTAAACACAAACCTCGTACTCCTCTGGTACGAGCCCAAGGAGATCATCGCGCGATTCACATACTTCCAGATAGCAGAGGTTGTGCATGCAGTGACCGGCATGGCAGCTCGCCCTTCGGTAGGTGTTCGGTTGTTCAGGTTTTAATGGCTTCTGGTTTTAGAGTTGAGGCTTTTTTAGGGGGGGGTTAAACCGCGTGGAAGGGGCATGACAGGGCTTTGGATTTGGGGATGCCGGCTCATTGAGGGCTCGATGCAGTTCGAGGCTTCAGGTGTCCTTAGGAGGTTTGACATGCACTGGGCGATGTGCTGTAGGATCAGGGTCCTTCTGTGTACGATAAGATGATCGACGATAACAGAATATATTAGAATGTATTATCTGCATGTGTTTGATGCACAGACCCGCAGGTTGCAAAAAGGCTCCAGGCTCCAAATCCACAATCTCAGATATCTGGTATTCCTTGCCAACCCACACCCTACCTATATGTCTCCATTGCCGTTCCTTGTTTGGGTTACCTTATAGGATCCTAATCATATATTTGGTTAATCCAAAGAAAGGAACTACAATGGATTTTCCAAAAGCCTCAAACACGTTTTGCGCGAACACCGAAGCCGCATTTGCCATAATTACCTGTCAGCTTTCGTCACAAAACCCGCAAAGCTCTAACACTTAAGCGTCCGAAGACCCTAATCGGACCTGTGGAGTTTAAAGACCCGACATAGCCTAAACTCCTAAACACCTCAAACCCAAAACTTTTCAATCTCAACAGAACCCTCTCGCGCTGA
The DNA here is from genome assembly GCA_905221615.1 of Symbiodinium sp. CCMP2592. Classification (NCBI taxonomy): domain Eukaryota; class Dinophyceae; order Suessiales; family Symbiodiniaceae; genus Symbiodinium; species Symbiodinium sp. CCMP2592. Next base: position 413,249 of record CAJNDT010003190.1, read on the forward strand.
GGTTCCCTCCAATCCCGTCACCACGGCCATGCAGATACTTTCGAGGGTCGGCTTAGTCCAGGCGCAATGGTGTCGTTGGTAGGGGGAGAGGCTGGTTGTTCATGGGTGGTTGTAGGGTCCCTTTTTGGGTCCTTAATATAATACGGCACCTAATATTTAGGGCACCCCAAAAGGGACCATAATTTTGACACCTACCCTCATGTCTCGACACTTAGCACCACACCTTGTCAACTCACACTTCGAACTGCAGCCTAAGGCCTACGACCGGAGGCCTAAACCCAGAACATCCCAGAATGCTACATTTAGGGTTTAGGGTTTAGGGTCCTGGGTTTCAGCCCTATACCCCTTAAGCCCTGACCCCGAAGCCGCAATGTTGACACACCTAAGCTTCGAAGGTGATCAATTTCGAAACTCATACCATTGGCGTGGAACTCTCTTTCTCCGAAGGACCGGCATACTCAAGCAGTGTGTGTGTGTATATATATATATATGTGTGTGTATATATATATATATATATATGTATAGATATAGTGTATGTAGGTATTTTATGTACGATGTATGCATGCAAGCAACATCCACACAGTCACTTCAAGACCCAATCGGATGGTAGATCAGAGGTCCAGGCTTCAGAGAACACTCCTGTTTAGTTAACTTAGGGGCACTTAGAAAAATTTAATGTTTGGTTATTATAATCCCTAAGAAACAGCCAAAATTCTAATTTTTGCTTATAGTTAAATCAGTACACTTTAAGCCTTTTGGGACAATCTGATCCCCAAAATGAACTGAAGGTTTACACGGTTTTGGGGGGCTTATGACCTCAACAGCTGAGTACTGCACTGGCATCTTGATCTCGCCTGCAGGTTGTAGCTTGTGCTACCAGCAGTGCTGCTCGGGAGAAGATGCTGCCATGGATGATCCCATAGCTGCAATGAGGGGTCTTCGACTCTTAAACGTTATCGCGAATTCTTGAATGCACCTAAATCCTAAAGCCTTATAAGACCCAGTAAATCCTAAAGCCGTATAAGATCCAACTCCTACCCTCAGCCCTAAACTTGCCCTAAAGCCTTAAGCCTGAAGCCCTAAACCCTAAAGCTCTTCGTCCTGCACCCTAAAGTCTAAACCCTCAGCTACTCAGGACTCTCTTCTACTACGCCTGGTGCATCACTGAGGTCGTGCGGTATACGCAACAGCACTGCAAATTAGCAGATGTTTCTGCTTCCCGGGCCCCTTGCGGAGGGATCCCTCTGAGCGCTCTTTCACGGGGTTACATTCACAGGTGATTTGTTACACGTTATAGCGAATCCCAGATAGGTGGAACATGGGTTCAGGAGAATAAGTGCCAGGATCCTTCGTTTTTTACCCTAAAGGCATGAGGGTACCAATGTTCCAACTTTCTGGCTTCTACTATAAAGGTTCCGTTAAGGCTTCCACCGGGGTCCTTTACAAGGCTCACCTCCGCATCGTGGGATCTTGCCGCATGCAGTTGCGATAGCTTACTTGGAACGGCAGGGGACTTAGTAAGTAGGTTATAAGCAGAGTTGTAAGTACCCTAAATGGAGTTGCCCCAATTATAACCCTACTAATAAGCTACTTATTAAGTCCCCTGCTCCTCCAAGTAGAGCTGGGAACTGAACTCTCGCAGAAGGGTATTTGGGAGTTTCCGAAAATTATAGGGGGAACCTTATTTTGGGGGCAAAAAAATCAGGATCCAACTATTTAGGACTTAGGATACTATATTAAGGTGCCCCATGTTCGGAAACTCCCATCTAGGTTTCAGGCCCCATGGGTTTAGGGCCGAGGGTTTCGTTGGCGTGAGATGGCTGCCAGCAAGGTTTACAGGAAAGTCAACCTGAGGACCACATACCCTACATCCTAAGTCCAATCCCAGAGCCACTTATAGATGCTAAACCCCAACCCACAATCCTGTACTACACCTGCCCTAAAGTATATCCGAGCCTTGAGCTACTAACCTAAACCCCAAACCCTAACCCCTCGCCCCACCAAATCTTCAGGTATTACGCCTTGAACACCTTCGGCGTCCAGGTTTTCCCCCTGAACCTCGGCTGCTCATAGCTGCAAGAGGTCGGAAGCACCCTAATATAGAGCCACACATATATCGATTCATGATAAGTCTTAGGGTTCCTTGCTATAAATATATTCTATAAAGGAACACAAAACCCCTATTCTCATCATTAAGGCCCCCAACCCTAAACCCCGAGCGGGCGATCCAAGTGATGCAAGGCAGTGTAGGGCTGCTGACTAGTACTAGTATTGTGATTGCTGGTGTTTCTTGGCGTTTGGGGTTTAGGGATATTTTACATTTCCCCACTTAAGAGGATCCTATGAGGCTTCTCTAAGGGCCAACCGAGACTAGCACCGCATGTTGTCGTACATGCTCGGAATCCAGAGGGATGGTGAGTTGTTTGCAAGGCCGAGCTGAGGATTGAATCACAAAACATTTTTTGGGTTTAGGGTTTCATCATAATATTTCATGTGCGATTCGTGTGTTCTCCAGGAATTTCTCGTTCCACTCTTGGTCACGGAATCCGCAGGAAGTCCCGTCGCATGCTCATGTTTGGCCATGAAAGCAACACCAACCTAACCTGGACCTCAAATAACCCGCCTTTTCTCAGGGTTTGCATAAGGAAATCATAATCGGGAGCCTTGAAAAGGAAGGTTTTATAGGGTCCAGGAAGAGCTGGAAGCAGACCCATCAAGCTATGCAGGACCAGAGCGGAGTGGAGAGTCCATCAAGATATACGGGGCATGAGCGTGGAGCTTTTAGGTCAGATGGGTGCTTCTCAAGGCCTGGTGGACCCTAAACCCGAGGAGCCAGAGGAGGAGACGGGCGCCGAGGCGCCAAGCCTGAAGAAGCTGCAGCTCAATATGCGCGCGTGGTGGAAGAGGACGAATTTCGGTTTAGGGCTTGGGGTTTAGGGTTTAGGGTTTGGCTTTTGCAAGCCTCGTCCGACGGTGAGTTGATTAGCACGGCGGTGTGGACGAATCCCGCGCCGGTAGAGGCGGAACCTTGACAAGGGGTTGCCTGCGGCTCTAAACCGACGACCCCCTTAACGCTGGACCCTACTTGGTGGGGCAGGGGACTTAGTAAGTAGGTTATAAGTAGGATTATAATTGGGGTATCTCCATTGAGGGTACTTATAACTCTACTTATAACCTACTTACTAAGTCCCCTGCCCTTCCAAGTAGAACCCTGAAGCCTGGACCCGAAAGGACCTGGATCTTCTCGATTAATGTTGGCTTCGGTTCCCTGGTCCCTAATCCTATAGTCTCCTTAGGAATTATGGTTTTAATCTTTGTCAGCTTAATCAACATAAAACCCAAAAGAATATCAAAACTAATTTGTCTTCATTGTGGTTCTAAGGGGGTATAGAATCAAGTCTGAACCCTACATAAATCTAGAAAACAATCAACAACGAATACTTAACCCTGACCCTTAAACCCTAGGAGCCATGTAGAGTACACCCTAGAAGCCATCATGCCTGAACCCTTGGATTGCTTGAACCTTGTAGTGACCTAAGGCAGGATCCTAAATCAAGAAACCTCGCAGACTTTTATTTAGTTTCAGGATTTCAGGGTTTAGGGTCTACAGGGCTAGATAATCCCTGAACCCTAAACTAGCTTATATGATTAGCACTCTTCCGTGCCACTATCACAACGATCACCATCACCATCATCAAACTGGAATTTCCCTAAACCCTAAACCCTAAACCTAAACCCCTAAGAAAGCCCGAAGCTCCTCAAGACCACGCTTGTCGCCACGAGCTCAGGACGTGGCTTCGATACTCCACTTTCCTGATCCTGTACCCCTTGGGCGTGACAGGTCCCGCGTTTCAGGGCTTGCAGGGCGGATGAGGTTTGACTTCGAAAACCCTAAACCCCAAACCCTAAACCCTAAACTATGGTTTCTACCACTCTGCCAGTGGGCTGAAGGCGGTAGGTGGCATCAGGTCCAGCAGTTTGCAGCACCTGACCTTCATTCGGACATGCGCTTTCAGCTTGGGAAAAGTGCCAGGCAGTGGCCTTGACAGCTAGGTACATGGTCTAAGCCCGAAACCCTAACCCGTAAAACCGTAGCCTTACCCAAAGGCCCCCAAAAAAGTTCTTTTTGGGGTTCATACATAGAATCCCCAAAAAGGAACTACTTTGGGCCTCTGGGTAAGCCTGAAACCTAACCCCTTCCACGGCTCCCAGCCCTCTGAAAGTCGACCACAGAGCAAAAGCCTGTCCTGTAAGCCAACACTGCACATCTGCCTGTAAGGGCTTGGGAACTACCAGTGTAGTTCCAATCTTATAGTAGGGATCCGAAAAAGGTAACCCCAAAAAGGAACTACAATGGAGACTATAGGTAGGGTTGGTGATGTAAATCCTGCATTACCCGTAAGAAGGAATATACCATAATTCCCATAGTTTAGAACAACTAAGGTAATGCAGGATTTATATCATCAACCGTAGGGTTTGTTCGGGGATCGGCAGGTATGATAGCAAGAAGCATCACTACCATCATGTGTTCACCACTGCTCCTCATTACGCAAGGGAGACGTAGCCACGACGAGCATGACCAGCGCAAGACTGTTGGTTGCAATACCAACCCTAAGCCCTAGACCCCCGCTCCTAAAATTACTAAAGGGCCAAAGCCCTACACCTCTGAGCTGAGTGGAAGGTGAGCTTGGCACTGTCTACTCCGCACTGCCGGAGATGACGGACATGGCTGCCAAGGCCGGAAAATGGAAGCGCGAATCTGAATCATACCGCTTCATAGTATATACTCTGGCCGCCTGGCCCCAAAGAGAGCTCTGTAGGTTTTTTTGGGGGGCAAAAGCATATACTATTTGAGCGCATGGACCCTCCTTTCGCGCTCATGCTCTGGTTGAAATTTGCCGTCTGGCCAAAACGGACCCACCTTAAACTACCATAACCTACTTTCTTTTGTCTGTTCTTATTATAAACCCCAAAAATGGGATTTGGGACCCTGCAAAAAAAGTAGGTTTCGGTGGGTTAAGGTAGACTTTGAGCCCGACTACTTCTCAAACCTACCTCTAGTCTCCATTGTAGTTCCTCTTTTTGGTTTAACCAGTTTTATGGTTATAGGACCCTATAATGGAGATTTTGGTTAACCAAGCAAAGGAACTACAATGGAGAAGATTGGTAGCCCTTTAACTCTGTGTCTCGGGCTCAAAGTTACAATCTGCACCGCATTGTCAGTGTCCATAGCTAAGCAGTACCAGGGAAAAGAACAACAATCAACAGTCGTACTGATCATCCGAAATACATAGTACCCATGTCGCTAATGATATTCGTGAACTGAAAGATCAGTGGTCATGCGTCTTTGCAAGGAGAGAAGCATGCAAACACCTTAAACCCTAAGTTCTAATCACACCACGTTATATCAACGAATCACGCTCGAAATCGTAAGCCCAAGACACAGAAGAAGAGCCGCTGAGATATTTTAACGTTGTTCAAACAAGCCAGCACACATATACAGATGAAAAGCAAACAGGCAATCAAACAGACAAACACGCAGACTAACAAACAGACGAGCTGTGAATATGCGCAGACATATTATACCTGCAACAAAAACTGTCAGACTCGGGTGTAACAACTTCCGTACCCTAGGCCCCAAAGTAGTTCTTTTTTGGGTTTACCCTATAGGATTCTATATATGAGCCCCCAAAAGGAACTACTTTGGGGCCTTTGGGTAGTGCTTCTTTGCAAACGAAAATTCGTGCGCAGGGCCCATGCGGGCTGGCTTGTGGAACCATTGCCGTGGCTTCGTTCCGATTAGGCTTCACCTGCAGCTTGGACTTAGGGTTTAGGGTTTTTTGAGATCAAGGTTAAGAGTCTAGGGTGTAGGATTTGGCATTTTGAGTTCAGGGTTGGGAGGGTTCTCAGAAGTAGGGGTTGGGGCTTTAGTGCTTGAAAGTGTACGGTTTGGGGTTGAAGGGTGTGTCAGGGTTGAGTTGGCGTAGAGTTTAGGGATCCATCGGCTTAGGGTGTAATTACATAAGGTGCTGAGGGTTTAGGGTTTATAGGATTTAAGATTAAGGTGGAGTTTGAGCCATTGCAGGAAGACAGTTTGAGTGTCGTTGACCCAGCTCGACATCCCTCGGGCTCTAAGCATCACCAAAAACCCTGAGACCTGCAAACTTCGCGGGCCCATGGCTTCACACAGCCCGGTCCTTTCCTGGCCCAGATCGCAGCAGCCCGACTATGTAGAGTCTGCATGACAGGGCGCAAAGACCTCAACTCCAAACGTCTTCCACAGACAAACGGTCTTGAACCCAAACAGCTGCAGTAAGAACGCCAACACGGAAGGGCCGACCCTAACTGGTGGTTGTCAAAATCAGGGTCCCTTTTTGGGGTACCCTAAATATTAGGTGCTGTATCATACTAGGGTAAAAGGGACCCTAATTTTGACAACCACCCATACAAGGAATATACTTCTTAATTAGGATTATATACCCTAAACCCTAAAATTCTAAATTCCTTAAATTCCTTAATTGCGGAATATTGAAGTCTCTGACAACCACCCCAACTGTCAGATCCGAATTCCAGGCTTGCTTGGTGTGTATCTGCTGGGATTCCCGCTTCTTTTCGGCCCCTCGGCCTCCTTTAAGGGTTCCTTTATGGTTCTTACAACCTTTAGGGTACTTAGAAATACTTTTTAATTTTTGGTTATTATAATCCCTAAGAAACAGCTAAAATTACAATTGTTGCTAGGGTTCTACTTTCAGTATAGTTTTAAGGGTTCCTTTATGGTTCTTACAACGGTGTCGCAGTACGTGTTGGAATCCATCGATCGTGCTCGAACTTGACCCCTATAAACCCTAAACCTTTGTCATAGTTGGGTAGCACTTTGCATTTTTTATGGGTACTTGAACCCAATACGGAATCGAAATGTACGTTTTTAATCCTATCCCAACAATGAACTAGAAACCCTGCTAAACCTGAAGGTGTAGGATCTGACGTTCAGAGCGACGCCTTAGCCTTCCCCGGTTCCCGCTGTGCTCGAGATTCCCAGAGACTTCAGTGTTTAGGGAAAGACTCAAAAAGGCATTATCTTGTCGTGGGACATTATGGGAGCTTCCGAAAATTAGGGGTACCTTATTTGGGGTCCCTTATAATGAGGACCCTTTTATGTAGGGTACTACATTAGGGTCCCTTATTTTCGGAAACTCCCATATTGATGTCGATGAGATTTTTCGCTTGACGCATCCATCTATTGGATCTAGAGAGGGCTCCTAAACCCTAAACCCTAAAACCCTAAACCCCTAAACCCCTAAACCCTAAACCCCTAATCCCTAAACCCCTAAATCCGAAAACCCTAAACCCTAAACCCCTAAACCCTAAACCCCTTTCAGTGGGGGAGTGCCGTAGAGACTTGGGTCTTGGGAAGGCACAGTCACCGAAGCCCTCAGTGTGTCTTTGTACTTAAGTAAGATTGAGGGTCATAGGGTTTAGGGTTTATAGGGCATAGGGTCTAGAGTCTAGGGTTGAGGGTTACAGGGTTTAGGGTTTATAGGGTTTAGGGTTGAGGGTTACAGGGTTTATAGGGTTTATAGGGTTTAGTTAGCGCCGTCCGGAAAAATCATTGCTCCTTTGTGCGGTAATGAAAGCTTGAAAGGTCTGAACACACGTTGCAGTTCTCATTTTGGGTGAACGGGGATCCTTTGCGTTACTATATTATTAGGGTTTAGGGTTTAGGGTTATATACAGTAGATACTCAGACCTTCCATATTTTCAAGTGGTAGTTCCCGAGCCGAATGCTGCAGGCCGGAGGGTGACTTGTTCTTAGTTCTTTTGGTAAGTGTGTATCGGTCACCCTTTGAGCATTGGCGAGTGTTTACTTGTGGTTTCATTCTTGGAGTTCTCGCTAAAAGCTCTACTTCAGACACATACGCTACCTGAACCCTGACACCTGAACCCTAACCCCCTAAACCCTAAAACCCTAAACCCCTAAAGCCTAAACCCTTACAAAGTCCCCTGGAGGCACGATGCTCGCGCAGAGGAAGAAGGTGCTGCGGAGATCGAACTTTGGCAGAGCCTTTGGGGTTTCGTGGGTTTAGGATTCTGGGTTTGGGGTTTAGGGGTTTAGGGTTTAGGGTTTTGGGGTTTAGGGTTTTGGGGTTTAGGGTTTTGGGTTTAGGGTTTTGGGTTTGGTGTTTTGGCTTTAGGGCTTCCTCGAGGGTTGGGGATAGGGGCGAAGGGCGTAAGCTAGGGCGCCACAGGGCTCTTAGTTAATTCAGTTATATGTAATACCTTAAGGTACCCCGAAGCTGTACTCTAATTAAGAAGGTCCCCAGATTAGGGTGTACTATGCTATCGGACTAAACCCTAAACCCTAAACGCTAAACCCTACACAGGGTGTCGGGTTTTGAGCCCGCTCGGTGATTTCGGTTGTCAAGGCTTTCAGTGCTTTCGCAGCAGCTTGAGTTCGCCCAAGGCAGGTGCAAGTAAGAACATGCAAAAAGAACAGAGGTATTGGCACGCAGTTTAAGGCATGGGGCAGGGCACATAATAATTTCCTATCTAACGCATGCCAAGGACTCCATGGACCTCCAAACTGAAACTCAGATCCAGAATCTTGGATCTTGAAACCTACAACCAAACAGGGTTTGAGGTCTTGCGTTGTAGGTTTAGGATTTAGGGTGCTAGCTTCAGGGTCTACCGTGTTGGGTTTAGGTTGAGGCGTTGGGTTTAGGGCAGAGGGCCATCGGGTTTTAGTGTAGGGTCCCGCATCAGCTCCCCATCAGTCCGGAATCCAAGATCCGTGGGCGCCAAGAAGAAGTCTAACTGATTGGACAGTGAGTGCTGCGATGCTCTCTTGACATAGGTAATGTAGGGGCCTTAACAATTAGAATATGGTTTTGGGGCGCCCTTATACTATAATCATATTAAGGAAGCCCCAAACTAGTATAGGTAATTATTGAGGCACTTACATTACCTGCAGGGTTTTAGTCAGGTGGTTTATGGAGCTGATAGGGGCTACAGGGTATACAGACCCATCAAGTCAAAAGAGCCACCAAGCAGTCTGCTGCGCCCCGACAGCGACTATAGTTTAGAGCTCAGCTCCTATCTCTGGATGCGCGGAATCTGGTTTACGGGTTTCAAGAACCCTAAAACAAATTCTAACTAAACCTGTAAACCCCTATAAGCCCTATAAACCCTATACACCCTGAACTGAACGAACCCGATTAGACGCTGAGTTATCGTACTGTACACCGGAGCGATGTAAACCAAAGTCTTGGAGCAGTCTACTGCAGGGCTTCTACTTGGAGTGTCCTATTTTCTGAATTTATGTATACCTGTGAGTCTTGAGGTGCAATGTAGGAGTCGGAAAAACCAGCAATACTATTTCTAAGGGCTTCGCATTACAATTCTACTATATGTACTCCCAAACCCTGTTCAATTTATTGAAGGTCCTGCATGAGGGCCCCCCCCCTCGTTTCGGCAGCCAAGACAGAGACTTTGCGTTCTAGGGATTAGATATTAGTCGGGCCTTGTGGGTGGGATATCCCTGCCTTCCTGGCTTACTTCAAGAGAGGTTTATGGGATATGTACATCCCCACCTTATGGTTTTGCTTAGGCACCCTAAACCCTAAACCCCTAAACCCCTATTCCTAAAGCCTAAACCCTAAACCCCTAAACCCCTAAACCCCTTAACCCCTTAACCCCTTAAACCCTAAACCCGGGTTATTCGGTGCTTCTTGTCTTTGGGTCCCAAGCTAAGGGCTTTGGGGTTGAGGGGATTGCGATTCGTAGCCAGCTCTGGCTCGGAGGGGTTCACTTTGGGATGAGGGTTTTAGGGCTTAGGATTGGGATAGGATCTAGGGCTTTAGGCTGTCAGGGTTTAGGATTGGCATAGGGTTTAGGGTTTAGAGTTTAGGGTTTCAGGGTTTAGGATTGGTATAGGATTTAGGGTTTTAGGGTTTGAGGGGTTCTGGCAGGGGTTCTGGCTTTAGGATTGGTATAGGGTTTAGTGTTTAGGGTTTGAGGGTTTAGGATTGGTATAGGGTTTTGGGAGTTATAGGGTTGAGGATGGATTGTGTAGGGTTGCCTGTTCTTTGTCTTGGCTGCTCCGCGACTCGGCGACAGAGAATGTTGATCGATTTGGCGACACCTGCTGCGGTTTGAAAGCATCGCTTCGGGCAGGATTTTGCTGCGTGACAGGTTTCCCCAGCAACCCAAATCCTCAGATGTAGTTCTTCTGATACATCGGGAGGAGCCTCCATCTTAGGCTATCCCTTCAAAGATAAACTTACGGGCATAAGACTCTAAAAGCCTGGAGCAAACTAGAGTCTTGCACCTGGCTGAGACAACACATGATTGCAGTTTGTTGTTTGGGGGTTGGGAAAAATACTACTATCCTGTCAGTGGGCTTCAGAAGCTCTCTTTATTACGTCCTCCAAGAAGAGCCTATTCAGCAGGGTTCCTTTCATCTAGACAGTCTACCAGAAGACTTCGTTCCAACTGTTACAAAGGTCCTTTTACAGCTTGCCCGCCTTGACTTCCGAAACTGCGACGGAACAACCCTTCACATTGTATAGAGCAACATGCTGCAACCCTGAGCCTGAAGATGTTGGATGAAAGCCATTCGTAAAGTTCTGAGACCTACTACTACTACTACTACTACTACTACTACTACTACTACTACTTCTACTACTACTACTACTACTGCTACTACTACTACTACTACTACTACTACTACTACTACTACAGTTGTTGGTGCGCCTGTACCGAAACTCGCCACCCCGCGAAGAAAGCCCTCCACCCTGCTCAGAAAGCCCCTAAGCCCACAGTGGACTCGAAGTATAAATCCCAACAAAGGCCTGCAGCAACTACAGAACCCGATGCAAATTCAATTGTAAAAATTCAACAGTGCTGTAGTATGGAAACTGAACTGAGATACCTCTAGTCTCCATTGTAGTTCCTTTTTTTGGTTTGACCAGTTTTAGGGTTAGGACCCTATAATAGAGATTTTGGTTAACCAAACAGAGGAACTACAATGGAGACTATAGGTAGTTTCTAGCTCGCCAGGTGTGGCCTCTATGACTGCCGGGTACGCCCCGCTTCGATTCCCCGCAGCAGGGTAATGTAGGCCTTGGGTTTGGGGGCTTTAGGGGTTCTCAGGGCTCCAAAAGGATAGAGAAGGTTTTTGCTGGGTTCGTTTGTTTTGTTTGCTTGATTTCCTCATATCCCACCATGGCTACTGTTTCAACAAAGCACAAGGTGGATTTGTAGGGCCTTCAGAATTCAGTGCTTGATCCGTCAGCTTGGGATCGCCCATAGTTCCGGTCTTCAGGTTCCGGGTGCAGGTGCATCGCGGTCAACAAGAGACACCCAACAGCGCAGGAATACTTCACGGCCCCACCTACCCAAAGGCCCCAAAGTAGTTCCTTTTCTTTTTGGGGTTCATATATAGAATCCTATAGGGCAATCCCCAAAAGGAACTACTTTGGGGCCTCTGGGTAAGCCTTGAAATTCGTAAACCCCAAGCCCTAAAACAACCCTGAAACCCCAAAGCTCCATCTGCGAGTTTCCGAAAATAGGGGGACCCTACAGTAATATAGTACCCGAAATACTATAATGGTTCCTGTAAGGGATCTATTAGGATTTAAGGTTTAGGGTTTGGGAGTTTCCGAAAATAGGGGCAGCCTGATATAGTACCCGACATATAGTAGGATCCTTACTATAAGGATCCCCGAATTAAGGTACCCCTAATCTTCGGAAACTCTAAACCCCAAACCCTTTATAGAACCCTTGTAGATCCCTTTAAGGAACCCTTTAAGGATCCCTTTAATAGAGGTACCCCTAATTTTCGGAAACTCCCATATTGGGTAGTTTGCAGCACCTACCAAAGCACGGCTCCACTTGGGTCCTCCAAGGCAGCAGAGCCCCGAGACGCCAGACCTGAACTCCGTGTACCCAGAGACTCCAATATCCCTTAATTAAGGAATATTCCTTAAATTATGGTAGGACCCCTTATATGATTTAAGGTATATTCCTGAATTAAGGGATATTGGAGTCTTTAGGTAGCGTTGCGGCTCTAGGGTTCAGGGTTTTACGGTTTAAGGGTCTAGGGTTTAGAGTTGTAGGGTTTAGGGTTCAGAGTTTCAGGGTTTAGGGTTTAAGGTTCTATAGGGTTCAGAGTTTTAGGGTTCAGGGTTTTAGGGTTCAGGGTTTAAGGTTTTAGGGTTAGAGTTTTAGGGTTTAGGGTTTAGATTCAGGGTTTAGGGTTTAAGGCTTTAGGGTTTGGAGTTTCAGGGTTTATGGTTCAGGGTTGAGGGGTTTAATTAGGGCTTAGGGTTGTGGCTTTGAGGTTAGGGTTCAGATCAGAACTGAGAGTCCAGGATTTACAGCGCTTGGGGATGTTCGCATATGCCCGCTCCAGTTCGGCTCCATGCTCAGCAGGCTGTTTGCCCACATAGGAGTGTAGCACTCGATCGATGCCCTGCATTGGTAGCCAGTCTTTCCACGCGATCTTCAGCATTTGCAGCTCTTGTGCTCTTCCAGCCTTGCATGGTGCCAGCACTGAAAACGATATTCAGCACTATATTGAGATTGCTTTTGTGACTCGTACCACCTTCCCTTCTGCCACGAAAAGGGCCAGAAAACCCGCTACCCTGGCACACCCCCAACCCCCGGGCAGGGCAGCTTAGCATGACCATTTACGATTCATCATTAGGGCTCCTGGCTCTCTGGGGGCTTCGAAGCTACGAGCTTTAGCTTGCTGCACCGACCGGCAGCTGCCGTAGGAGTCTCAGCACTGCTCTTCAAAGGGGAAAAGGAGGGACTCTTAATGGGGACCCCTACCCCATAATGGGCTATATGATGGGTATATACTTGCTATATTAAGGGTATATACCTAGGGGTCCTTATGAAGGGTCCCTGCTTTTACCCTTGGAACTCAACTCTAGGTTCTTGATGAGGAGCTTAAGTCACCGGAACTGAAGAGCTCTATGGGTTTACAGGGGTGTTGAGTTTACAACTTGTATGGGTTTATGGGCATTCTTTGAGGTGTTATCTTGAGCGAGTTTCTTGAACGAGTTTCATTCAAGCTACCAGGACAAGGATGCACTGTACATGAATTGCGTTCTTTTTCCTTGAGGGTCCAAGTGCCTTAAATAGTCAGATACGCTCTAAATACTAACCTACATTATACTATCCTGAACCAGGGTGCCCTATTAGTACACTATACTACTATCCTGAACACACGTACCCTATTGCCACACTATACTATCCTGAACCCAAGTACCTTATTAATTACTGGGTCCTTTGGACCCTTAAGGGTTTGGAAGCTGCACAAGCTTCTGCAGCGGGCTCTCCAGAGACTTCGAGGATTCAGGTCCCTAAACCCTTAACCCTTAACCCGCCAAGCAGAGGAAAGGTAAGTTTTCGGGTTCCTTGACAAGGGAAACCTAGAGTTTGGGGGGGGGTTCCGGAAACCTAACGGGTTCAAGCCCTCAAATTCTTCGACTCTTCGTGCACCGCAATGTGCGGTTTATGGTTTGGATCTATAAGGGTCCTATAAGGGAAGTAAGGAGTATACCTTAAGTTATAGTAGGATCCCTAAAGCCGCAAAACCCTCACATCCTGAACCTCAAAGCCTGGAGCCTCTGACACGCGAATAGTCGGAATCATTACCAACACTCCTCGTTCGGGCTCATGAAGGCAGTTATGCTTTGGGCACTGCCTTAATATTAGCCCTGTTATAGACTGTTACTGTATGGGGGCAGTACCCAAGTTATAGATTATACTGATACTGTAAGAGTAGGCTACACCCAGACCCCCGGGAGGACCCAAAAAGTAGATCCCTTAATGGGGGTTCCAATAAACTACCCTTAGTAGTATAGGGCCCCAAATTAGGGGATCTACTTTCTAGATCCTGGGCAGTGATCGGCTCGGAAGTTGAAGCCCAGGCCATGACCCCCGACCCGGGCGGTGAGGTCGACTCCGGGTTCGGTTTGAGGGAGGGGAGGATTCAATCTAGGGTTTAGGGTTTAGGGTTTAGGGACGCCTCCATAAATTGTAGTACTATTCCTTGGGTCTCCATAGCCTCCTGTCCTGTAACAAAAAGTAACAAACATTAGCTGACACAGAATCTTGCTATACTCAGAAAGGCCCCGATATCAGGGCTTTGGGGCTGAGGGGCAGTTTGAATGAGGATCCAAACATGGATGAGCTACTATAGCTTCCAAACTTTACAGTAAGTGTTGAAGACCTCAGAATGCAAGCCCTAATATGGCGAAAAAGTCATCGATGCCCCATCTAGGCTGTGTAGGCTGTAAACAGTAAGGACCTATGCGCAAAATCTGCGAATCTTCCTGCAGAGTGTGTTCTGACGTCCGTATGGATAGACTCACGATAGTGGTAGTACAGAAGAAACAAGAACAATAAATTATGACGCTCATAAACAGAAGTTCCCAGAGACGGAAAGCCAAACCACACCCTGAGGGACGTCCCTGTGTCCAGATTGTGGGGTTTTGGGTCCCTAATACTATACTCTGAGTAGTTTGTGGAACCACGGTAGAAGAGTTTAGGGTCCCCAAAGGCTATGGCTTATGGTATACCGAAACCCCTCTTGGTTGGGTACTTCTACCCTCTGGCCAAGCAAGCCTCTAAAGCAGGCCTTGTTCAGGATGTAGGGTTTAAGATGTAGGGTGTAATATAGGGGCCTAAACAACTACCAATTACCAATATTGATTTGGGGGTTTCTTATTGTACTTATAACATAATGGGCCCTAAAACCCTATTCTAGCTATTCAGGCCCCTACAATAGTGTTCAGGGGCTCCAATCCTTCTCCACCCGCGCTCCGCCACGCAGGCCCCCATGGCCCGAATTCCTTCTCCTACCGCGCCCGTGACCCAAGAATGAGCTCGGGTTTGAGGTCATATGGGTGGCTGTCAAAATTAGGGTCCCTTTTTGGGCACCCTAAATAATAGGTGCCGTATTATATTAGGGACCCAAAAAGGGACCATAATTTTGACAACCACCCATATAGGAGTTTCCGACAATAGGGCTCCTTTAAAGGAATCTATAAGGGTTCCTATAAGGGATATAGGGTTTATAAGGTTTAGGGTTTGGGAGTTTCCGAAAATAGGGGACCCCACTATAGTACCCTAAATAGTAAGATCCTTGTTACAAGGATCCCAAAATAAGCCCGAGTTTTCGGAAGCTCCCATGTAGCAGTCCAAACAACTATTAATTCAATAGTAATGCCTTGATGGCTCCTATACTCTTGTATGTGACAGAAGCCTTGATATAATTGATACATAAGGTCCCGATATCATGCTTCCTTTAGTTTGGGGCTTACTGTTGCGGTCGATGGCTCTAGCTTTTCGGGGTCTCCGTTTCGTGGGCGCCCCAAGCTAACCTCAACATTTAGAGTCGTCCACCTGCATGCCCCCGAGTCCTGGCGCTGTTAATCTACATCCACACCCTCGGACCTTGGCCCGTGAAGCAGAAGTAGCTGAAAGAAGAGGAAGACGAAGTTTGTTACTGCTCAAATATCTTATACCTTGCTTCGCCCTATGGGTCCTATGTTTCCTAGTAGAAGTCTTTGTCCTTCCGATTTGGGGATCTTCTTATCAACACCGAATAGTAGGAAAAGGGCATCCTTTTCAATAGAGGACTACTGGCAGACTGGGGTAAGCATGATGAAACTAGCATATGTAGCTTATCGCAGAGTATATAGATGCCAAAATGTTCCATTTGCAAAAGAAGTTCAACGATCCGTATGATTTTGAATTTTGACCCTGAGATTTGACTCCTGAACCGGATTTGCACACCCCAAACCCTGAAACAATAGCAACATCTTGAACACAGACCCCTTTGTTGATGGAGATCGTTGTATTGGCTTTGCATATCCAAGTGGAAGATCACGGGACCCGGTAAGTTAAAGCAAGAGTATAAGTAGCTTAATCAGTCGCCCTGGCTATTATGACCAAACCCCATGACCGTTGAGGTAGAGTTCTGAAAGGCCTGCAGACTGGGAGGACATATGATGGTCGCGCCCAAGGGCAAGGCCAGAAAAGTGAGATGGGCGGTGGGCCCTGTGGTGATGGCGTCGGACAGGACATGTCAGGTGTTCTACCGGTCAGGTGCAGGATCCGGGGCGCAGCACAGCCGCTGCAGCGGGTGAGCTCCGACGAGATGAGCGAGAAGGAGCTTCGACCCAGCTCCGGCAGAGGGGGTGTATCACGGCCGCGGAGCAAGGCCGAATCGCCCGTGCCAGACCCTGGTCGTCCTTGTCCACGTCGTCGCCAATTCGGCTCAGCATCCGTGTGCCCGCGCATACTTACAGTTGGGGAGTCTCGGGCTCCTCCGTCTGAACTGGTGAGTGTGGAAAAAAATGAGAAGCTGGCAGAAGCTGGGAACGGATGGTGGAGAACAGAGCGATGGTCTTCTTTGCAAGCACCGCAGGAAGCGGCTAGTCTCCGGAGATGACTTCAAAACTGGTTGGCCATCTCCATGACCCAGCGTTTCTTTCGGGCAAACTGCGAGAGCAGCAAGAGGAGGCAGAGCAAGAAGAGAAGGACGCCGCTGCGCAGAAGTTGCTCAGCAAAGCGCAGCATATATAGAAAAGGGCTTTTGGGTATAGTCGGCTAGAGGCATAATGAGGAACCCTAAAGCATGGAATTACTCATCGTTCAGGCTCTTGCTGTGGGGTCTGATTGGCGTAGGGACCCCCGAAACACACAAAGCTACTCACGAATGTGTGCTTGTTGATTTTGCCAAGTGGCGGGCTCAGGAGTTGTAGTGATTAGTGATAGTAGAGTGATAGCAATAGTCTATAGTATTCGTAGCAGTATTCGTAATTTTAATTAACAGCAACTCTGAAGCCTTGCTTCCCCCGAATAATTGGTCCGAAGAATCGTTGTGTTTCATTTGTGTCCATGGTGCCCCCCCAAAACACACTCAGGGTTCTCAAGTAAATTTTCAAAATTTGCATTATAGGGGGATCCACATACTAATCGGACCCTTGCATTATCCTGCTCCCTACATACAGCATTTCGAAACCCTAAACTTATAAACTACCTAACCACTAATACGAAGCCTTTAACCCTGACATCCTTCGAGCCCACGGTGATCAAACCTGGAAATCCCCACAACCCTCAACAGCCCCAGCTGGGGTTCAGGGTTTAGAGCCCTCGCAAAATGACTACACCCAACAGTCTGAACTCCCCAAAATAACCACAACCCTAACCTAAACCCTAAACTAACCACAAGGCCGAGTGGTGCGATGATCCCGTCGCCCCTGCACTGGCACCCCGGCCAAAAGGGAGTTGGAGACTTTCATATTTGGGTTTAGGATTTGGTATTTGTCAATTAGGCATTAGGGAGTTGGCGACTTTCATATTTGGGTTTAGGATTTGGTATCTGCTATTTAGGCATTGGGGCTGCAGGCTTTGGAATTTGGCATGTAGGGCAATGTAGGGGTCAGGCTCTTGAGGTTCTGGCGTTGTGTTGCAGCTTTGCATGACGCTTTGGATAACAATGATGAAAACGATCACTGAGAAAGTCATGGTCACGATTCTGTTGAGGAGATGATGGTACTCATGGTGATCGGAAAATGGCTGTCTCCAGATGAACATGGCAGTGCGGACGCCATGAGCGGTTGCATGCAGATAGTGCTGTGAGTGATGCATTCGTTACCACTGCCCTGGATTAGACCTGTGCTCTCAAACCAAGCCCCCCTCCCCCCCCAAACAACAGAAAACTGAACCCTAAGCCCTGAAGCTAAACCCGACATCTGCGCCATCAGGCGAACGGTCTGCTTGCTGGAAGTGGTCTCGATTCAGTGGATCCCGCTCTGCTGGATCCTTGGAGGGGGCTCTGGAGTTCTGCTATGGAAGCAGTAAAAAATCAATCAAGTACATAGTATATAGTTTATCATGCCCTCGTAATCCATTTATACTTACGTTGCTAAAGAGACATGTGGATGCCAAAGTCGCAAGTCCCATCGTAATCAAGAGCCTCTGTCTGAACCCTAAACCCTAAAAACATATTGCATAAAGTCATAGTGTAAATATATACCAACAGTAAGATGTTTCGTTTCAGGGTTTATAGGGTTGGAATCGGCGTTTTGGGGGGCGAACAGGATGGAAAATAGGATTCAGAGGATGTTGGCACTGGGTATTCCGACCCCTGCACCAGATGCGTATGAACAGCGGAAGTGCAGGGCTCATTGAAGCCCAAACCTTTAGCTCTGGGCCCAAAAGTTGAACCTGAACCCTGCGCTCCCCAAACTTACCTTTGGTTAGTTGGGAATGGAGGAATGGGGTACAATTATAGCTACTGGTACTACCATTCTTCCATTCCCTACTAACCAAAGGTAAGTTATAGGATGATTAAGGCCCTATATTATAGTACCCTTATAGATCCCTTATAGTAACCCTTAAAGACCCCTTTATAAGGCCCCCAAAGGTAAGCAAACCCCGAATCCGCAGCTCAGGCCTGGCTCAGCCCTACACTTGCCTCATCTCCACACTCTAAGCTCTTAAACCCTCGTGAGCCAGCACTGGTTCCGGGCAGGTCCACACTGCGCCGCAAGGATATCCCATAGATCTGCGTCCGTCCCACCCCAACCTTTAAACCCTAAACCCGGAACTCATACTCATCCAGACCCTAAAACCAAAAGCGCTAAGCCCCAAATCAGAAAATCCTAAACCTCAAGACCCCTAAACCCCTAAAGCCCCAAACCCGGAACCTCAAAGGGGCCCTCCTGAACCCTAAACCCTATTCATCCGAAACCCTATAAACCCTATAAACTCTATAAACCCTATAAACCCTAAACCCAAGACCCTAAACCCCATGAGCCCTATAAACTCTATAACCCTTATGAATCCTATAAATCCTAAACCGTATAAACCCTATAAACCCTATAAATCCTAAACCCTATAAACCCTATAAAACCCTATAAATCCTAAACCCTAAACCCTACAAGCCCTATAAACCCTATAAATCCTAAACCCGAAACCCTGAACCCTATGAGCCCTATAAATCCTATAAAACCTATACCCTATAAACCCTATAAACTCACTCAGCCGAAGCTAAACTTTTGAACTTTTGGGGCCAATGTTAAAATTATAGATAATACTATATACAAATTTTACCCGCAAGGGCTCATAAGAGTGGATGGACGGCTTATTATTTTGATAAGAGTGGAAGGACGGCTTAAAATATATTTGGTATAGTCTGAACGTGAACCGCCCACTTGTCTTCATGGCTCATTTGCAGGACAACGTAGCTGAGACTTATCAGCCATGGTGACAGACAAGCGGGCTAGTTCCGCTTGAGCGGGTTAGTTCCGCTAGAGCGGCTTAGTTCCGCTAAAGGCGGGTTAGTTCCGCCTAGAGCGGGTTAGTTCCGCTAAAGGCGGTTAGTTCCGCCTAGAGCGGGTTAGTTCCGCTAAAGGCGGGTTAGTTCCGCCGGGCAAAGCTAGCTTTACCAGGCGGGTTAGTTCCGCCAGGGCGGGTTAGTTCCGCTTAATCCAGGGCGGGCTAGTTCCGCCCTGGCAAGGCTAGCTTTTCCAGGGCGGGTTAGTTCCGCCAGGGCGGGTTAGTTCCGCCAAGGAAAGTTATGCGGGCGGTGATCTGTTGGGTCTGAGGAATCCAAGCGAGGGCACCCTGGCCACGATTCTTTCGTTGGTCTGGGGATTGACGAAGACTCCAAGGACAAAGCTGAAGCTGCGGCTGCTGAGTGGCTGCGTGCCCAGGGGCAAGGCACGGAGAAGGCAGCAAAGGCCAAGAAAAAGACAATTGCAAGACAACTCACAGACAGCTATGGGACAACTCGATGACAACTCGTTAGTTGTCTGTGGGTTGTCTTCGAGTTGTCTGCGAGTTGTCTTCGAGTTGTCCGCGAGTTGTCTTCGAGTTGTCTTGTAGTTGTCCGCCGTTTGTAGTTCTGCAAAGCAACCCTTTGCAAACCGTAGCCTCGCGACTGCAGACAACTCGAAGACAATTGCAAGACAACTCACAGGCAGCTATGGGACAACTCGATGACAACTCGTTAGTTGTCTGTGGGTTGTCTTCGAGTTGTCTGCGAGTTGTCTTCGAGTTGTCTGCGAGTTGTCTTCGAGTTGTCTGCGAGTTGTCTTCGAGTTGTCTGCGAGTTGTCTTCGAGTTGTCCGCCGTTTGTCCGCGCCTTTTTCTAAACGAGCAAAGATATCTGCAGATGAAGACAATTGCAAGACAACTCACAGACAGCTATGGGACAACTCTATGACAACTCGTTAGTTGTCTGTGGGTTGTCTTCGAGTTGTCTGCGAGTTGTCTTCGAGTTGTCTGCGAGTTGTCTTCGAGTTGTCTGCGAGTTGTCTTCGAGTTGTCCGCGAGTTGTCTTCGAGTTGTCCGCGAGTTGTCTTCGAGTTGTCCGCGAGTTGTCTTCGAGTTGTCCGCGAGTTGTCTTCGAGTTGTCTGCGAGTTGTCTTCGAGTTGTCTGCGAGTTGTCTGCGAGTTGTCTTCGAGTTGTCTTCGAGTTGTCTGCGAGTTGTCTTCGAGTTGTCTTGTAGTTGTCCGCCGTTTGTCCGCGCCTTTTTCTAAAAGAGCAAAGATATCTGCAGATAACTCGAAGACAATTGCAAGACAACTCACAGACAGCTATGGGACAACTCGATGACAACTCGTTAGTTGTCTGTGGGTTGTCTTCGAGTTGTCTGCGAGTTGTCTTCGAGTTGTCCGCGAGTTGTCTTCGAGTTGTCCGCGAGTTGTCTTCGAGTTGTCTGCGAGTTGTCTTCGAGTTGTCTGCGAGTTGTCTTCGAGTTGTCTTGTAGTTGTCCGCCGTTTGTCCATACGACTATTACATTCAGATCAGAATTTCCGCGAATCCGTGGTCCAGGCGCCTTCCGCGCAACTTCGTGCTGATGCTGAATCTAGCTTTGCACGGCATCGGAATGCGGCTGTGCGCCAAAAGTTCAAGCCGTGACTGAACGCACAAGGGATGCGGTTTTTTCTGCTGGCCCTTGTGCGTCGGAGACCGGTCGCCAACGCACAAGGCCTCGATTTCGTGCTGCGGGAGACAGGTCTGGCGAAAAGTTCGTTGTGCGTTCAAGGGCCGTCCTCTCTCCCGCAGCACGAAATCGAGGCCTTGTGCGTTGGCGACCGGTCTCCAACGCACAAGGGGCCCCGGCGTTCTCTGGCTTTGTTGTGCGTTCTGTCCGTGTCTTTAAACTTTTCTGCCGCATTTCCGTGTCCGGAGCTGGGCCCGAGACCGGATTCTTTGGTTTGATTGGCCTTTCCGAGCATGGCTGCTGCCGGCCAGTCGGTGGTGCTGAGCATCTTCACGGGCGCCGTGGATCCCCTGGTGCTTGCCGTGAAGAAGGAAAAGCTCAGAGCGATCGTTCTGTCCTGCCCGATGCAGAATCTGACAGAAGTTCCGGTGCCCGCGCTTCGCGCCTTCTGAAGCACATCCGTGCGAAGCCTGGCTGCAAAACGACCACGTGTGTCGACTGACTCCTGAAACAATCCGGGCAGAACCAAGGAAGATAACGGATGCAAGGCAGTGTGCAGTGGAAATCCTGGACAATGGCCTGGAACAGGGACTGGACAAGACTGCTCAGGAGGTCACGCTGAAGCTGCTGTGGAAGCAGGACAAGGATGTGCCGTATGCGACCGCATCCCGCTGGGTGTCTCGATGCCTTGCTGACTACTCAGGCGGAAGCAGTTTGCACTGGGACTTAGAGCCTGAGCCGACGGGCCTGGGCGGTTCTCAACCCGGTGCGCAGGTTGGGCCGATACCCTCGCCAAGTGAAGCAAAAGCTCCTGACATCCAATCGCATCTCGTTCGACAGGTGAAATTGTTGCAAAGGCAACCACTTGAAGGGTACCAAGGCGGTGGCAAACTTGGTGAAGGAAGTTTCGGCCTTGTTGTGAGAGCGAAACGAGCAACCGATAATGATGATGTTGCCATCAAGCTCTTGAAAGACGATTTGGAAGCTTTTCAGGATGTGGTTTTCGCCACCCAGCTTCAAGATCATCCCAACATCGTGCAGCTTCTGGATGCTGGCATTTGGATGGACAAATCGGCCGCTGTGTGGGAACTGGCCTGCAGTTCCGTCCATATGGAGATCGAAAAAACAGGACAACTCCAACGCAACGTCCTTGATTCGGTGGCTTCTTGTGTCACCCAGGGGTTGGCTTTCATGCATTGTTTAGACATTGCCCACCGAGACTTGTCGACTAATAATTTGTTGCTTTTTCCTGAGGGCGTGGCCAAAATTGGAGATTTGGGCGGCTGCGCATGCTTGCGGCCAGGCATGACATCTGGTCTACGGACTTTCGGCCAATGCACGACTTTGCCTTATCGGGCGCCTGAAATCTTGTTTGGGGATGCCTGGCACGTCCGTGTGGATATTTGGGCTTTCGGATGCTGCTTCATGGAGATGTACAAGGGCAGTAAGTTCTTTGCTGTGACCAGCAAATTGGAGCTGCAGTTCCACATCTTGCGCCTTCTCGGTTGCAAGGACATTGCGATCAGTCTGACATGAAATGTATAATAATATCTTTTGGTTTTCTGGCCTGCATCCAGTTTGACTAGAGTTTTCTGATTCCAGGACACAGGTCTGGATCATCTGCCGCAGTGGCCGAGCCGTCCCGCCAAAACCAAGCGGCACGCCGATCCCTTTGGCTGCGATGGCGAAATGCTGAGTCTTGTCCAGGCATGCATAGCATATCCTTCCAGCCGCCTCGCGAGCGGAACCGCGCTCAATGACCATCCTTACTTCCGAGAAAAGAGCTGTCTGCTTTGAATATAATATTATGCCGTCCATCCACTTGTTTAAAACTGAATGAGCCAAACCAACATAATATCTATAAGTACGGGATGTCGGGTCACCATTCAATCGTACTTTCTTCTTGACTCCGGGCTTGCCCTTGGCTCTACATGGACTATTCAGGTCAAGGTTCTTGGGTCTTACCATGGGTGTGAAAGGTTCGGCTGGGGAGTATACTCAAAATTCTTGGGTTTATAAATTAGATATGGCCGTCCATCCACAATATTATATGCATGATTGTGATTATATATGTATTTCTGGTTAAAAAGTTTAAACTTTTCCTGTGTGAAAAACCAGCTGAGTGAGTAAACCTTATAAACCCTAAACCCTAAACTCCAAACCTTCAATCCTAAACCCTAAATTCGAAACCCCAAAGCCTTAGCAACCCGAGGTCCCTGGACTCGAACCCAACAGGCCCGGCTTTTCATGCAACAGCCGGCGGTTTGTCAGGGGACATATGGGGTTTCGGGTTCACGGGTTTAGGATTCAGGGTTTTTTTTTTTCGGATGTTGCTAGTGCCATGTCAGCGCGCAACCGGATTCAGGGGTTTAGGGTTTAGGGTTCCGGGGTTTGGGGTTTAGGGTTCAGGGGTTTAGGGTTTAGGGTTCCGGGGTTTGGGGTTTAGGGTTCAGGGGTTTAGGGTTCAGAGGTTCAGGGTTCAGGGGTTTAGGGTTTGGGGTTTAGGGTTTAGGGTTCAGGGATTAGTGTTCAGGGGTTTAGGGTTCAGGGGTGTAGGGTTCAGGGGGTTTAGGATATTTAGGGAGCGTTCTTGGAGGGGTCCTTGAGGGCCGGCGCCCCCCGGTGTTAAAGGATTGGGCTGAGGGTCTAACTGGAGTTTTTATACAGGTGTAGTATAGGGGCCGTACTAGTTCGAAGAGGGCTTCGCGAGTGTCTTATAGTACAGAGGTGCAGGGACAATAAGGTATACCATGACTGATTCTTCAGAGGTCTATATTGGGCTGAGCAGTCGAGTACTTGGAGGATGCTTGGACTTAGTAAGAATACGATGTTATACGTACTTTGATTGGGGTAGCAAGTTAGACGTAATTATGACTATAATTATAGTGACCTTACTTCCAGCCCTCGTTACCAAGTCCCATGATCCTTTACCCTGCCCGAGACGAGGAGCGTGATCCCGAGAGAATCCTAAACCCTACCTGGTACAAAAGCCTGCCGCGTTGAGGGTTCTACCCTCTGGTCAGAAGGGGTCATAACCTACTGTTTCGTAGAGTATGGGGTCACAGGTAAACCCTAAACTCAAGGGTTCTATGCAACCTTTGAAGACTTGGCGAGTGGGTTGGCGCTTGAGGCTTCGCGGGTTTGAGAGTTTTCGGGTTGAAGAGATTTACGGTGTAGGGTTTGCGATTTCTCTATAGACTTTAGGGTTTAGGGTGCGCATGGGTGCGCGATTTGGGTTTAGATACAGGGCCTGGAGCTGTGCTGTCTTGCGTTAGCTTTAGGCAGGGGGTTGGTGTGTAAAGGCCTGCAAGCTTTTGCGTCGCAAACCCTAAGGCCCTAAGGCCCTCAGCCCCTCAACCTCTACACGCGAAACCCTAGCAAAGTAAGCGCCACGAGAAGTGCTCCGTGCGCCCGCAAACCCTTTTGCTAAAGCCTGAAGCCGCGACCCCCACACGAATAATCAACGCAAGAGAGCGCGACAACAATACCAACAACAAAATAGCGTCCAAAATCCCAAATTGTATCTATACAATGGAACCATCAAACCTTATACCTAAAGCTCAAAAACGCCAAAGCCCGAATACCCTAACTTGTTCGCTTTTGTCAGGTGAGTTCTTCGGGATCCGGCTTCATCATCTCCCAGCCGGCTAGCTCGGAGAGTTTCGTTGGGGTGGTTAGGATTTAGGGTTGGGGTTTTGGGGAGGTGTGGGGTCCCTGTGCTAGAGCTTACGAATATAGAAGCCTGGATGTAATACTATTCCGTAGCTAATCACCTTTGGAACCCTATTGTTTTTAGGTGTTGTTTGTTTTTTGTTTTTGGCATTTGGCTTCTCGGCTTCTGGGCTTTCCTTGCTGGTTTGCTGTCTTCTTTTGGCATGTTGGTCCTGGAGGTAAGCGGTAGGGTTTCCACCTTTCCGCGAGGTGGGGGGAAGTATTTGGTTTTACACCAGGTGTTGCAAAACCAGCGGATGGCGCGCCGACCGACTGTGCCTCAGTGTTTTTCTATGGTTTTCTTCCGCCTTTGCTTTTACAAAAAGACCTGCCGCACCCAGTCAAAAAGCAGTTCCAGTCGCAAGCTGGCCATTTTCTGAACTTGGTACTTTGAAGGAAGCTTTCGTTCAACTTCTGAACAAGACGCCCAGGGACAGCTGAAGGTCTTTTCTGCACAATTTTGCTGGCACTTTGCTTTTGCGCTTCTACGAGCACTTTTTATAAGACGGGTCCGGATCGCCCGTGCTTTTCACGCAGTCTGCTTTGGAAACTACACCTTCTTCCAAGGCCGGGTAGATTGCCACCGGCTGCGACAAAGCCAGCGCGATCGAGTTCCTCCTTCACTGTTGAAAGCCTTTTGTGCAGCGCCGCTGTCGAGAGAGGATGGGTGCCACTTTGAGGCTTGCAACTCGTCAGCATCTTCCCAATGCTGGCCCCGATGTGCACCCCAGAGACTTTTCTTGTTCTGGTGTGCCTTTGAGGGCCTGAGACGGCTTTCAACATTCTACATCTGAAGCTCCATTTTATAATTTGAACTTGAAATATTGACCTAAACTCAAATATTGACTTAAACTGCAAGCCTTGCACTGCACTGCTTTCCACCAGTTGTAACATATGCCGGTTTCGGACATTAGAGCATGGAGAACAACTTGACTAGGGTCTAGGATTTAGGGTTCATGGTTCAGGGTTTAGAGTGTGGGGTTTGAGGTTGAGGTTGAAGGGTTTTCAATTTTTAGGGCGAGGGGCGAGGGAAGCTCAGTATACACGTTATGGCAATTGGCTGACACAGGGCCCGACAAACTTGCACTAGCTACGCTTTTGTACTCCCCAGACAATTTTTGTCGTCGGAGGTAGCTCGCAACTCCCAAGCCTTACTGTTGCTTGTGTGCGACAGGCTTCGCAATGCAGCGGGTTTGTATGAATTTAACCCGACGACTTGAACCTGACAATCTCTAAACATGAAACCCACCGGTGCCAGTCGCCTGTGCCAACCCCGGTTGACTTGGATGTGTGTTCTGGGTTCGGGTTCCCCTGCACCCTTAACCCTGAACCTTAAACCATGAGCCTTAAATCTGAATCTTGGTTCCAAAGCCTGAAACCCAGAGCTTTGAAAAATGATCCTCCTTTCAGCTGGAAGCCGCCGAAGCCAGGTCTGATGTTCTGTGCAGGGTTTACCAAGCTTGTACGGTGGTTCGAGTGACAAAACAAAGATGTCCGACATTGGATAGTGTGAGAGATGCAGAGCCGCGAAAGCCCACCAGAGATACTTGGCCTGTGACCATGACTTCCTGTGTGTAGACACTTCGCCGTTCCGCTGTGTTGCGCTTTCCTCGCACCCGCTTGTTGCCTGTCCTCGTGCTGCTTCTTCACTTCAGCATGGATATCGCTCCAGCTTCAGGCTCGCTTGATGACGGTGCACTAGTGGGGAGTGTGAGATGTTTTGTGCGTCACGCGCAAGCGGCAATCAATAGAAATATCAGATAATCTTCAAAAGGCCCGCAGCCGACCAGGATTGGGCACGTTGCTTTAGGATTCGCCAAGATTTCGAGCGACCTGACTGTGGTGAGGACAACATAAAAACACCGACCCCGACAAGTCTCATCCAGGCCTCCCGAGAAGTGTCCATTTGCATGACGTATGTGGGGGATTGTTGATCTTCTGTGTCGTGGTGTATTATATTTCCTATTTCTGGGATTTCGGCTTCATTCTGTATGGGATTTGCCCATCGTTTTAAGGCTGCGACTGTTCTTGTTAAGAAAAGTGCATGACGTTTCCGTTTAAGGCTGCTATACTTCTATTGGAATGTCGGCAGGTCAGCTACCAAGGGGCGGCGCTGGCTTACGGCACGTCTCGAAGTTTCTGATGCGCCCGCTATGAGCACAGCCCACTCGCGCAGCGTCCAATAACTGTCATCATTGTAACTGTTGTTGTTGTTGTTGTTGTTGTTGTTGTTGATGTTGTTGTTCTTGTTGTTGTCTGCATTGGAGTCCTCATTGGAGCATTGGAGTCCTCATTGGAGATAGTTGAGATAACCCCACCATCAAGTAAGAAATCAAACAAGCATTTCATACATTGGCAAATTCCAACTGCATGATATCCTGAGCCGAAAACCCCTGACCGCCGAACCCCTAAACCCCTTTAGACCTGGATGGTAGGGCCTGATGTCAAGAATCCAAAAGTAAGCGTCGCCAGCTTCCCCTCCAAGCTTAAGGAACCGGATAATGACCAACGCCCATGCGGCTGCCTCAGCGGGCTCAGTTTAGGGCTTGGGTTTAGGGTTGGGGATCCAGGGTCTAGGTTTCAGAGTGTGGGGTTTGGGGTTTAGGGACGAAGGTTGTTAAGGCATGGGAGATGCAAGCACGGATCACGGTGTGAGGTAGGGTTTGGAGCCGTTGCACAGATAAGACAAGACCAGTTATAGAGGGCCTACACCGAAACCCATCAAAAGGCGCTATGCCCCAAAACCAACATCCTAAAAAAAGGAGGCTTCGTGCTTCGCTGCTGCTGATTGGAGCATTGGAGAATGTAGTGGGTGGCCAATCTTTCATGAAAACTTATATTGCTCTGCAACAGCCCTTATCATGGCCATATATAAGAAAACTATGTAGCTCCCCCAATACGTTTATAAAAGCCTGATTCGGCCCTACGGCTCCGCTGTTTGGGTTGTCACAGTTGGGGATCGCCCCTGCGACCCGCATGATGTATTGGGGTTGTATTGTCCGGCGTTTGGCTGAGGGCATGGTGATTTATTTGTTTGTGGTTTAGGGTTCCTCGGCCGTTGGTTGCTCGTGGGATTCATGGCCGATGGAAGTCATGAGAGAGCCGAGTGCTTTGTGTTTTGCACCGGGTCCTTCGCCCGCCCCTCACCCCAAGGCTGAACTTTGCTTTTTCATGTTTAGAACCCTACTCCACAAAATTAAGAAGAAGCTCCATATCACAGATCCGAGCCCGAAACCCCACACCTGAACAAGCCCTAGACCCTAAGCCTTCAATTACGAAGCCGTATAAGAGAAACCTTCAGACCCGAAACCCATAAAGCGCTAAACCGTTCAGGCCACAAAGCCTTAAACCCGAAACCGATAAGATCCCTAAACCCCCAACCTTAAGCCATGACCCTTAAACCCTTGAAGGCTTAACCTCTTCAGATGCTGAGTCCATAGGCTCATCCTAGCAAGGATTTCTAACTGTACTACACGCGGAAGAGAGCCCATTTAACAAGAATAAGAGTAAGATCCATATGTTCGGTTCAACAAAAACATCATCTACAGTTCTACATATCGAAAAAACCCTTAACTTCTCAATCCTCCAGCTTTCAAGGCCCCTAAACCCTAAACCGATATTCCATCTTTCAAGGTCGTAGCAAATGCCATCGACATTCGGGTGCGGCCTCATGGCGTCGAGCCAAGACTCCTATGGACCCGGTTCAAGGGGGGGGGGGGTTCAGGGGTCTAGGGCTTTGAAGAAGCACACCCCGGTTGAGGGTTTACGGGTTTAGGGTTTAGGGGGTTTTGAGGTTCTGGATTTTGGGGTCTAGGGGTTTGGGGTTGAGAGGTTTGTTGAGGGGTTGTGGGTTTTGGGGTTTAGTGCTCAGGGCTTCGGCGGTTAAGGATTTGAGCGGTTTAGAGTTTAGTTAGGGTTTAAGTTGGGGTTGTCGATCCCCTTCCGGGACTCGGCGATGATTCGCAAGGACGAGCAGAGAAAGACGGACTTGTATAGTCAAGGGTTTCCGCGTAGCCGTTTTGCGGTGATAACGAAGCACGATCATTCAGACCTCTACATAGCCGCTACATTGCTGATCAAACCAGTAAACAAACTAACAAGATCAGAGGCCCGAGGCGAACCGGATGCCTGGCAGAACTGACAAGCGATCATGCTTGTGATATTCGGCATGTTGGATACGTTCTTGTTTATGGTACTTCATTCGGCACATGGTTACAGTTGCATTCAGCGCAAGAACTGCAGAGGTGCTCAAATAAACTTACGAATGTTATTCCTTTGGGGCTTCTCCTCCTAGTCCGGCCCAGCCTGAAGAGAGAACTTCCGAAAGCAAGAAGGTCCATGCGGCAAAGACACCTCGGCCTTTTGAGGTCCTCTCCGTCATCCCCAAACCTATGACTCGCCGACAAACCGCGGAAACCCTAAAATCGACACACCTAATCCTAAACCCGAAGCACTGAGCCCCGAACTCTCATCAAGAGGCTTGAAAATCCCTCAAAATGCCCCTAAGCACAAAGCACTATGAGTCCCAAAAGCACTATGAGTCCCAAACCCTCAAGAAAGAACCCAAGAATCCTCCCTAAACCTGATGTAGGAACCTGATTAAGAAACCCTGGTCCCATAAGGCCCAAAATATCAGGGTCCATACAGAGAGCCATAATAAAGACCCACGGTTTCTTATAGTATCAAATCCCTACATTAGTCCCTAAACCCCTGAAGCCTTAAGCCAACCCTAAACCCCTAAAGCCCTGAACCCTAACCCCTAAAACCCTGAACCCTGAACCCTAAAATCCTAAGCCCCTAAAGCCCTAAACCCTGAACCCTAAACCCCTAAAGCCCAAAGCCCTGAACAGTGAAGGCTCCCCAAGGCGCTTTGCCGGCAAGGCAAGGAATCCAGTGGGCTTGGGGTTTTGGGGGTTTTGGGGGTTTACAAGGGGTTCTTTTAAAGGGATCCTTAAAGGGATCCTTAAAGGGATCTATAAGGGTTTAGGGTTGTGGGGTTTCGGGTTTGGGGGTTTGGGGTTTAGGGCTTTAGGGTTTAGGGTTTTAGGGTTCTTAGTATAATTATAGTATTCCTTCAAGGAATCGTTTGGCGTTTCGGGTTTTGGATTTGGGGGCTTAGGGATTTAGGGTTCAAGATTTTTAGGGTTTAGGGGTTCGATTTGGGTCAATTTTCGATTTCCCTTATTGTTTGTTAAAGAGCCCTCATATGAATAATTTTGGGGACTGTTGAAATCGACACCTGGAATCGTTTGGGGTTCCGGGTTTAGGGTTTATGTGTGGGGTTTGAGGGTTTCGAATTCCGGATGTGGGCTTTGACTTGAGGGTTTCAATTTTCGGGTGTATGGGGGACCATGGGATTCATTGACAAGTTTTTGCCTGAGTCTCGCAGGAGTGTGAGGTGGACCCCAGCGGTTCCACAACTAAGGATTTGAGAGGGTTTTGGTGTGTTTAGTGTTTTTGTTTGATGAGTTCCTAGGGTTGTAGCGATTTGGGTGTACGGTCTAGGCTTTCACGGTGGCCTGACCCTTTCCAATCTGGAACCCAAGAAGCAACAGTTCAAACCAAGAATTGAAAAGGCGGGAAGCAGCAAAAAGCAACAAACCACGCGTAAGAACATGCAAACTGAACCCTACTTACAGGCCCTGAGTGCAAAACCCAAGCCGCAACAAACGCATCCTCATCACCATCATCACCAACAACAGCAACAGCAACAGCAGCAAGAAATGGAGCACAACCAACCACAAGACTGAGCAACAGAAGCACAAGACAGTGTTGGCTCTTGCTACTAGTTATTTCTGCTATCACTGTCGCTATTACTAGCAATGCTGCTCTTGTTAACGTGATTATGGGTAGTGTTGTTGTTATGGCTATGGGGCACAATAAAGACAGATACATATATATATATATATATAATTGTGCTTCTTTTATGATCATTATGATTGGTGATGATTGATGATGATGACGATGATGAGAAGGACGATGACGATTTTTAGTGAAACATCAATCGACCCAGAACCCTAGACCCTAAACCCCCTACACCCTAAACCCCCTACACCCTAAACCCCCAAAAGTCCTAAACCCTGGAGAGCCCTGAAGCCTAAACCCCGAACCCTACACCCTAAATCCCCAATAAAGCCCTAAACCTGAAACCCTGACAACCCCAAACCCTAAACCCCAAACCCTGAACTCCTAAACTCTCAAGTCCTAAACTCCTCAACCCTAAAACCCCAAACCCCAAACCCTAAACCCTGAACCCTGGACTTGAAACCCTACGGTTGATGATAGAAATCCTGCATTACCCATAATAAGGAATATACCGTAATTCCCATAGTTTAGGGTCCTTAAGGTAATGTAGGATTTATATCATCAGCCCTGAGCCCTAAACCCTATAGATCCCTTAGAGGGAACCCCTTAAAGGTACCCTTATAGATCCCTTTAAAGGAACCCTAGGATTATCATCAACCCCTGATCCCCTAAACCCTACACCCCACATGGTAGTTTCCCAAGACAGGGGACCTTAATAGTAGGATCCTTAGTATAAGGACCCCATAATTCGAAGCCCTACGATTCGGCTCAAAGGTACCCCTATAGATCCCTTCAAAGGCTAGGATTATCATCAACCGTACTGCATTACCCATGATAAGGAATATACCGTAATTCCCATAGTTTAGGGCCCTCATGGTCCTAAACCCTAAACCCTAAACCGTACTTTTTGGCTCGGAGGTTCGGACGTATGGTCCGGACGTTGACTTAGCCCTCGTGGAAATCGAAGATTCCGTGGCCGAAGACTTTTGGGCCCCTGGCTGAGAAGGGAACCTTTGAGATTAGGGCTTTAGGGTTTAGGAGTTTAGGGAGGCTTTGAGAGTTTAGGAGTTTAGGGTTTAGGATTTGAGAGTTGAGGAGTTTAGGGTTTAGGACTTGGGAGTTTAGGAGTTTAGGGTTTTAGGCTTTGAGAGTTTAGGAGTTTAGGGTTTAGGATTTGAGAGTTGAGGAGTTTAGGGTTTAGGACTTGGGAGTTTAGGAGTTTAGGGTTTTAGGCTTTGAGAGTTTAGGAGTTTAGGGTTTAGGATTGGAGAGTTGAGGAGTTTAGGGTTTAGGACTTGGGAGTTTAGGAGTTTAGGGTTTTAGGCTTTGAGAGTTTAGGAGTTTAGGGTTTAGGATTTGAGAGTTGAGGAGTTTAGGGTTTAGGACTTGGGAGTTTAGGAGTTTAGGGTTTTAGGCTTTGAGAGTTTAGGAGTTTAGGGTTTAGGATTGGAGAGTTGAGGAGTTTAGGGTTTAGGACTTGGGAGTTTAGGAGTTTAGGGTTTTAGGCTTTGAGAGTTTAGGAGTTTAGGGTTTAGGATTGGAGAGTTGAGGAGGTTAGGGTTTAGGACTTGGGAGTTTAGGAGTTTAGGGTTTTAGGCTTTGAGAGTTTAGGAGTTTAGGGTTTAGGATTTAGGAGAGTTTAGGGTTTAGGAGTTTGAGAGTTTAGGAGTTTAGGGTTTACTTGGGAGTTTAGGAGTTTAGGGTTTTAGGCTTTGAGAGGAGTTTAGGGTTTAGTTGGGAGTAGGAGTTTAGGATTGGAGAGTTTAGGGTTTTAGGCTTTGAGAGTTTAGGAGTTTAGGGTTTAGGATTGGAGAGTTGAGGAGTTTAGGGTTTAGGACTTGGGAGTTTAGGAGTTTAGGGTTTTAGGCTTTGAGAGTTTAGGAGTTTAGGGTTTAGGATTGGAGAGTTGAGGAGTTTAGGGTTTAGGACTTGGGAGTTTAGGAGTTTAGGGTTTTAGGCTTTGAGAGTTTAGGAGTTTAGGGTTTAGGATTGGAGAGTTGAGGAGTTTAGGGTTTAGGACTTGGGAGTTTAGGAGTTTAGGGTTTTAGGCTTTGAGAGTTTAGGAGTTTAGGGTTTAGGATTGGAGAGTTTAGGAGTTTAGGGTTCAGGGTTTAGGATTTGAGAGTGTAGGGTTTAGGATTTTAGGGTTTAGGAGTTTAGACTTTATATGGTTTAGGAAGACTTTTGGACCCCTGGCTGAGAACGGGCTCTGTCAGGCCTTAAGGTTGGGGGGTAGTGGTGATGAGTGTCGTGGACCAAGCCCTGAATCCTAAACGCCTACACCTAAACCCCTAAACCCTTAAGCCCTAAACCCTAAACCTCTAAACCCCTAAATCCTAAACCCCTAAACCCTAAACCCCTAATCCCATAAACTCCAAAACTCCTAAACCCCGAAACCCCTAAACTCCTAAACTCCTTAACCCCTAAACTCCTAAACTCCTAAGCCCCTAAACCCATAAACTCCTAAACTCCTAAACCCCGAAACCCCTAAACACCTAAATCCTGAACCCCAAAACCCTAAACTCCTAAACCCCTAAACCCATAAACTCCTACACCCTAAACCCCGAAACCCAGCATCTAGGACCCAGAGTAGGCCCTTATTCCTTTTTTTAGGGTTCAGGTTCCCTTATAAGCCCCTTTAAACCAAAAAGGGCATCCTTTTTATGCCTGGGTTACTCTTGGGTCTAGGCATGGAGGTCCAGTGATTTGAAGTTGCCGAGGCCACCGTGGCAGATGCACCACGAGTCGAGCTCGCCCCGCGGCCGCGACAGATTGGGTTTAGGGTTTAGGGTTTAGGGTTGGGGGTTTCCGAAAATTAGGGGTACCTCATTATGGGGTCCTTATACTAAGGATCCTACTTTTAAGGTCTCCTGTTTTGGGAAACTACCATTTGGGGTGTAGGGTTCAGGGGTTTAGGGTTTAGGGTGGGTTTAGGATTTGGCTTTAGCCAGGACCCCCCCAAGTGCCTGTTAATAGAGCCCTTATGGTCATTAACTAATAGTGCGTATTCTGGGATGGGGCTTATGGGTTCAGGGGAGTAGGAGCGTCGGCATTTGGGTCTTCGGCTACCAGTGGGTAGTTGTCAAAATTATGGTCCCCTTTTGGGTACCCTAAATACTAGGTGCCGTCCTATCATAGGGACCCAAAAAGGGACCATAGTTTTGACAACCTGAACACTAAACCCTAAACCCTGTAGATCCCTTAAAGGAACCCTTATCATACCCCGTTGCCCTCTACCACAAGGCCTTTTTGACTACTACCCCAGTCGACCTTTGCAGGGCGGCCTAAGGTTTATCTTGTAAAGATCCTGATCAGAGTACTCAGAGAAGGGTTTTGCGGTGTGCACAGGCTAAAACCGGGGTCCTATTGCTAATCCGACGCCTATATCAAGCTCCGGTGGTGTACCGGCAAAGACCCTACTAGACCCGGTGAATTGACACCCGACACTCTGCGCTAAACCCTAAACACAAACCACCCGCAGCCCTAAAAAGCTAAAGCCTAAATCCGACAGCCCTAGACCCTAAACCTCTAGACTCTAAACCCTGTTCTGCAGTTCGACAAGGGCCCATTAAAAGAACAAAAAAACTCTAAACCCTGAAGTCCTAAAACAAAAAAAGCCTTAACACCTCCGAGGCCGAGAGCCTTCCAGCACTGCAGGACACAGGGTTTGGCTTGGCGTTTGTGATACTTATAGGGTATGGTCGGAGGCCTCAAAAGGTGGGATGAAGGTAGGTGGGATATTCCCACATAAGAGTCCTTATATAAGGGATCCTTAATCCTACCTACCTTCATCCCACCTCATGAGGCCTCCGATATGGGTTTGTTTTTGACACTGGTTCCACAGTAAAGTTGCAACCAAGCAGAGCCCTCTGAATTGGAATTTCTTACCAGTATAGGTTTTGGGGTCACGGGTCAGAATATAGAGTTCAGCTTGCTGCAAGACAGCATGAAATGTAGCAGTTGCAGAAAAGCACAAAGCCTGTAATGCAGGGGCCTTAATCATTAGAGTAGGGTTTTTGGTGTTTATTATACTATAACTATAGCAAGGAACCCTAAGATTTTTTTGGTACCTTTATTGAGGTCCAAACTATATACTATAGCTATAGCAAGGAACCCTAAGAATAACCTTGGTGATAGTTTACGTCCCTATGGTACTGAAACCGGCAAGTATCTACATGACTCATGGAAGCCCTGCTTCCTTAAGTAAGCAAGGCTTTAGGGTTTAGGGGTTTGGGGTTTAGGGGTTTAGGATTTAGGGGTTTCCAGGCTTTGGGGTTTAGGGGTTTGGGGGGTTTAGGGTCTAGGGTTTAGGGGTTTAGGGGTCTGAGGGGTTTGAGGGCCTTTCGTTAAGTGCAATTTGCCGCAAATCGGGTTATGACTGGCCACATCTGCACCGGCTGAAAACTTGAACGTGCAAACTTAGCGGCCATAGCAT
Source organism: Symbiodinium sp. CCMP2592 (assembly GCA_905221615.1). NCBI lineage: Eukaryota > Dinophyceae > Suessiales > Symbiodiniaceae > Symbiodinium > Symbiodinium sp. CCMP2592. The sequence continues at coordinate 448,172 of CAJNDT010003190.1, forward strand.
GCCGCCTACTTGCGGATCCGGCAATCGGCTTCGAAAGTTCCGAAACGGCTTTCTTGAAGACGACTGGAGGTCGGAAAGAACAGTGCCGAAGGCTTGGACCAGGCTGTGCCGAGATATCGCCAGAGGCTTCAACCCGAACGCCCGGAGCCATCTCGGCATCAAAGCTCGCCGTGCAATCGCCCTACACCGCCAACGCCAAGAGGGAGACGTTGTTTTCGGGTTTAGGATTTAGGGTTTAAGCTGCTGAAGCTGCATCGATACTGGGGCAACATCACCTGGCGTCTGCTTGGCTTGAGTCTTGGTTCGGTAGCCGTTCTCTCAGGGCCGCACCCTAAACATCATCAGCACTCAGCCTTGCAAACCCTAAGCCCTGAAAAACTCAAGCCCTGAAACCCTAAACTCAAGAAGCCCCATATAAACTTCAGTAGTCACACTGCTCCTGAAAGTTACTTGTTATTGTTTGACTAGAATGTACCCCGACGTTCTATCTACTAATGCCTCCATAATAAAGCTCTACCAGCCCTAAGCCCGAAGCTTTCAACCTGACCCTGAAAAAAGGAGACAGTGAGAGCGCTGGGCTTTCCAACAGGCGACGACGCCTTGGGCTGGGGTGTTCCCAAACTCTTCTTTCGGTACTATCGGTAATTCCCCAGATATGGGTCCCTTCTTCGGGCCCCAAAATAGCATGGTGCCTGTGTAAGAAGCATCCTGAAAGGCACACTGGTTTAGAAAACTACCCATCTCTGAAATGTTACCGTTAAGTTTCATACATACACACTACATGTGTATCTGTATGTGTGTATATACATATAATACACATACAGAGAGGAGAGAGAGAGGTTATGTGTATGCGTGTGTACCCACCCATATTTATGTTTGCGTATACATACATCTATATGTATGTGTGTGTATATATATATATATATATATATATGTATACACACACTTGTACTTGTATGCATATGCATCCATATATGTATGTATAGGTATATGTACACATACACATATACATTATATATATATATATATAAACATACACATACACATGTACATTTACATGTGTATACACATATACATGTACATATAGTTAGTTGCAAACATATACGCATATGTGTATAGATGCACATGCATGCATGCATCCATACATATATAGGTACATACCCACACATGCATGCATGCATACATACGAACTACGTAGGGCTTAGGATTTTGTGTATGGTGTCCCATGTCCGGGGGTTGATGAGTTCACGGTTGAGGAGTTGGTTCAGGTTGGGGCTAAGGGTTTCGGGCTTTTTGCTGGGTCGGTTTAGGGTAAGGGTTCTAATGCCACAAGTGGGTGGTGCTGTAGGGTTGTAAGAATGCATTTGCACTTTGGAGTGTAGGGCTTAGTTCAGTTGCAGACGAGTAGGAGCCGGCAACAGTAAGGACTCTCGCTGTCAAACAGGGGCCCTACTGTTCTGTCAGTTTGTTGAGGTGGCCAGGATTCTATAGGGTTTAGGGTTTAGGGTTTATACTAGACTAGGTGGCAGGCACCTCGAGAACTTTAAAGCACCATATACTGTTCAGGGTTTCGTTGCTGAGAGCAGTAGGGCCAGTATGCTTGTGGCTGTTGGTGTTCTTGGCACCGTCTCCTAAACCCGACTCCCAAAGCTCTTAGTAAACCTAAAGCAGCAATGAAGCTCGAGCACCTCCGAAAATCCTCAGTGGAACTCCCATGTCACAAGTTATGAGACTCGAAGCTTCGACGTATATAGCCTTAAAGGGAACTCCAGAAAGTTGGAATATGGAATAATGGCAGGATCCCCTATATTTTACCTGAAAGGGATTGTGATAATGATATTCCAACTTTCTGGCTTCTACTGTATCAGCGTGAAACCTCCAACACGGCTAGATCGTTTCAGGCACACCCTAACAAGGGGATCTCCCAAGGTGCCCCTTAATAAGCCCTATACAGTTGGAAACTGGATTAAGGCCAAATAGAGCTGGGATTCCCTATACATTACGCTCTGGGGTTTCCAAATTTTGGGCTTCTACTGCAACCCTCAATAGCGGTGTACGGGGTTTCGGGTTTAGGGTTATCTTGCCCAAAGTGAACAGACTGGGGGGTCTAGGAAGGTCAGTGGCCGGCGTGCCATCTGCATGCCTTGCATTGAACCCCGACACCTCAAGGCCAAGACCCGAAGTCCTACGGTTGATACCATAATTCCCATAGTTTAGGGTCCTTAAGTTAATGCAGGATTTATATCATCAACAGTATCACTCTCCGTGCATGTGGAAAGTTTCAAACTGGGGGGCTTTACAGGCGAGCGTTCCGCGAACGTGCAGTGGGATTGTAGAGCTCAGACGCTTAATTCAAGGGGCGGCTGGCGGCTCGGTCGCACTACGTACTGATATTTGAGACGGGTTACTGGAGTAGCGTTAAGACTAGTGAAAGCCACTGGGAGTCGTCCTGTTTCACCTACAAGTGAACCTTGAGCCCGGTAGGGATTCCCCTGTGCACTGCCAACTCATCATCTCGAACTCCGACTAGTAATGGTAATAATAGTAATAGTAGTAATAGTAATAATAATAATAGTAATGATAATAGTAATAACTATAGTAATAATTGTAATTATCAGCTCGATTCATTTTCGCGATTCAGCCAATGCTCCAAACCCAAAGCCAGGCTACAGCAAACACGGAAAAAGGCATTCCCCCGATCAGGTGGACGTACCTTGTGCATAACCGAAGGCGTTGTGTGCCGGGCTCAGTCTCGGTCAGAGAACGCATGGCCCCAAGGAGGCCAACCAACTTTGCAGAAGACCCTTGTAAGACCAACCCTAAACCCTAAAGCCTAAACAAACCTAAACCCTAAATAACCCTACACCCCCTTCTGAAGCTCTTTCCTGAACCAGGGGAACCCTTCTCAGGCCATAACAAATCCTACAGCATTCAGGGCTTGCATTTTTGTCTTGGCGAAAATCTAGAAGGGAAACCTACCCACAAAATGCTGCGTTACTATTACTTTACTCTGCACAAGCCGGAAACCAATGAATTCAGAGTCAACGCCAAGGTCCTTCCCATAAAGCACGGGTAGCTCAAAAACCCCTGGCTCTAAAGCTCTGTATGGTTCCGGGGGAGTATAGGTTGAAATCATGTTCTGTGCAAGTTTAACAACCTCACACTTGAATTGCGGCTTATAAAGCAAAAGGACGCAAACTGGCTAAACATCTGGGAGTGTTATAAACAATCAGTATATTGTTCCACCACTGGAACACAGATGGAAACAGACCGTTGGGAAGCACGTGAGATAGAACAGAGACGACAGAGCATGAAGAAGAGTAAGCTTTCCGTCCTTTGTTCATGCTGATTGATACTGCATCATGAAGGAGTCTGTATAGGGATGTGAGGGCTCCGGGCGAAGTCTGTGAGTTCTTGCAGTGAGTCCTCCAACCCGATATGCTGCCAGCGGTAGGGCTGCCCAGCCATGCATTGCACAACGCACACTGGTGACACCTCCTATGTAGAAGGCCGAAACCATTAGCAATATTATTCCTTGGGGTTCCTTATTACAGTGATACAGCATGGCGATCCTGCTGGGAAGATTGACGGAGCCCGGAGCAGTCCGCCTCCCCACAAGTTTCAAGGACATATATAATGGGAGCATCATAAGGAGGAGCCCTTACAAGGTAGTTCTTTTGGGCTCAGGTATACCATAAACCATAGTACTTAGCCTCTCTCTACAAAATACGCCCTACACGCAAGCCCCAAATTCCATGAATCCTTTTGGCCCTAAGCCCCAAGCCCTAAACCCTACCCCCTTTTCCCCCCGAGCCCAAAGACCCGAATTAGCTTAGAACCGTAAGCCCTAAACTCTAAACCCTCAAAGCCCCCCCAAACTACCAGAACCTGCAGGTTGAAAGGAGGCTATTATAAACCCAGTTCATTACAGAATATCTAGGGACCCTACAAAGAAGCAAGCTTTGATAGTCCCAGGTAAACCTTGAACCCCCAGAACCCTTACCTAGATCCCCAAACTACTTTCACATTTACCCCAGAAACCCACCATTGAGGACCAACTGGCTTCAATTAGAGGGTCCTTGAAGCCCTAAACCCTAAACTAGGTTGGATTTTGGGACATTTTTTAGTTTCCTTATTTGGGTCTATAAGGGGCCCTATATATATATATATATATATATATATATTTTTTTCTCAGGGTGTTTAAAGGCCAACCCAGGAAACCCATTACGCCCTAAACCCTAAACCCTGTAAGCCCTAAAGCCAGAGCCCTGGCAGAGCCCCAAGCCAGGGTTTTGGGGCCAGTTGTACTATAAATCGGTTTAGTGTTTAGGGTTTAGGGTTTAAACTTTATAAATACAATAAGGAACCCCCAAAATAGTATAGGTCATTATTAAGGCCCCTATATTAAACACTAAGCCTTGGTAGAGCCTTAAGCCCCAGAACCTGCACGCTCGAAGGTCCCGGGTGGACAGCATCGAACTGACCCCCCCGGCAGACACCACGCCTTGAACTCACGTCAAAGGGCTCCCTGAAAAGGGTTCCTTTTGCAGGGGTTACTTAGAGGGGCTTTGGGGTGTCGGGGTTAAGTTTGAGGAGGTTTTAGCTGGGTTGAATATGGGTCTAGGGCTTTAGAGCCTCGTGTTGAGGAGGATGGCCTGTAGGCAAGCCCCCCCGCCCCCAGAAGTTGCAAGACCCAGACACCCAAAGCCTCGTGAAACATACCTAGGGCGCAGGGTTTAATGGTTTAGTGTTTAGGGTTAACGGTTGTAATCCGAAACCCCGAGCTGCCCGAGAACTTGACGATCTGAAGCCGCAAGCACGAACCGCATTGACTCCATCTCTCTGGTGGCCAGGAATGAAAGACTTCATGCCTACAGAGCATCTTCTCAAGCTTAGCCTGAACCGTACTGGAAACCGGGGGCATCAGGCTCTGAACGGGTTCGAGGGTACGGCATAGGGTTTATGGTAGGGTTTTAGTGTTTGGTATGATCTTGTTCTTCGTATTATCAATATGTTCCTTTCCTTGCTATGATTATCTTTATTCGAACGCATACTATTTTTATCTCGAAACTTCAGTCTGTTGCCCAATGGGATGTTGCTATAACTTTGCCGACGACTCTTCTAGACGATCACGGGTTGGTTTTGGAACTGAACGCCTTGATTTGCGGTTAGGTGCGGCTTGTATTCAAGGTTACCCATAGGCTCCGTAGTAGTTCCTTTTTGGGATTATGATTACCTTCAAGGATTCGAAATATGAACCCCCAAAAGGAACTACGATGGAGCCATGAGGGGTTGAGGACTTTTGGGGTTTAGGGCGCTCCAGGCTTCATGAGTGAACCCTTGAAAAGCATGCACGGTACAAGCTAGGAATCCCTGATCCTTAAGTCCAGATCTGAACATCCGAAACCCTACCTCGCTTCAGCCCCACCCCGAAATTCTGATAAGGGGGCCTTACTAATCCGCGTAGATTCAGTATACTACAAGTACATCAAGGAACTCCCAAAACCCTGCTCGAATTATTAAGGCCCCTACACTACACCACAAGAACTGAAGCTTCACCGCCCAGGCTAGTAATTCAGATCGATGCAGCTATCAACCCGGGCAACAGATGCCCCGGCTTGTTACCAACAGGGTCCATATATACTACAATTATCGAAGTATAGGCTTCCGAAACCAGAATAGGGATGGTCTTCTGGGACATAATTCCATGGTAGTATATATATATATATATATATATATGCACCATCTGGGCTAGAGGTTTCAGGTTAGGGGGCGGACTTTTCGAAGTTGGCGCTCGGGATTCACAGCGCTTTGGGTTTTGGGGGATAAGAGTCCAAAGCCTCATATAGGGGCCTTACTTGGAAGGGCAGGGGACTTAGTAAGTAGGTTATAAGTCGGATTTTAATTGGGGTAACTCCATTTGGGGTACTTATAATTCTACTTATAACCTACTTACTAAGTCCCCTGCCCTTCCAAATAGTAATTAGTTGGGGCCCATTATACTATAATTAAAAATAGGAACCCCCCCAAAAGTATTAGCAGGTGTTTAGGCCCCAAAAAGTAGATGCTGTTTGCAAGGCCTCCTAGTCTTTCTATGTTGAGGTTCAGATTAATTAGGGCCCTAAGAGCTAAGTGGGTTCGGGCAGTTTGCTCGTCGGTTCAGGTTCTACATATGGGGTTTAGGGTTTAGAGTTTAGAGTTTAGGGATGTTTAGGGTTTAGAGTTTAGGGGTTAGGGTTTAGGGTTCAGGGCTGCAGATGAATTTGGTTCTTCAGGGAGGCATCGCCCCAGTTGATAGGCCAATAATGCGCAACTCTGCGACCCTGTAACTTAGCCTATTTTCATTAAACTCCGAAAACCTACATATTATATATACTTTAATGGAGCCCAACGCCTTATTCTAATAATTGAGGCCCCTACATTGTCCCTAAACCCCATCAGCCCAGATAAACCCTACAGCCGCACTGTAAGAGGAATTGTGCGTAGAGCAAAAAGCCACATCCGTCACAACGGACCCGAGCTAAACGAACCATGAAGCGTAGAGCGGGGTTTACAGACTATGATGGTTTAGGGTTGGGGCTTTTGGTTTAAGGTTGCGGAAGGCTTAGGGTTGGGGTGTTTCGACCCATTCCGAAAGTCGACACCCCCAAACTTTCGGATATTTTATAAGGGTGGGGGTTGGGTAGGCCCGTGGAAACTAAACCCGAAACCCAAGACTTAAACCGTAAGCCCTTAACGAAATTCCAAGCCCGGATCCCGAATGGGGGCGGGCGAAAGGGTGTCCGGGCGCCGGAATTTGGATACTGCGAAAAGGTGGGAAGCGATAGCTGAGGCTTTGCACTAGTTGACTTCTTAGCCGAGTAGGTTTCGTGTACACTTGTTATTGTTGGGCGTATGATTAGTAATCCCACCCGGATTACAAGCGCGGGTTTTTCCGGCCAGGGAACTCAACAACGGATGTTAATCGTTGTTTTCTAAAACGCGGATTAGACATTCATGGTCGACAGAACGGTCGAGCAAAAACGCAACAGCACCCGACCAAACAGCGCCCAATGCCGCGCTCTGCTTATGTGATGGTGTAAAACAGGTTTGCGGGCAAGTACATCTGGTCATCATGATGTTGGTTAACGTCGTCGCAACAAAGTTCATGAAATCCCAGCAGCGAAGCTGATCATGCAGTTCCGAACCCCTCGATGCTCGGAAGTGCAGGATTGCACCTATAATATATGGAGTAGACCCAACGGTTCAAGGTTTGATGGCTGCCATGGGCTGGCTCTAGCTCCACGTTCCTTATTTCAGGCCTGCGAACCTGCCTGTGCATGCCGTGCAGTTGTTCAGAAACCTGTTTAGGTCCGGTCACAGTTCCCGAAAGCCAACTTGGTGCGAAACCATCCCCAGCCCAAACGAGTGAATGATCACTCATGAAAGCTGACGCTGCCCTGGGAGCACGGCATCTTTGACCTCAAGGCCTCTCAAGAACGGTTGTCGTGTTTGGATGCAACTTGCAACTTAGAGCAACGCAGGGAAAGCCGCAGTTCCAGGTAGGTTACAATTACGTCAGGATTCATGCGCATCTTGTTGCTTGTTATAGCAGAAGACAAAGCTCATGCCTGCGGGCGTGTGCAGTATTCGGGTACCCTTCCGACCTTTGCTACAGCGCTATTGGTTCGTGTCCACGAAACCTAATTAAAGAAGGACCTAAAGCCGAACCCCACGTTGAAGCGTCCCAAAATACCAAGAGTAGCAATTCAATCAACATGGCCGTCTGCTCCTCGCACTTTCTTGGCTTTCCAGGGCCGGTGTTTCTAAGTCGAGGGAGTGTTTTACATGATGAGTCTTTGCATTCTCAACTGAGATTGGGTTGAAGAACAAAAGCCTCGATTGTATGGCGATGTTGATCCTGAATGGCAGGTGGCGGTCCGGTCTTTGACAGCCGCGGCTATGTGGCCGGCGTGGCCTTCTGCAAGGCACTTTAGGGCCTGGGTTGGGTTTAACGTCTGGGTCCGTATCATGTCTTCTTCGAAATCACAGTAACGAATTCAGCTAATTAGCAGTCATAATTGTCGTCGTCGTAGTAGTAGTAGCTGTCGTAGCAGTAGCAGTAGTAGTAGTGGTAGTGGTGGGAGTAGTAATTAGTAGTAGCAGTAGTAGCAGTAGTAGTAGTAGTAGTAGTACTAGAAGAAGAAGCGGTACTGGTAGTTGAAGAAGCAGCAGCAGAAATAATAGTTGAAGACGTGGTCGCGGACGCGGCAGCCGTAGTCGTCGTCGTAGCTGGCGGAGGAGTAGTGGTTGCAGAGGTGGTCGTGGACGTGGCAGTCGTGGTCGAGTCGTCGCCGTTATAATACTCGCAGCAGCAGCAGCAGCAGGAGGAGGAGGAGGAGGAGGAGGAGGAGGGGGCGGAGGTGTAGCAGTAGTAGCAGTAGCAGCGGCAGAAGGTATTATGGTAGCAGTACCAGTAGCAGCAGCAGTAGCAGTAGCAGTAGCAGTAGCAGTAGCAGTAGCAGTAGCAGTAGCAGTAGCAGTAGCAGCAGCAGCAGCAGCAGTAGTAGTAGTAGTAGTAGTAGCAGCGGCAGCAGTAGTAGTAGTAGTAGTAGTAGTAGTAGTAGTAGTAGTAGTAGTAGTAGTAGTAGTAGTAGTAGTAGTAGTAGTAGTAGTAGTAGTAGTAGTAGTAGTAGTAGTAGTAGTAGTAGTAGTAGTAGTCTAGTAGTAGTAGTAGTAGTAGTAGTAGTAGTAGTAGTAGTAGTAGTAGTAGTAGTAGTAGTAGTAGTAGTAGTAGTAGTAGTAGTAGTAGTATTTGTAGTAGTTGTAGTAGTTGTAGTAGTTGTAGTAGTTGTAGTGTGTAGTAGTAGGAGTTGTTGTTGTTGTGGTGGTAGTAGTAGTAGTAGTAGTACTCGTAGTAGCACCCTGCGCTCCTTTTTGTTCGTGGGTCGAAAGGTTCCTGTGGGTGAGGGTGGGGTGGGGGTGCGTCGGGTTAGCAATGCCATGTTCGAGTGCATGCGGTTGATTACCATGTTCTCTCGTGACTACCTTGGCATATTTGACGACGCCGAGTGCACAAACCCCGTTGACCACCTCAAGCCGAGTATAAGCCAAAAATGCAAACGTCGAAAGCAGAAACACCGTGGCCTGTGGACCACCTCAAGGCCAAGCCATTGAGAAAAGAACACTCAAGCGCCGGGAGCATAAGCCCGGTGGACCACGTGAAGCCCAAAATAAGAAACAACAAGCCCAAAGCAGAAGCACTCTTCACGACTCAAGCCCCGGCTGTCGTGTACCCAAGGTCCTGTCTTTATACATGGACATCAAATCTAGGCCCAGAGCATTGTAATTCATTTTAGCAGCTGCGTTCTCGTCGATCCTGTTTTGTTACAGGGAGGGTGTCGAGCAGCCGCTGGGCGTCCCAAGATTTCGCACTCTCCAATACAGTGTCTGGAAGTTCGCCTTCTGCGTTTTGCCTTAGTAACGAATCCTGCTTCCTAGCAGACCTGCATGACTCGACACGAGTGGCCGCGATGATGCCGGTCTCTGCAGGACGTACGCAGCAGTACTGACAACATCGGCTATGCAACTCACCGGCATTGGTTTGAATCCGTGACACTTACATAACAGTGTGCCGCTGTCATTGGTTGGTTTTCGTTCGCTATCGACGGTTAGTTCTGCTGTTCCGGTGTTGTGGTATGCATAGACATGCTTAGTCTTAGCTTAGTGAGTAGTCGTCCAGGCACAGCCACACTGATGCATGGGAGGAATACAATGTGTTTGGGCTGCGTGTCCAAGGACCGTCTTTGGACCAGCATTGTGCTGTTTCTGCTGAAGATGCAGATGAGGATGTTGTCTCTGATTGTTGACAGCGCACCTTTGAGAAGGTTTTCGTGCTCTTAAATGGAAGAAACTGTGTTAGCTAAAGTTCGCGTGTGTGTGTCGTGCTCCATCCCAATGTGCAAGACTTGGTGCGCGCAACATTCCTAAGGCTTTCGCGTTTGTTAACAGCTGGAGAATGGATTAGCTATGTTTCGTGTGTGATGTGTTCGATCCCAAGGTACAGGAATTGGAGCGCACAAACCGTCTCAGGGTTTTGCGTGCTAAACTGGTATGTTTCTGGTGTGATGAGCAATTAGAAAGATGAGGATAAAGAGCCGCAGTAGCAATCTGATGATTACGATGATGACCACGGTGGTGATGTCCATGATGACCATGGTGATGTACACATATGTGTTTAAGAATGTGGCCAACATGCAGACGACCGCGACGACGATTATGCCAAATTATGACGATGACGACGACTTCAACAGGGGGGGTGTCTTTCCTTATTTGTTATTCCAGATGGGGGTGACGTCACGAAATAATGATCGTGGGATACTACTTTTTGATGTAGATGTTCAAGAGGACGTGGAGGGGGGGGGTGCGGAATGATTAATACAGGGGCCCCCAAAACATTAAGGCCCCTATTATAGAACCCTTGTAGATCCCTTTAAAAGGAACCCTTTTATTCTAATTATTTATTCAAGCCCCTGTTATAGAACCCTTGTAGACCCCTTCAAAAGGAGCCCTTTTAAGGATTATCGTCTTGCAACCCCTGTCCGGACCGGACCAGGGTTACTTTGGGTTTAGGGTTCAGGGGTTTAGGGTTTAGGAGTGTAAGCTTTCTGGGCTTGGGGGTCCAGGGTTTGGGGTTTATAGGAGTTTAGGGTTTCTGGTTTAGGGGTTTAGGGGTTTAGGTTTCTGGGTTGAGGATTTCTGGGGCAATACTGTTGATGATATAGACCTTAAACTACGGGAATTGTGGTATACTCCTTTTTATGGGTAATGCAGGATTTATATCATCAACAGTAGTTTTAGGTTTATGGGCTTGGGGGTTTTGAGTTTTCTGGGTGTAGGGTTTCTAGATTTGTATTTTTCAGGGCAAAACGGAGAGGGGTAAGCCGAAGCGGGGGAAGGGACGACCCCCGCACGAACTTCGTCGAACCCCGGCGCCCTTCGCCGAACCCCCCCCCCAAACCCCCCCCAGCATTAATAAATATTAATATTATTATCATTAGTATTATTATATTATTATTATTGTTATTATTACTATTATTATTATTATTATTATTACTATTATTATTATTATATTATTATTATTATTATTATTACTATTACTATTATTATTATTATTATTATTACTATTATTATTTTTATTATTATTACTATTATTATTATTACTATTATTATTATTATTACTATTATTATTATTACTATTATTATTATTACTATTATTATTATTATTAGTAGTAGTATTAGTATTATTGGTATTATTGTTGTATTATCAGTAATATTGGTATTCTTAGTAGTATTATTGTTTTTAGTATCTTAGTATTATTGGTATTATTAGTATTATTGGTAATATTAGTGTTCTAAGGTATTATTAGTATTATTAGTTTAATATCAGTATTACTAGCATTATTAAGGTATTCTTAACTTAATATTATTAGTATTACTTCTATTAATAATATTATTTATTATTAACCTTAGCATCATTATTATGATTATGATTATGTCATACTGATAGGATTGTTACTGGTAGTAGTCTTTATTTATTAGTCAATAGGCATATATATATATATATACATGTGTATATATATACATGTGTATATGTATTTATATAACATATGGATGATGTTATGGTTTATATGGTATAGCATTTTGCTAAAATTAACATTTGTCTATCTTAATTATAGCATAATATTACAATCTTATATCAGATCATACTGTCTGAAATCCTATAATATTTTACTGTGCCTCACCATTTATTACTATATCATGTTACAGTAATAATAACAATTGGTCTGCATATTGATTTTATATATTACATCAGTGCTGTTCTGTAATAACATATATGGTGTACATATTCATATTCCATGTTTATACAACAGTGAGTGAATATTACATGGCATATTAGGACATTTTGTGATACATGTCTGATATGCTATAATTATTGGAATATGCCAGATGATATTAGGTAATGCTGTATTTTATCGTATTATTCGACTATTTGTTTTGCATTATGGTGTTTATGATGGTGATGATGAGTATCGTCATGATGACAAATATTACCCTTCTGATTATGATCATTCTGATATTTTGGTACAATTGCAGTTTTTAGCTTAGCTTTGAGTGGCATTGCTCATAAGAGTTTGTATCCTTTGAAATCTCACAACTTCAGTAGCAGTGGTAGTAGCGGTATTCGACTTCGCCTTCGTATTCGCATTGGCATCATGAAACTTGAAGCTTTTGTCACTGCTATTGATTTCGGTATTTAGATAATCGCGATTATTTCTAAAGCGCGGTTGCGGGTCTGGCTTGTATCGCCTTCGACTTCGTCGTGTGCTACATCTTCATGGTCTTCAGGCGGGGCGTGAGTGAGCTTCAATTTTTATTTTCAGGGTTTTGGTGGGGTTTCGGCACGGCCATAGGATTCAAGTGTCTTGGGATTTTGGGATTCAGAAATTCAGGGTTGGCAGTTATGGTCATGGTTTAGGGGTCCGGGGTAGGGGACCAGGGTTGAGGGTTCAGAAGGGTGTGGTCGTGAACCTATATGGATTTGGGGGTTCCTGAACTTAGGGGTTGGGTGGTGCAATATTCATAGGTCAAGGTTCCTTAAGGGTTGTTGGGGTTCAAAACTTCTGGTATGCATTTGGAGTTGAGGGGATCAAGGTTTAAGTGTACTGTAGGGATTTCGGGTGTAAGTTGGGAGTGTGGCTTGGGGGTGTTCAGGGTCCCGCCGAACCCCCAATGACCCAACTAATCACTAATCAGCAACAACAATCAAAAATCAAGAAACCCTAAACCCCTAACCATCCCTAAACCATGAACTTCCTAAGTGGTGGGATTAACTCAGGCGAAACCCACGAACCTGAAAATCCCCCAATAAAAAGGACCTCGACTCATATTATAAAACACAAACATAAATAACGAAGGCGAAACCCACAAATCTCAAAATCCACCTGATAATAATGATAAGTCCTAATATCGAACCCATTAAGTCGTCCCCCGAAAGCCAAAACCCCTAAACCCTGAACCCTTATTAAAGCCCGAAACCCCATCGTAGACCGCGGACACCACGTGGAGAGGAGGCCGGGGGCAAACCCCGGGGGTTTCGGGGTTTGACAGGTTGGGTTTGGGGGTGCTGATTGGGCGAGCTCTGTTCTTTCGGGCCCCAATCACTGGGTGAGCCCCTTTGGGCCCCAGTATCGCTGGGCGAGCTCCATCGTGGGCCCCAGTGACCACCAGGCGTGCCCAATCGGGCCCTGGTCAAACTTTGCTGGGCGAGCTCCATCGTGGGCCCCAGTAACCAGGCGTGCCCACTCGGGCCCTGGTAAAACTCTGCTGGGCGAGCTCCGTCATGGGCCCCAGTAACCAGGCGTGCTCACTCGGGCCCTGGTTTCACTCTGCTGGGCGAGCTCCGTCATGGGCCCTAGCAACCAGGTGTGCTCATTTGGGCCCTGGTAACCCTGCTGGGTGAGCTCCGTGGGCCCCAGCAACCAGGTGTGCTCGATTGGGCCCTGGTTTCACTCTGCTGGGTGAGCTCCAGTGTGGGCCCCAGCAACCAGGTGTGCTCGATTGGGCCCTGGTTAAACTCTGCTGGGTGAGCTCCAGTGTGGGCCCCAGCAACCAGGTGTGCTCGATTGGGCCCTGGTTAAACTCTGCTGGGTGAGCTCCAGTGTGGGCCCCAGCAACACATTTATCAGGAGAGCTTTCGGGCCCTGATTCCACCCCAATCACATGACATTCTTCATCTTTGTGCTTCCAGATGCCAGGTCTATCATGGTGGACGACGTCATGACCCTGATGGTTTGGGAGGCAAATGCGTGGCTCTTGATTTCGAGTGTGTTTCCCGCTTGGTTGCCAGGTCCTGGATTTCGGCTTCGGTCAGCTTCGAGGTAGGTGAAAGGCAGCAGCATTCGTGTCGATTCCAATGCCTGGCACGGCCAGGTCACATCCTTCGACTTTGATTTGGACAAGGCCAACAGCCTAGATTCTACCAGCTTCCGATTAATGAAATCCCGCTCAGTGAGGTCGTTTATGCCATCTTCGTCATGGAGACAGCGCCTGAGCTAGTTTCGCAGCTTTTTATCGGCCTGGTCGGAAATTAGATGATGGTCAGGTCCACAATCTCGACTTCGTCTGCGAAGGAGGTGCCTCTACTGTTTGCTGAATGAACACGGTAATTGGTGAGATATGGACAGGCTCCATGCCAGAGCTGCTCGAATGGCTTGGAGGCAGCTGCCTTAGCAGCAGTTGCTCAGAATTGGTGTAGGGCCTGATTGTGGTTCATTTCGAGATGCCAGGTCCAAGACTTCGTCTTCGACTTCGACTTCGTCCGCTCTCATGATGCCTCTGGGAAGAGTTCCCCTCAGCTGTTTGCACATTGCTGAATGAGTTGGTTGATGCACGAGAGGTTTGGCACTATAAGTGTTGCTTTGCTTGTCGTGTCGCCGGCCTCAAGTGACTTTTTGCCACATGTCACATGGATTTGACTCCAATATATACTCCGATCCTTGGAACATGGGTTAGGACTTAGGTGGCTGATGCTAAGGTAAATGCTTTACTGATCTGGTCCTCTACACGGGTTTGAGTCCTGGGATCCGATGTCCAGATTCTAAGATGACTTGCAGTGTAACTTTTTATCTCGTTCAACTATGACTGTCGCCCGAATCCTGGAACTCAGTAGGTTCAGAAGTTTAGGCAGGATGGCATGGCGTATTATTATCGAGGTCACTTCATCTAAGTCTTGAGCATTTGACTTTAATTGAGGTTCCGAGAACTGGTCGGCCGTGTGGAGTCGCCTTCGCCTTCGTCTTGGAGTAAGCGTCTCGGCTCTGCTGGGACCCCTGGGATTAAAGGCTTTCTCGTCTTCGTAGTCTGATTTGCGCTGAGCGCTGCTGCCATGAAACTGTGTCCACTGCATGGAAGCAACAAGATATCCAGAGTACTGCATGGTGGTGATGCTTTGCATAGATTGGTTATTGATGTTACCCTGGAGATTCAGATGCGGAGATGGCGCGCTTTGCGGATACCACAAGCAAGTATCATGGACCTGCTGTTTTTGTATGAACGTGAAATGGGACGTGAATCAGCCTTCTGCAACTTCTGGGATATGTGGAAACATTTTCAGGGCCATGAGCGGATTGAGATGCTTGAGCGTATCTCCCTCATATTCCCGCAGTTTGCTTATAGCATGCTGGATCAATGGTATTGCCACTCGATGCGTATTCACCTGGATCAGCTGGATTAGACCTTCTCAAGGCCGGCATGGGACAACTCCGAGCAAACAGCTTATTTCTGTGAGCGAGACAAACACCAAAGAGGGTACGAGCAGTTGGGCGCATAAATTTAAATATCTGGCGTTCTTCTGATTACTTTTGGAGTCATCTGCTTGCAGGGATTCTGGGCTTTTCTTGTGGGTCTTTGTCATGGATGGGGTCTCTCCTGGAATGGCAGACCCCCGGAATTCTTGCTAAACCATGAATTGGCGGATGTGCATCCCTCTCGTGATCGTTGCCGAGTGCTCCGTATAAACCCTGCTTTCCTCCAACAACTCTGGCGATGCAGCCGCCTCGGGCTTCTCGCGTCCACTTGTGTAGCTCACTTACCTGCTCCTTAGTAGTACTTAGTAGTAGTAGTAGTAGTAGTAGTAGTAGTAGTAGTAGTAGTAGTAGTAGTAGTAGTAGTAGTAGTAGTAGTAGTAGTAGTAGTAGTAGTAGTAGTAGTAGTAGTAGTAGTAGTAGTAGTGTAGTAGTAGTAGTAGTAGTAGTAGTAGTAGTAGTAGTAGTAGTAGTAGTAGTAGTAGTAGTAGTAGTAGTAGTAGTAGTAGTAGTAGTAGTCCCTGGCCAAGAAACCAGAGCAGCACTAACAAGCGACTGAATTATAATAGCCACAAAATCTTAAATCCTAAATTAGAACACAAACCCTAAACCTTCTTGAACCCTAGGATGGCAGGTCCCCGCTAGCCCTTCTCGAACCTGAGCGAAGAAAGTCTGACTCGTATCTGGCAGCTACAGAAGTGATGTACCAGTGTTCGTGAACCCGTGGCATTGGTTGGGGCTTGGGGTTTCTGTTGTTGTACGTATTGATTTGGTTCGGCGTACTGGGCCCCATGACGGACATCGTCAGACCCCCGCACAGACCCCGTCGTCACTCTCAGGCCGGAACAGCTGATTTTGGGCGGAGGATTGGGCTGCCGTGGCGAGGCCGGGGATTTGTCACCAGAGGCTCTTCCTTGAAGCCTAAAAACCCTGAAGCCTCAACCCTAAAGCCCGTAGACCCTTTAAACCCCAAGTTTGGAGGGCTTTTCTTCCTTGGAACCCTGAACACCCGAAGCTTTTCAACCCTCAACCCTAAACCCGTTAACTACTTGCACTAATTTCTGGGGCTCTGGGTCGTTTTTGGGTTTTGGGTTCCTGTTTACTTAGGGTATCAGGGTTCCTGTCACTGGTTCCTGTCGTGATTTAATTCAGGTTCTGGCGTTTGGATGTTGGTAAGGGAGGTCTAGGACCGGATCAATGCTTGAGTAAGACGGTTATGCTCATTTGTTGGCATAGGTTCTTGAGGGGTTCCTTTAGGGCCTTCAGAGTTCTCAGTTTTAGGTGGGTTGAGTCCTTCCGGTTCAGTGCGGAGGTTTCAGGTTCTTCGGAGTGGGATTGGTTTTCTGCGCACATACAGACAACATTAAACCCCGACCATGCCCATGGTCAATGGGGCCCTAAACATGTACAGGCAGCCAGGGGACGCATGCTCGCACACACAAAGCCTTGACCCAATCACCATTGTCATTCTCAGTGTCATATTAGAAACCCCGTTATGTTGTTGTGTGTTTGCCCTTTCAAACCCGTTAACTATTGTACCTATGCCACCGCAAAGAGAAATCACTCAATCCTGAACCGCTGCCCTAAAGTTTTAAACCCTAAGCAGGATTTGGACGGGTTTCGGAGCCAGGTTCCAAGCTTCTGGTGAAATAGGCAGGAGGACTTGCATGCAAAGAATGCAAAAACAAAGCAATTTTTTGACACAACAACTACCACTGCGGGATGTCCTCCTTAGTTCTAGTGGGGAGGGTTGCCCAGGGGAGGTTGCTTGACTTGGGAACACTTCGGCTTCCGGCGGGTGGCTCCATTGTTCAGGGTTATAGGCGTCAGCTGTTGGCGGCCAACCACTGGACCACACAACGCCTTTTCACTTGGCGGCCGAGTCCGGGCACGTCGAGGAGTTCCAAGTGGTGGACAGCCAGTCGCAGGTACATCGCACCATCCGAAAGGACTTGGACAGCCATTCCGCCGACAACAAGATAGCGCCTACCTCCATGGTGACCCTCTTTACCTGAGCGTATACCTGCTCAGACGCTAGTGGGTCCATGAGCACCGGAGCATGCTCGGTCCAAGCTTCTAGCCCAGGGCAACAGAGCCAAGCCGAGAAGCGGCAGGCAACCATGGTGAGCGAGGAACCACGGAGCCTCCAAGACATGGAAAGCGGCATGTTCCCCGATGTTTCGACTGTTGGGAACCACTGCCACTGCGCTGGCGGGGACAACCCTCAGGTTGGCGTCATGCGCTGCACTGCCTGCGGGCTCCTGATCTCCTGCAAGGGGAGTGAACCAACGCCCAGGACCGGGCTGGCATGGACATGTCTCGTGCATGGCGTAGGCCCAACCTAAACCCAACCTTAAACTCCCATGCCTGCTCGAGGTAATCCCCCTAGTGATTTAGTCCATGGGGACTATGGGGAAGACATTAGTAGGGGCTGGATTAATTACGGTGGCACCCTTTGATT
Organism: Symbiodinium sp. CCMP2592; assembly: GCA_905221615.1. Taxonomy (NCBI): domain Eukaryota; class Dinophyceae; order Suessiales; family Symbiodiniaceae; genus Symbiodinium; species Symbiodinium sp. CCMP2592. Next base: position 465,977 of record CAJNDT010003190.1, read on the forward strand.
GCTCACTCGTCCATAAGACCTTATTACTGATTCTGATCATTTGGGGTTTGCGGCCGCTTCGCCTTCGTCTTCGCTGGCTGCTGCCGGCAGCCGTCGTCGGCCGACACGTTTGGGGGCTTCCCTACTTAACCTTGCCTAGCAGTAGCAGCCCAGCCCCAGCCCCATTAGGATTAATCAACAAAGGCGAGTGAGCTTAAGATAGGCACATGCGAACCCGTTTTTTTCATGTCCATGGTAAGGCGGTGCCACCTTAGGCCAGCCACTAGGCGTAGGAAGTAGCATGTCATGTTGCAGCCTCGAGGCCACTTTCCCAGCCCTCTCCTTCCCAACCTGCATCCCTTGCGATCATCGAAGAAGGTCACAGACCCCTGTAGGACCCCCCTGGTGTCTGGAATCACCCGGGTCCGCGTGCAGGCTGCCATGTGCCGCCGTTTTGGCCGCTGTGCCAGTCCGGAGAGTCGTGTGAGCCTGAGCTTGGGGACAGTCGTTGCAAACGACTTCGGGTATGTGTTCAGCTATCACATATACTAGCACTGTTTCTTTGGTTTGCGACTACCGACCTCACTGCACACTTGCCAGGTCCTGCATTTGCGGTCGTCAGTCAAGGCCAGTGTGCATTCAGCAAGCTTATCCCTTGAAGCTCCCGCCTGGTCTAGCGTTTGAGGTCATCACTTACATTAGTTGGACTTCGTCTTCGTCAAGGCCAGTGTGTTTGCAGGCAATCATATTATACCTTCAAGCTCCTGCCAGGTCCTGCAATGAATTGCCATCGTCACTTACTCGGACTTCGTCTTCGTCAAGGCCACTGACTGTCGCATTCGTCCAGGAAAGAGTTTAGGGTTTAGGCAGGGTTTAGGGTTGAGGAGGTAAGAAAAAGCTACCGTGAAACTCAGCTCGCACGCTAAGAATCAGAAGCTGCCTCCTCGCACCACGACCTGCCTTGCCCCTATGCTCCCCAAACCATATTTCGGGTGAAGACCCCAAACCCTTCCTAAAGTTGCAGAGGCGTAATCGGGTTCCACATCGATTGCCATTCTAATCCCGGATTTCCCTGGAACCACTTGGGCCATTGAATTGATCTTCAGCACCCTTGGACACGAAATCCCCTTCTGAGTAGATGCAGGGTTTTGCTCAAAGAATCAGATTCCGCAGGATTTAGGGATGGTCTTGGAAGCTTCTGTATTCTTGCCGTGGTCAAAAACCCAGTAATGTCTAGATGTCCCGGTAGATAGATCTGTAAATAAAGTCAAACTCGGGACCAGCCTATCCATGAGACTCTCCTGTTGATTCCGACATGTGCGAAGACCATGATTTCTGGCATTGGAAGGTTCAAGCGAGGTGTAGCTGATTGGGCCATTTAAGGCCGTGAAGTCTGAAGCTCGTGTAGTTTATTTTGGTGGAGTCAGCAGAACATTGTAAGGTCAAAGTGGATTCTTCACGTCAGACAGAGCTCACCACCTTTTCCACAGAGCAAAGCCTTGAAGTCTGAAGCGGGTTAGAACCCAGGGTTTGTAATACAAGTTCTCAGTAGTTAACGTAGGCCGGTTATTCCAGTTTTTTGTAGTAATGCCTCGCAAGCGAAAGGGCGAAGATGGTGCCACTGCTGGCTCTGAGCCCAAGCATGCGCCTGATCCTTCGGCGCCTTCGTCTTCGCCGCCTTCGGATGCAGCGGCCAAGGCGGCTCCAGCAGCGGCTTCGCCTTCGCCTTCGAAGGCCGAGGGTCCAGCGGCTTCGCCTTCGCCTTCGAAGGCCGAGGGTCCAGCGGCTTCGCCTTCGTCTTCGACGGCCAAGGCAGAGGCCAAGGGTGCAGCGGCTTCGGCTTCGCCTTCGAAGGCGAAGCCGAAGGAGCCACAGCCCAGAGAGACCAGGTTTGATTTACGTGTCATTTTTCTCATATTTCCTAGCAAGAGTGTTCGCGTAAGGGCTGAGCTGTCCTTCCCCCACAGGCCGTTATATTACCCCTCACCGTTTTGCCCTATTCAATTGAATTGCCCAATATCTTCTAGATCCAGGATCCAACGTCGAACCGGAGCGTGAAGAGGGCGAGATGGCAGCAGCAGCAGCAGGGCAAGGCTAGTGCCTTGGCATTCAATCAGGTCAAGCTCTTCTAACTTGTATGTTTGCTGCTTCGTAAGATTAAAAACAGTCAATAATTAATATAAAGGCCAGGCATGCGGATTTGGAACTTCAAATCCCAGGCAGTACTCCAGTTGGTGCCACACCAATCGCTGCCAAAGCTCCTGCAGCTGCTGTCTTGCCGGCGGAGGCAGGTCTGGGTGCCGACATGGCGGCGGCTCCCATTCCGCCGCCGCCGCTTCCGCCGCCGGCTTCGACTTCGCCGCCGGCTTCGACTTCGTCGCCGGCTTCGTCGAAGGCGCCTCCGGCTTCGAGTTCGCTGCCTTCGTCGGCTTCGTCTTCGTGCTGTCCAGTTCCCCCCCCCCCGGGGGACGTTTTCAGCTTGTGGACACAGGCCATGAATGAGCTGGCGGCGATCAAGACTCGAGTGGTGTGGATGTTGTCAAGCGACAACTATGCCACCGCCCAAGACCATGGGCTGGACCGGCAGTCCTTGAACATCGCCCTCCCGCCGACGCCCAGAACACCTGGAGAGGCGCGTGACAGCCTTCAGGCAGGGCCTGGTTCTTTCAACTTACTAAATAAGGTTCCAAGGACTTGTACTTACTATGATCGGCTTTGAGTCAGCCTCAATTTCTAGGGGCTGGTTTCGCGTGCCCATGTCAGTTCATGCAGCGGCAGATCGCGGAGTTCGCCCAGTGGGAGGCGTTATACGCCTTCCACACTCCCGAGCTCGCGATCTATGCCAGGTATGTTCAGTCAGCGACGACCGTTCCCTGAGCAGACTTGGTATTTTATTTACAACAATAAACTTTTATGTTTTATATTCTATTTGTAGGTAAGTAACATGACTTGCTACATAGCCCAGAATCGCTAAGGGGGGCACCACCAGCCAGCTGCATGGCCTGAGAGGCCCTCCGAAGCCGTGGCGGCCGCTTCCCGAGCACCTGGGAGGGCCCGGCAGAGGTAGCGACAAAGGCAAAGGCAAGGGCAATCCCAAAGGCCCGGCCTAGGCTTTTTTTTGAATTGGTGTTCGCCTTCGTTGGGCGTTCGCCTTTGTTTCGTCTTCGCCTTCGCTTCCTACAATGTCATGTGGGAAGTTGAAGTGAGCAGCTTGAAGACGCATGCCGACAAAATGCTTCAGAGCAATCCTGAACAATGATGATAACCAGGGGTTGCTGAAATCATGATTACCGCTCACATTGTCTGCCGCCAGGTTTGATGACACCTTGGCCATGCACATCAGTCATTACAGATGGTTCGGGACTGAGTAGATGCTGCTTCGTTCCTACAATGTCATGTGCGAAGTTGAAGTGAGCAGCTCGAAGAGGCATGCCGACAAAATGCTTCAGAGCAATGTCATGATTACCGCTCACATTGTCTGCCGCCAGGTTGGATGACACCTTGGCCATGCACATCAGTCATTACAGATGGTTCGGGACTGAGTAGATGCTGCTTCGTGCCAAGTCAGTCAGTTCGGGCACTTGCATGAATGAATGTCCTTGGTTTGTGCCAGCTTTTTAATCATTGCTCAAGTGAGGGAGTGAGCACATGCACATGTCTACGCATGCAGCATTCTATACCAGGACATTGAAGCCGAGTTAATTCTTAATAGAAGAGTAGGCTGATGTCGTTATGAAACAGTGTCACTGGAATTGATGATTTAGCCGGCAGAAGCAGCAGAATTTTAGCCGTTTTCTGTCCCTGGCTTGGACGGCCGCGTCGAGAGAAGGAGCCCAGCGTCGAGAGAAGAAGCCTGCCACGTGACCTTGCAGTGAGAGCATGTAAGTATTTCATTTCATGCGAAATTCCGCGATCCCAGGACCTTCGTCGTCTTCGCCTTTTTCGCCTTCGCCTTCGTCGCCTTTGGCGTCATCCTTCGTCCTCTTCGCCTTCGTCGTCTTCGCCTTCGTCATGACGACGTATTTGTGCGTCGAGCTCGACTGCTGCATCGTCGCGGCGCACGGCAACAACCCGACGCACATCTGCATCTGGACTGAAATTAACAAAGCGTCCTCCTTCAGGTAGGCCAAGGTTTTTTTTTGTAATAAGGTAAAAGCCAGAAAGTTGGAATATGATTATCCTAACTCTTCTATGGTAAATTATAGGGTATCCTAGCATTAAACCATATTCCAACTTTCTGGAGTTCCCTGTATTATAGCAGAAGCTGAGATGACGCGAAGAGCTACTGGCCGACAGCGGCCGTTTGCCTGCTGGACGTCCAGCGGCTGTGGCCGGGGGAGCTCCCCGACAGCCTCCATGGCGGAAGCTTGGCGGCAATTTACTTGAGCTGTTGCGTTGGTGCCAAACTTCCTTGCTTTCTGATCCGGCCAAGGAGACCCTCTGAGTTCACAAAATGACTTTTACAAGCTCATCTTGGAGGGCTCCGAGGCCATGGTGTCAGTGCTGTGCGTGGCATCTCGGCTGATTCCGTGTGCTTGGACAGAGACCTTCCTTTTTTTGGGAATGTTGAATGCTGAGCCCACCCAGGTCATGGGCATCTGCGCCGCCAAGGAAGGACGAGACGACAAGGCCCACGTCATCATCCTCACGTGCAACTTGGCGATCAGTCACTGGTCCTAGGAGTGAGTTGCACCATGTCGAGTCAGACACTGCTTGGTACTTAGGCGGGGATGGTCGCCTTCGTTCCGTCGCTACTGCGATGGTGGTGGGCTGGTGCTTTATGGTTTCGCTATGGGTGCCGGGAAAATCTGCCTTCTACTCAGACATGGACGACATTCCAAGCTTCGCAGAGTCGAAGAAGATCACAGCTGCGATAAAAAATATCCAAACAGAGGCGGAAAGGAGGCCGATGGGCTGCATAGTCAATGTTCAATCAATTCAACGTGTTCTTCCTTTAATTAGTCCTGCTTCCTCAGGTTCTTGAACACCGTCTTCCACATGAACATCCAGACCTCAACGCCGAAGACGGAGGACCGTAAAAAAAAAAAGGAAAAGGCGGACGTGGAGGAGGAGAAGAACAAGGAGGAGAACGATGACAACGAGAAGAAGGAGGACAACAAGGAGGAGAACCATGACAACGAGAACAAGGAGGAGGAGAACAAGGAGGAGGACGAGAACAAGGAGGAGGACGAGAACAAGGAGGAGGACGAGAAGAAGGAGGAGGACGAGAACAAGGACGACAAGAAAAAATTTCTCGAGAAGGAGGAGTCGTCATTACCGGATGATGATGATGATGATGATCAGCCGCCCCCAAGTGGCAGCAAGAACAAATGTCCGTCTTGGCCTTCGCACACGGCGAAGTTTTTGGAGTCTCTTGGTCCTCCGCCGCCTCCGCCACCGGGGAAGCCGCCGCCTGCTGATGATGATGACGACGATGGTGACGGCGAGGAAGAGTCTGAGGAGGAGGACCTCACACTGGCACAGCGAATGGTCAGAAAATACACGCCGGAGCTCTTCGAGCTGATGATCCAGATGAACATCGATGACAGTGCCTGGGCCGTGACTTGCCTGCAAGCATGGACTCAGTTGTTGCCTGCTTCAATATTCAAACAGATGGTCTGTTTTGCTTCAGTCCAGGGGATGGCAGCATTGTGCGAAGAAGACAAGACGAAAGCCCGGGAATTTATGGCCCATATTCTTCGGAAGCTCGGGCGGCATTTCATCAGTAGAAAATCGGATGTTTTAATGAATTATCATGTCTATGAAAAGAAGTTGTTTGAAACCTCACTATCTGATTGCCTTGGCCGTTAACTCAGGGAGAGGAGCAAGAAGGGCAACTGTCCCCTCGACGAAGTGTTCCGCAATGCGTCCGCCAGCGTGCAATTTCATGTCATGTCCCGCTTGAATGTGAGGACTTTTCGCTTCTTGGATTATGCCCGACTTCTTCCTTTTGCAAATTTTTCTTGCTTCTAATTACTTTGTCATTGACGATTTATGGAGTCAATCATTCTCCTGTTCACAAGGACCAGGAGACGGACCAGGACAGGGAGGGCCTTCGTCGTCTTCGTCCCAGCAGCACCAGGCTGCCGCATCTTCCCAGCATCCGTCGCAGTCGACTTCGTCTTGGCACCAGTCGACTTCGTCTTCGCACCAGAGCTCGCAGGATGGCTTCTGGTCTTGGAATAGTTGGTGGGAAGATTGGGAGTGGGTGTGGTATGACGACAATTGGAAGAAGTGGAGCTGGCACAGGTAAGTTTCTGGCCAGCTTTCTTGCGAGCCGTGCCGAAGCCTGAACTACATTAGAACACAAAGGACAGGACCAATTAATAGTTTAGTCAAGACTGGTTTTTTTGCATGGCTCGCAAGACCACGAGTCTTCCAGGCTCTTCCAGCGAAAGACCTCGATTGCAGCACAAAGTGGTCCAAAAGTGAAGAAATGCTTTGCTCAGCTATTTGCGCTTTCCTGATTCCTTGGTCACACCCCATTCCCTTGGAGTTGAGGTCTTTGGCCGACGAGATGTTCTTTTTGTCTGCCCCTCGGCAGGTGCCAGTGCCAGTCGTCTTAGTTCGCACATCTGCAGATACACTTTACTGCCAGGTCTGACCAGCAGCCATCTTCTCTCATTATTGCAAACAAGATCTAAGCCGGGGCCTTGGATTCGACAGTCGTCCAAGCACTCCTGTAGAGTACCCCAGATTCCGCAGCTCGACATGCTTAGGTCCAGTAAAGCATCGAGTCCAGTGCATGTGAACATGGGGTCGTGACGTGCACATTTGGCACCGAGATGACTCCGAGGTCCTGGCCGTGGAGTCTCGACTTGGTGTGACTGGCAAGGCTGAGTAGTCATTCTGCCGAAATCTGAGTTGCAATAAATCCTGCAAGCTTCTGGCGCATGAGGCCATTGGCGATCAGAGAGTCTGGCACCTGGGTTTAGAAGTCCGTGTGTCTCATATTGGGCTGCCGTTGTGTGAGCAAGCAGCAGGAATCGAAGCATGTGCTGCAGCATTTGTTTGCTCTGGGTTCATTGCTGGACCGTGCGAGTCAGTGTCCACCGGGGTAGAATCCAGCAGAGATGGTGCGAGTGCCTTGCCAGTTTGTTCGAGACGCACTTGCTTCTGTGTGTTTAAATTTCAGAGGAAATTTGCAACAGCTGAGGCAACACGGAACAGAGGCAAGGAAGCTGGAGTGCCGTGGTTGTAAGCCAGTCTTGTCATTTATTGTTGCTAGATTAGAACTTGTGCGAAGTACTGACTGAATCTAAGGCCACACGGAAGACAGGCCAGCTAGAGAAGCAGAGGGTGGTTGTGCTCTGCTCGCAAGTATGCGTCTCTGGCCGAAACGCTCGCTCTGGACCTGTCACTTAGTTCCTGACCAAGATGAGGCTACACGGAAGACGGGCAAGCAAGCAGAGCTGCAAGTGCCGCTTCTGCAATCAGTTGGTTCCAGGACTGGAAATTCACAGACAATTGACAAGCACTGTTGACAAGATTCTTCTGATGTGAGGTCAACAGCTCGCCTTCGCCTTGCACACCCCCTCGGCGTTCCAATGTTCCTGTGACTGCAGAGTACGCAAGACGTTACAGTTACAATGCAAAGTGTCGTTCTGCACCTTGTCCTCTGAATGGTGACCAACGTGTGAGGTTCAGAGCTCGCCGTCGTCTTCGTCGGCTTCGCCTTGGTCGTCTTCGGGGTCGTCTTCGGGGTCGTCTTGTGCCTCGAGTAAGAAGTACCCCGTCAAGATCAACCGGCGACTGGTGGAGCAGCAGATACATGATCTGCAAAGTATAGACAACTACCTGTCCATCCCGAAGAAATCGTTCAAGGCAGTAGTTCACAAGCTCGCCTTGGATGTGGCTCCCCAGTCAAAGCTGCATTTCAGCAGCGAAGCACTAGATTGTCTTCAAAAAGCCACAGAGGCCGGGCGGTAGGTATGAGCTGACGTTTCACTCAGATTCGCCTTTATGAATTGGTGCATGCAGGACTTGGCCAGTGACTTCATCCTGACAATGTACGCGATGTCGCCTTCGCCTTCGGAGTCGACCTTGCGGTTAGTTCGGGGGTTGTGCAACACGTTTTCCGAGCCTCTGCGCAGAACCTTGCTGCAAGCAGCAAAGCCTTGACTTGTTCCTGCACACATGTTCTGTGTGACTCGGCCTGGCCTTCCATTGGTCTTGGTCTCACTGTGGGGTCCTGCAGACGACCATCGTGTCGCCTTCGAGTTCGCGCTCCGGGGGGTCGTGGAGACAAAAAAAGGACATCGGAAGAGTCGGCCAGCTGGAAGGCGTTCGTGTTTGCAGAGGGCGTTAGTCTTTGCACAGCTTCATGCGAGCATTGGTGGTTCTTAGAATTCTAGTCTATCTAAGGTCCCTGGCCATGGTCTTCCAGGAAATTTGCGGAATCCGGAGGCCCGGCTTCATTGGCAGACCTCAGACTCGACAGAATCCTTTTCTTCAATTGAGGTTTGTTGTGAATTCTTGCAGTGCCATGCAACATTATCTTCAGCAGTTTAAGTACCGCAGGTGACAGGTCGCCAGGTCCCGCGTGCATTTTTCATTACGTAGGTTTCAATTCTAGTAGGGCAGGCAGCGCCGTCCGGTCCAGGTCGACATGGAATACAACACTAACAGGGCGAGCAGCTGGAACATGAGATCGCCAAGCAGGCAGACGTTTCAGGCACGGCAGACACATAAGACTAGCGAGCAAGGACGAGGAGGCGATAGACGATGATAGGTCCAGACAATAAGTGCAAACTCCATGTGCCTGCATGTTCCAGATGAATATGAAAGAAGGTTCGGAGGAGGAAGCCCCAAAAACAGGTCTGATGACTTTCTCTTGCTGCCTGTGTCCGGAGTTCATTCTGTTTTGCCAGGAATGTTCCCTGCCGTGGGACGAGCTGAAGGAACAGTGGTCAAGCAGCCAGCCCAGGAGGAGGCGAAGATTGCTGGTTCTGAAGTTGTTTCGCATGCAGCACATGCGACTTTGCAATAAAGACAGCAACTTGTTGGTGGCATGTGCCTTTTTTGTTCAAGGCCAGTCTGTGAAGTTCGGACGGAGGGTTTCAGAGACATCCACACACATAGCAAGATACATCGCAGGACATTTCAAAGGCATAACTGTCATACAGTAATACTGTAGGATTAGTGACTAGAGTGCTCATGCTAGTTATTCACGGCTGGTTTTTTTCGCCTTCGCCATTTTCGCCTTCGCCATGTTCTCCACGGAGGGTCTGCCCCCATATTTTGTGAAGATGCTGCGAGACACCTGCGAGTTTGTCTTCGAGGAGTCCTATATGACGGAGGACTGCTTTTCCAGGGACGTGGACCTGCTGGAGGTTGCCTGGGCCCCTTCGGTGGGGATCACGGCTTATGCCGACTTTCAGCTGCACTAAGAATAAGAGAACACCCGTGGCCAAGTTTGCTGGTAGCCAATCATGTCGTAGAATTGCGGAATTCTGTGGTTGTCTCAGAAGAATTGAGGCTGGACTGAAGACTCAGTTCGCCTTCGATGGTGATCTCACGACCTACGAAGGCAAGCGGCAGTGAGTCTTGGATAATTTTTTGTTAGACCATGACATGACATCATGTCATCAAAACGCGAAACTGCTACATGACAAAGGCTTGGCCTTGTTGGCAAGAGTTCGCCTTGGTGGCCTTCGCTTCAGCGGCATTTTCTCGAGCCTTTTCATGTTACCTGTTTGCATCCTCTAGCTCGTGCTTTAAAATAGAAGATCTGTGGCAGCAGGCTATGAAAGCTTTGGAAAGTAACTGTTCTGAGGCAGGCGAAGCAAAAGATGCAGGAACCTGAGGATGATTTGGCAGAGCCATGGCAGCATGATTCTTTCTGAGGGGCCATGAGGTTTGTTGCGATGCCAGGATTCATCGCAGTGCGTCTCTACGGCTCATTCATAAGGACTTTGAAGCACACTCTGCGATCTTCTGCCGCAATGCGAGAATCTGGTCCGTCTGCGAACAACCTTTGGGTTCCTGGCTGCCTGGGTGGCCTGCAATGGAAGATCCATGTCTGCAGAAGACTGCGGCCGTACGTGCCGGCTTTACGGTTACGTTCGTTATTAACTGAGCCTGCAGCAGGATGCCTGGACTACGTGTTCCCAGGAACGGGCGACGTTGAAGCTGGGCGCTTTCGGCTTCGAAGCCCCGTGTCTGGGCTTCCTTACTGACAGGCTACTGACTTGCATGGGTGCATTATCAATGTCATGTTACTCGAGGCAGCCCTTCCAATTGATCGGCAACGACAAATTTTTATTGAGATCCTTCAAGTTCTTGGAGAAGCATCATCTCATGCAGAGGCTGCCGCCTGCAGGCAAGAGGGTTTAACCGACTGGTAGAAAAAGAAGGAGAGAGCCTGTGCTGCGTCCAGTGTGGATAAAACTCAGGTTTCTGGCAACGGCAGACTTGCCCAACCAGTCCGCAACTTACATGGCAGTGACGGACAAGCGGCGGCACTCGCGGACCTTCGACGAAGCAGCCACTCGGTTTGCAATGCTTGCTTCTTCGCACACATCAACATTTGGGAAAGTGCTGTCTAACCTTGATCGCCAGGTCGTTTCTCTGCAAAGACTTCGCAGCAGTATGTCACCTTCGCGATTGAGGCTATGTTTACAGGATCGTTTGGAGGATCTTGCGGTTCGGCTTGTGGAGCAGGACAGGTCTCATTTTACAATCGGCTTTGTGCCTGGATTGATCGGTTTGGGACAGAAGAGACTTACTACGGCAATGTCTTGGCGCCCATCACTCTGCCAGGACCTGGACCACAGGCTGCAAGGAAAAACTGCTGCCGACTTGGAGCCTGCGCGTTCGCGACCTCGCCTTGAGCTGGTTCTACAGGACCACGGAAAAGTGAAAACATGCATCACGGCACACTAGTAGAATGCTTTCCTCCTTCTAGGAAACTGACTTGGCAGCTCCGTACGACGCCCTGCCTCGCCTTCGTCGTATGTTGAGGCACATCCCGGAGGCCATTCTATATTTGATTCTTGCGGATGGGAGGGGGGTGGTTTCAATCATGTGGCAATTTCGCACAAAAGTCAGAGACTGATCTGGGAAGCAGGACTTGGAGGAGGAGGAGCAGCAGTGATCGGCGAAGTTTTCTCTGGTCTTCGTCTTCGTCTTGGGGTAAGAAGACGATTGCTGCTGTGAAGGCATATCCTTCTCACTGAGAAGGTGAGAGTAGAGTAGCATGTCTTGCTACTTTAGTTCCGCACGATCTGTCGGATGTCTCACACAGAGCAGCTGTGGAGAAGGGGAGTCCGGGATCTTCGAAAAGGGTGCCGTCCAGAACATCTCAGAGCTGCATGCAGGAAGACACAGTGTGTTGTCCGAAGCTCCGCTTAACTTGTCTTGCGATGCCAAGGCACTCAAGCCCTAGAAGGACATCGCCAACCGAGGCATGCAGGCCATGCGGTGCAGGACTGTGTGCCGGCTCGGTGGATGTCCTGATAGGATACAGGATCGGAAGCCGGTGCACAGCTTGCCAGAGTGCCAATTGAAGCTTTTGTGTTGTGAGAAGTAGCCCCCTCAAGCAGGAACAGACGTATTCCAAACAGAGGCCGGACAGTTGGGGCAAAGCCTGGCTGTATGGCAAAGCTGGGGTAAAGCATGTTTCGAGAGTACTAGTAAAGTCTGTTGTGCCAGGGAGACCCTAACTTTAAAAATTCAATACATTACATGAGCAGAACCACAGGCAAACGCCAATTCAAGCTTTTCAGGCAGGCAAAAGTTGTTTTCGGCTTCCCGAGACAGGTTTTGTGGCACTCTAGAAAAGGCAGGCTGGGCAGTGGAGAGAACCGTGTCAGTCTCGATAAATTGAAATCAAAAGTTTGCTTGGCATCCAAACAAGTCGGAGGCTGGGAGAGTGGGCACGAAAGTCAGTTGTTGCTTTGTCACTTTGCGAGACTGCCAATTCAAGCTTTTCAGCTTGGCAAAAGTTGTTTTCGGCAGCCCCGGGCATGTTGTAATGTATTCCGTCGAACAAAGACAGCCTGAGAGGTTTGGTTTTTATCAAAGAAAGAACACTGTACTAGGGAGATATGCAGCAAAAGAGCAGGCTGCGAAGTTGCGGATTCAAGTAATCCTGGCTTTGCTGTGTGAGACTGCCAATTCAAGCTTTTGGGGTTCCGAAAAGTCGTTTTCGGCTTCCCCCAACAGGAAAGGACGTCTTCCAAAAGCACAGGACAGACAGCTGGAACAGTATGGCAAAAGCACAAGAGGTATCCTTGTTGTGGCCGGGAGACCTTAACTTTAATTAAGTACATTACATCAGCACAACCATAGGGAAATGCCAATTCAAGCTTTTCAGGGTAGCAAAAGTTGTTTTCGGCTTCCTGGGACAGGTTTTGCTTTACTCCAGAAAAGGCAGGCTGGGCAGTGGAGAGAACCGTTTCAGTTTGGGGTTAGTAATAATTTGAAACCAAAAGACTGCTTGGCATCCAACCAAATCGGAGGCTGGGAGAGTGTGCACGAAAGTCAGTTGTTGGTCTGTAACTCTGCGAGACTGCCAATTCAAGCTTTTCAGCCTGGCAAAAGTTGTTTTCGGCAGCCCCGGGCAGGTTTTAATGTATTCCGTCGAGCAAAGACAGACTGGTCGCGTGAGACCGTACAGGCTGAGTTGTTTTAAGCAAAAGAAGATCTGGTCAGAAAGCAGGTTTTGAAGGTTTTTTCCTGGCTCTGCAACTGCACAAGACTGCCAATTCAAACTTTTCGGGCTGGGAAAAGCTGTTTTCGGCATTCTCCGAGGCATCTGGAAGTATTCCAAGCCAAACACAAGCTGTTCTGTTGTCTAGCACCCCAGGTTTTCATGGGGACCTACCAAATTGCCTGAAGCTGGGAGAAGAACGATTTAAGCTTTTGGGGCTGGGAAAAGTTGTTTTCGGCATCCTCGGCACGATCTCGAGTGGGGCCAGCGGGGCTCGCAGGAAGCCTTGGCGGGGTTCAGAGCAAGCCTTCGCAGGGTTCGCAGGGTTCGCAGGGTTCGCCGGGCCCTTCCGGGAAGCCTTCGCAGAAGGGCCTTGTGTCGGAGAATTTCGCCGGAGAGGGTGCAGAATTCGATCGCAATCGGGCTCGCCTTCGCAGGGCCCTTCCCTTGACTTGGGCAAAGAGAAGAGCAGGGTTCGCAGAAGGTTCGCGGAAGGTTCGCGGAACCAGGGTTCGTGGCTGCGGGGGCCCTTCGTTACGAACCCTGCCCGGGTTCGCGGAGGGTTCGCTCCGAACCCTTCGGAGGTTCGCAGGAGGCCTTCGCAGAAGCTGCCCGCGAGAGGTTCGCAGCTCGCATTCGGGGTTCGTGGAGTGGTTTTGGGTGCAAGATCCGGTCAGGGGGGAAAAGTAAAGTATACAAAGGTTTGGGTAAGCCAAAGCCTGTGATTTGGTAGTCGTAGTATTAGTAGTAGTAGTAGTAGTAGTAGTAGTAGTAGTAGTAGTAGTAGTAGTAGTAGTAGTAGTAGTAGTAGTAGTGGTCGTACTAGTACTACTTGTTGTCCCACGAGTGCTTGAAAGTACGACTATTTTCTTCCTGTAGTAGTATAAAAAGTAGTACTTGCAGAAGACCTTACCAGGAAAATATTCTATTTCGCAAAATGCAGGAACTTCCGCTGCTGGTGCAGTGCCTGTACGAGGCCACCTGGGCCACAGTTGATCGGTGCTGCCCGTGTGTCTGTGTTTATGCGTGCACTGTTTGTGTGTGTGTGTGTGTGTCCGTGTGTGTGTCCGTCTTTGCATGTGTCTGTGTCTCCGACATGAACTGTGCAAGTGCAGGCATTTGTTGCAGTACCTCATGAGGAGGCCGGCCGGTTTTCTCACATGTTGTTGGGTCGCCGTCCTGTGCTGTGGCGCATGTTGCCGTCATTGCTTGAAGAGCACCGGTGGCATGAGTGCATGTTGTGTGATGCAGTGGACATTCCGAATCGTTTCACGTCGCCTGGTGCAGCCTATAACGTTCACTGAACATTAAAGGACATGCGGGCAACGGGTGCCGGCATAGTCACAGTCCTGAGCTCAGTTCGTTGAATGCACAGTTTTGCGAGTTCGGGAAATTGAAGGCAACCGCCCACAGCACGTGCACTGGGTTTCTGTGAAATGTGCGAGGGTTTGCAGCAACGTACCTGTGCCCCTCTTTAGTTTCAAGCAGCTTCTTTGATGAGGATGGGCAAGCGGGTCTGGATTCTGAGTCCCTGCCGCTGTGCCAGGTGTGTCGTCTTCGCCTTCGTCCACCGTGTGCAGTGCCGCAGCGAGGTGCCCACAGCAAGTTCACAGAGGTTGCTCCCAGAGTTCATGACCTCATGAGCGTGGCTGCCATTGGTCTTAGTCTGATTTGAGGTGGCAACTCAGCAACATCCGACATGAGGAAATCACTACTTCTGCCATTTTGCTCAGAATGCAAGAGACATGCACGGACAGGGTCCAATGCAACAAAAAGGAGACATGCTGCCGACAGGTGCTACATTATATTCTACTGTCATAGCAGGAACTACACTGTAAGTGCATGTGAAGTTGATAAGTACTTGGTTTTTATCCTCAATCCCTTCCTTCGCAGAGGTCAGGTCTATAACACAAACCCGGACTTCCAGAACCTGGACACAAATATAAGCTTCCAATTGCCAAGATCCTCCATCCCTTCCTTCACTTTTATATAGCAGAGGTCAGGTCCTTATTAGAACACAACCCGGACTTCCCGAAGCTGGGCACAAATATAAGCTTCCAATTGCCAATTCGGCCGCCATAGCCGGTCCAGTGCCGCTCCGTATAGCCGGTCCATTGCCACTCCGCTCTCCCTGAGACATGTTCGAAAACAGAGGGCATGACGGGCAAGACTCTGGCGGGGTCATCGTCCCCTTCGGAGCGGAATTCAACTACCCGAGCATGAGCAACTTGGAGGCAGTTGGAGCAAGCAAAGAGGGATTGTTCATCATGCACTTTCAACGTCTGCTCTGTCAGCTGAGGTAACAGACAAGGACCAGGCAAGGGCAGAGACGTCATGGCTGGGTACCTTGGCTAAGGCAAGAGCGAACATTTGGGAATTTGGCATTAGCTTTTCCAGCTAAGGTATTGCCACGAGTTCTACAAAGGCTACATTCACACGACTTGGGACGTCCGCGGAAAGTGGCCGAAAAACGTGGCAGACAGCAAAGGGAGACACATGTCCCCCGACAGTCACTTGGCTCCTTTGAAATACTTTGAGTTTTCTTTCGTCTTCGCCTTCGGTACCCCCTGACCTTGTATGCTGAGATGCCGTCGCCTTCGCCTTGGAGGAAGAAGACCAGGGCCCGGAGGGAAAGCCGAACCCCCTCATCAACCAGAAGTTTTTGTTGAGAATGATGAAGGAAGGTTTTGACGCCTTTGTTGCTGGATTGGTCTTCGTCTTCGGTCTCCGAAGTGGCCATTCCCCGGACGACTGGCACTGCGTCGCCTTGGCCTGTTCCTTTGCTTACATTTGAAAACGGTCCGTTTTTTGTCGCTTGCTTCTGGCACCGTCAGATTGGACCCAGCAGACTGAGGCTCAGCAGGATGCCATCGCTCGCTGAGCATCGCCATCGTCTTGGCCTTCGTCTTCGGCATGTCGCTTTGGGCGCCTTCGCTGAAGAAGGGTTTCGACGACCCGGCGAAGATCCCGGTGCTGGAGGCTGCTCTGGGACGCAAAAACGGCAGCCTCTTGCTGGAGAGGATCAAGGAGCTCTGCGAACATGCAGAGCTCAAGCCATTTGTCAGAAGTAACATTAGAGGATTGTTTGGTAATTTTTGGTTGCCAGTGGCCCACTGGGTCTGTACTTATTTTTGCTTGTTGACATAAGGGTCCTCTCCAGTTGCAACAGCATCGGGATATCGCCTTCGTCGTCTTCGCCTTCGACTTCGAAGTCGCCGCCTTCTTCGTCTTCGAAGGAGCTGCCGAAGCAGAAGACCCCACTGCCCAAGGCGCGGCCGATCAAGAGGAAGCCTCCCGCTCCGGCTTCGTCTTCGAAGGAGCCGCCCAAGCAGCCCGATGGACCAAAGAAGAAGCGCCGGCAGGATGATGATGACCAGCAGCACCACGCCTCCTCCCGCCAGCTCGCCTTCGCCGTCGACGACTCCGA